>RCWM02000399.1:600000-1032000 GCA_003667255.2 Euschistus heros | reverse complement strand
ACCTCCTAAACGGTAGGTCTTAGTGACAAATTTTATAGAACAAAAAATATTCTATGTTAAATTTATGTTGGGGAAACTGTAAGCAAACTTTCGATCGGAGCAACAAAAACAGGTGTAGAACGTGTTTTATGTTATAACATTTGTATCATATATATGTTAAATTTTTGAGGGTGAAAAAAACACACTTAAAATATATAAACCCCTGCCAAAAGACATATCCATGTGAAATTTTTTTTTTAGTATACCTAATATCTTTTTTACATTTTTTTTTTTTTTTTTTACTTTTATCTTAGTTGATGGAGTACTCACCAATGTTTTTGATAAATTTTATTCAAATCTTTTAATTAATTACTGTTATGTAATTACTGACATAATTTTTGTATCTGGCAACCGGACAGGACATAAATAGGCGGTGGTTGCTGTCAGATGAAACAATGAACAGTAATAATGCTAGTTTAGGATAAGGTTCTAAATTTTGAAATTTTTAAAATTATTGGTTAGTCACTGGAATAATAAACTGCATTATTAAGAAAAGAACCCTAACTCGATTCAATTAATTTTGATTGGATAATGATGTGTAATAACCTTCTGAAGAAGATTCTGTAGGAACAGAAACATATTTATTAAGTTGTTTACTTAATAATGAGATTTTATTGTAATTTTATTTTATTTAATTGGCCTAAAACCCATAAAGGAAATAAATAACTAAATTTATATTTGTATGGAAATAAAAAAATTAAGTATCAAACCAAGGGCTGTTTTCCTCTTCTTTATGGCAGCAGTTTCGTATTTTTCTTTTTTATATTTATGGGTTTTTAGATAAAGCACGGACTCAAATGGCCTTCTTATCCTTTGAAGCATTCTCCTAATCTAATCCATTATCGTTTGTTTGGCTGTTTTATTTCTTTACCTAACATGCTAAAGAATTTGCCGATTTGTTTTCTTTATCTAAGCTTTTTCAAGGTGATTCCATAATTTCGAGATCACAATCAAAACAAAACAGCTTCTTGTTCTTCTGCTTTATTATAGTTGATTTCTATAACAACAGATCTATAATCATGCATCTATATTTTTTCAGTAAAATATTTTTTTTTTTTTTTTTTTTATGAAACTGCTGAGTGATTTTTGAATGATTGAAAATGTAAGCAATATTTTATTTTCAATTTCAGAAGATGCCGGAATTAATTAATATAGAAACTGCAATAAATCCTCATTGTATTACTCAGCTAAATCTTTCAGACTCTGGAAAAGAAAAGAAGGTAAGTTTGATTTTATGAATGGCATTTTTTTTTTTAGCTACTAAGAAAATTTAACTGCACCATTCAATAGGCTTCAATTAGGCCAATCAAATAATATTTTATTTAAAAAAAAAAAAAAAAAAAAAAAAAAAAAACTATTGTTACATCAAAATAAAATAAATAGGACTGAATAAAAGTTTTGATTTCTAGAAAATCTTCATTAGAAGCAAATTATCAATTAAGATTATAGTCTCTCATGCAAGATTATAATTTATATTGATAATTTTTGATACAATAAAGAGTTTTTATTAAAATGTAAATTTATCTATTTTCATAAAACCTATTGCAGAAAAGTATGCCATATAAGGTAATCTAAATTAATAATTACGTACACTGTTGCATATATGCAACATTAATTTAACAATTTTTTTTATTAAGTTCAAATATTGTTGAATTTTATCACCCAGCTCATTATTTAAGGTTTGAAATAATTAAAACTGTTTTGTGTACTGTTGTGTTTTTTTTTTTTTTTTAATTCATTGGAAACTAATAGTACAATTGGTTATTTTTCAACGTTAATTATTATATAAGATCAAAATGTTAATGTCTTCCAAATAAGAGTTGCTAAAATTAAATTGTGTGAGTAATGTAATTTTAAGTTACACTGAGATCACATTAAAGCATACAACAAATAAAAATTGAAATTGTGTGAAAATGGTTTGTAATTTTTTATTTCTTTAAAGAATTTATGATTAAAAAAATTACAATAAAAGTATAATTATAGCACTTATAAATATATCATCTTACCTATCGCTGGAAAAAATTGTTATATATCCTGCTGTCCAATGGTTCGAGAGTGCAACATTTTCTGCCACCATTATGGCTGAACAAAAAGAATACATTTTTTAAAGAAAAAATTCTAAAATTAATTAAACTACCTAAAAATATTTCTTTGGAAAAAAAATCAAAATTTACAACTAATTCTAGCCTAGGCCCTAAACAAACAAACAATACAGAATAAATTGAATGAATATAGTTTCCAGAAATTTAGAGCCTTTATTTGTCTTGAGGATTCATTCCAAAAAGTTCAGAAGGTCTTGCTTGACACAGGATTGATGTACTTAGATATCAGGAAAAGGTACAATATTTTTTATCTTTGTTTATGACATATATTTGAATGATATATATATATATATATATATATATATATATATATATATATATATATATATATATATATATATATATATATATATATATATATATATATACATACATTTTAACAGTATAGGCTAGAATTTATCAATTTTATTGTAAATATTTTTATTTTAATATTAGAAGATTCCAAAACAATGTATACAGTATCTAAAATAGCAACCAATAACTAACTGATCAATGTTTTGCAAATTTATGGATCATCAAGACTGAAGAAAGAAAAATCAAAATAATACAGACAAAAAATGATAGTACTTCTTCAACAACCTAATAAATATTAAACAAATATAAATAATGTAGTAACACTTGCTAAGAAATCAACCTTTATAATTGCTTGTTAGTATTTATGTGATTTTTAGCAATAACATAATAATTTTTGTTTCTATTCTGGCTATTTGTTTATTTTTATAGTTTCTGTGAATTATTTTCTTTAGATCAAAGAAGTTCTTTCCTGCTTCAAATTGACCAGAGATAAGATATCTTTTTTATCCAACTTATTTAACGATTTACTTGTCAAAGGACTACGTTATGATGGGACTTCACCTTTTAATATGCAAAATACATTTATATACCAAGGTCTTGAAGGAAATGGTATAGAACTTTAAATTTAATTACAATAATTATGTAGTTGTTAAACTATAAAATAGTATTATTATTGATATTTAAAGAAGATTTTTATAATTATAATTCAACTTTAAGAAACAGGTGATTTGGAAATATAGATCATTAGATCAGCTGTAGAAGGCGAAGAGAGAGAGAGTAATAAAATAATATCTGGAATTGATTTTCAACTATGTGATCTAGATATTGTATTTCCCTGAAGATGGGCTAAGGTTTTTTTCCTTGAATTTACATCCATAAAATAAGGGGTGACCTACATTAATTATAGATACAGAAAAATTGTTCAACCAAATTCTTAAATTTAAAGTAACTCAACACAGCGTTGGTCGCTAGGTGAGCATTTCCCTCACATCTTTAATTTTCATAAAAAATGCAGTTTTTTGTTGCTAAATATGTACTTATAAACGGTAAATAAATGTCATCCATAGTATTAATAATTATAGTATGTAGCATAAGGATTAAAAATGTATTTTTACAAAATTTACAAAGATATTTATTCTAAAAAAAAAAAAAAAAAAAAAAAAAAAAACCTAACTAAACAAAAATTAAATATTTTACTATTTAAATAATAATGTGTTGTTTATCAGCTAGATCATTTTCTTCTATTTCTATACAATTATTACAATAAAATGTAGTAGCAAATTGGAACATTACACTTTTTACAATTTTTTTTCGTTTTTCTTTTTTCATTTCCTGGACACGCCTATACCAGATCTATTTTAATTTAAATGTTTCATTTAAGGAGATTAATATCAAGTTATTATATTAAAAAGGCATAACTCCTCATTTGCTTTATTCATTAACTACATGTTTCGGAGCTTGTCATGTTGCTCCATCTTCAGGTTCTTACACTGTGATATTCTCACATCAGTGTAGATGAGATGACCAGTGAGAATATCACAGTGTAAGAACCTGAAGATGGAGCAACATGACAAGCTCCGAAACATGTAGTTAATGAATAAAGCAAATGAGGAGTTATGCCTTTTTAATATAATAACAGATCTATTTTATATTGCCTCGAGCAGCCACTAAAAAGAATCTGGAATAGTAAAAATTTTAGATTCCTAGTAAATGATTGAAAAATAATATTTTGACTTTTGAAATAATTAGTTGGCTTTTTATCCAACAGTTCAAGCATCTTAGAACCATGACTCATTTTTAACCCAAATAATCATTAATCAATTGAAAGAAATTAGAAAACTTGCTCAGTAAAATGTCACTAATAAACTGCACGAGAGATAAGCTGATACTGAGGAGTGTGGACATGGCAATTTTCAGTAAAAATCTCGCAATATACTAGCCACCTCCCTTTTACTTAGAAACCAAACATTCTTATGCGCAAATTTCCTAAACTCAATGAGGGACAGCGATGAAAGTTAAGTTCTGACGGACTTATTAAATATTTTTTAGAAGGGTGAGGGAAATGCTCACCTAGCGACCAAGGCCGGGTTAATACTTTATTTCTGTTTCTACTTCCATGATGGTAGACAATAAATTTTATACAAGTAATAAGTGATCTGGTTCATTTATCATTATAAGAATGCCTAGTTATGAATTTATTTTTTTTTTCTAAAAAAAAAAAAACAAATACATTTATTCTCGTTAGATCATAAGTACTATTAATTGAAATCAAATAATTAATTTTTTATATATAATATGTAAAACTATGGTTGCTATTTAAAGAACTAAATAGTGGAATGATTTAAATCAAAAGGAAAATCAATCACTAAAATGAAAATTAATTTGGTTATTTCATTTTAGTTTATTTTTCTTAGAGTACTACAGATGGGTAGTTCCTCTACAAGTTTTAAACGGGTCATTATTTTTCTTTTTATACCGCTTATTTACTAGATGTATTTGTAATACAGTTGTAAATTTCTGTTATTAACAGAATAAAATAAAAAAAAGTTTATTTTTCAGTTCCAATTAAAGTTTTTCATGTTTGTATCTATACCTGATATAGATACTTTCCAAATTTGCCATAAATTCACAGCTCTAATTATCTTCATTATTAATTTTCAAATGATTCTTTCATAATGTTGCCTTAGGCCCAAGAGTTGTTCTTCGATGGGATCCTCAACACCAAGTGCCTCTTCCTCCAAAAAACTTCTCATTCTCTTCACTGCCTCAATGTTAAATCACTACTTTTTTTTTAGTCAACTACATAGTCTTTTAAAATATATTTTGATTCTTTACATTGCATATTAAATAGCTACATATTTCGATTTTATTACAATTTATTAATGGAAATTTTTTTGTAATTATATGAAGGATGTGTAAAGTATTTGTTATTAAAACAGTTTATCAAAAACATTGAACTATTTTAACTATATCACATCCTTTTTAAATAATGTTTGAAAAATATAATTATTAATTTAAAAATTAAATGTAAATTTTCATTTTTTTTAACAAAATAAAATGTAATTAAACTTTCTACAATTTAAAAAAAACAAGATAAATAAGATAATAAAGTATTAATTGTAAGAATTGGGGATGTTGATTTATTTTATAATTATAATTTTTTTTCAAAATTATATTTATCTATTAAAACAAATAAAATAAACACTTAGCTGTTTTGATCAGTTTCAGTACTTACCTTCATAGGTTAGAATGTACTGGCGTCTGTCTTTTGCTCATATGCATGGAGTAGTGCTCCTACACTCAGTCACTTTTAAAAATATTGACACCACACTTTCTTCTCGTAACTATACAAATTCAGTCCTTTATGATTTTCGAATATTTATAGTAAACAGATCATTAAAATATATGATTTGTCTACAAATATTATACATCATTAATTTTTTTATATACATAAATAAATTTTTGTTACAGAAAGCGGCTCGTTTCTTGCATTAGATCTTGGTGGAACTAATTATAGGGTTGTATTAGTTGAATTAAAGAATGGATGCATAGAGAGAGAAGAGGTCAGTCACTATGATGTCCCGGAACACTTGAGAGTAGGCTCGGGTGAAGAACTTTTTGAGTTCATTGCCAAGAGCCTGGCTGACTTTACTGAAAAACATGGAATTTCTAATAAAAGATTATCTCTAGGTATTGATTTATTTTAATTTATATTATTACAGATAATTTCAGTATCTCATTATTATTTAACCATTTTTGCATCACGTAGATTATTTCTAAAAATTATGATGCACCATTTTTTTCTGTATTCTTAATCACTTTCACTTATTAACCATTCTTTTACAATGTCTTCCAGGACAATATTTCTTTTTTTCCTTTCCATTATCTATAATTATCTTCTATTCTCATTACGTGTCTAAAACATTTTTACTTGTATGTAGGTTAATATCATGTAGCAATATAAATATTTAAGCTCATAAAATATAAAATTAATAATTTTAATTTTAATAAAATTAAAATATATTCCACCTTTCCAATTACTCATCAATGTATTGCTGAAGACTTTATTAAATATCAGCTGTTTTCATCCAAATAATTTTATTTCTATCTTAATGTTTTATTTATGAAATAAAGGAAAATGTTTCTTATGTTTTTTTTAATGTAATCATCTAACATTTTTTTTTACATGAATATGTCTTTTAGCTAGGGGGTTTGTATTTTTCTTGTGTTACTCAAAGCGTCGTCATAGCAACCTATAATGTAAAGTTTTTTTCACCTTCAAAAATGTAGAAATTTGATGTCTAGCTCTGCTGGTGTTTCTCGGGTCAAAAAAATTGATAAGTTTCTATATTAGAAATTTAATTGAGAATATTTTTTGTTATATGATATTTGTCACTAGGATCTACCGTTAAGGAGCTGTATTGGTTTCAATGAAAAAAGTCATGTTTTGCTGACATTTTTTAAATGTTGGGGTTTCTTTGACATTCTTTAGCTCTGTTGGTGTTGCTTGGATCAAAAATTTGATGGCAGTTTCCTTGTCAGTAGTAGATATAAAAGCAGTTGATTATAGATATGCATATCTATGGTCTATAGTCTTTCCCAGTCAGGGAGAAATTGATTTATTTTTTCTTATATGTTTTATCAGGTTTCACATTTTCCTTTCCCACTGAACAATATGCTCTCGATTCAGCTTATCTGCAGAAATGGGCTGGTAAATACAATGTTTCTGGTGTAGTCGGCCAGGATGTGGTGAAGCTGCTAAATGAAGCTATATCTAAAATACCAGGTCTTGATGTTTCTGTTGTAGCTGTCGTAAATGATACTACAGGTAAAACAACATTTACTTTTATTTATTTCCCCATTGTCTTTGTCATGCTATTATTAAAAAAATATTCATTCTGTAAAATCTTATTAATTTTATAAAAACTATTTCTTGAAATGTAATGTGTATGATCAATAATATATCAAGGTAATGAGAGGAGTTATGAACCAAATGATATGGAAATGACTTGTAATGAAACTACCCATCTGTTAATATTTAAAGATGACCTTGGGATCTTCTAATATATTGATAAACTAATTTATTAGGCATTAATGTATACCAAAGGACCGGAAGTCATAGGTTTATGACTCAGGCCAAGGGTGTTTTGATGAAATTTATATTAATCCCCCAGTTTTTACACCATTCTAAAAGCTTTATGATATCAGCATAATTTAAAAAACACTACACCAATGAAGGTTATTGGTGATTAACATCTATTCCCAGTAGAGAAAATTCATTGTTTGAGTTCAGATTTACATAGTGACTGTATTTTAATCTCTTAATCATTGATTTTTATTTTTATTAAAAAAAAAATCTTACAAAATAAGGTACAAATTCCTGCGAAATGTTTTTCCTTGAAATCACCCAAAACCTAAATGTTGTCCGTCCATCTACAATATCATATATTAATCAAACAAGTTCCCTGCATTTCACTTGATATTAAAACACCTTTTTCAAGATTCATCAAGTAAATAAACTCCTATCATTTGCTGTCACAGACAAAACATTGCGTCTCATTAATTTCAATAACAATTTTTTGTTTACCTCAATACAATCTAACAATGGATTTTAATATTATATTAATGAAAATATTCATGATGTATAATAATATTATATCAGATGAATGATCATTAGTTTGAATTTCTTAAATATATTAGAAATGAAAAGAGTTTCACTGAGTGAAGTAATCTTATATTTAGATTTTTCCAAAAATAAATTACAGACAATTGATATGCTTATCTTTGAATGTAATCCATTTTAGGTAATTTAAATAAAAATAAAACAGAAAAATATAACCGAAGTTGTGATGAATTTGAGACGTCCACTATCAATTAGCACACTACAACAAGGATTTTGGCCGTCATTGACTCTGCTATTTATAATTTTAGGTACCATTTTTTTTTCTTTCTATTTTCTCTTTTAATATTAAATGTTTTTATTGTTAATGATTTCAGGTGCTCTTATTAGAGGAAGCCTTATAGACAGTGAAACTGCGATTGGTTTAATATTAGGAACTGGGAGTAATGCTTGCTATTTCGAAAAAACAGATAATATTCCAGGTTGGAAAGGAAAACAAAAAGAGGTATATTATATAATTTAAAAAAAAATAGTTATAGTACATAAAATAAGTGATAGTTACATTAACAGTAGCTATATTGAGTAACAAAGGATCTACAAGAAATACATCCACAAGCTTTGTTGTTATTATGTAGAAGTTATTTAATAATCTATAAAATTTGTCAATTTCTCTTAAACTGAGGGTAATCAATATTTTGATGAAATTTATCCCGATATACAATTATAAAACTTTGTATCTACTTGATAACTAGTGATATGGGATAAAAGCCTAAAAATATAAAGGAGAAAGCAAAAATAGAATACTCATCCAAGTCATCAGCTCAGGATTAAAAGGTTGAAGAGAGATGGACTGACTATGTAACTATTAATCATTTTAAAAGGACACCTCTATCCAACCATAAGTGTAGTAGTACCCAAAATAACACCGGATATTGAAAAATATGAGAATCAGCGCATCAACAAATGACATCATATAATATAAGATACTATAAGATACAAAAAATGTTTTTACCTTTTTTGATAAACCTGCATTTAGCCTTAGGCCGTTCAAATTAGTTATTTTATAAATGAGCCAAAATACAAATAAACATATTTTGTTTGTAGGTATTTACTCTGTGATAGTTTTAAAATCAATTTCTTCCTGACTGGGAAAAACGATAGACCATGGATACGTCTATCTATAATCTACTGCTTTCCCCAATTTACATTTTAGAAATAAAAGGATTGAATTACTTATAATAATAATTTAATTAAATCAATGATTAAAGATTATTCTAAATAAACGAAGTTGAGAGAGGGTTTAAAACAAGACTATTTTCATTTATAACCAATATAGCTCACAAGCAGTAGGTCCTAGCCACAAATGTTATATAACAAAATATTCTCCATTAAATTTCTAATGAGAAATCTATCATCAAATTTTGATCCAAGCAACACCAACAGAGCTAGAGCATGTCAAAATGTTACATTTTTGTTTAGGGTGAAAAATACGTCACAACATGACTTTTTTCATTCAAAACTAATATATCTCCTAAACGGTAGGTCCTTACAACAAATGCTATTTAACAAAAAATATTCTCCATTAAATTTCTAATGAGAAATCTATCATCAAATTTTGATCCAAGCAACACCAACAGAGCTAGAGCATGTCAAAATGTTACATTTTTGTTTAGGGTGAAAAATACGTCACAACATGACTTTTTTCATTCAAACTAATATATCTCCTAAACGGTAGGTCCTTACAACAAATGCTATTTAACAAAAAATATTCTCCATTAAATTTCTAATGAGAAATCTATCATCAAATTTTGATCCAAGCAACACCAACAGAGCTAGAGCATGTCAAAATGTTACATTTTTGTTTAGGGTGAAAAATACGTCACAACATGACTTTTTTCATTCAAACTAATATATCTCCTAAACGGTAGGTCCTTACAACAAATGCTATTTAACAAAAAAATATTCTCCATTAAATTTCTAATGAGGAATCTATCATCAAATTTTCGATCCAAGCAACACCAACAGAGTTAAGGGCTTGTTAAAAAATTACCTTTTTGTTATCTATCTATCTATGTGGCACAACAACCCTTGAGTGGGTCCTGGCCTCCTCCAACATTTTAGGACAGTTGTCTCGATCTCTTGCTGCCACTCTCCAGTCTCTCACTCCAAGTATGGACCTTGTGTTGCCACTAACACCATCCTGCCATCTCAGTCTTGGTCTGCCGACTCGGCACCTAGCATGGATCTTCTCCTCCAGTATCTTCTTTGGCATCTCCTCTTCACTCATCCTCGCAACATGACCAGCCCATCTGAGTCTACCTATCTTGATTAGCCGGACTTCATCGGTCTCGTTGAACAGCTGGTCTAGTTCCCGATTAGTCCGGTGTCTCCAAATTTCACCATCACGGATAGGTCCAGAGATCTTTCTTAAAACTTTCCTTTCAAATCTCAGCAGGCTCAGTTCATTGCTCTTTGTGAAGGTCCAGCATTCGGAGGCGTACATCAGCACAGGGCGTATGAGGGTCTTGTAGATTCTTACCTTGGACGTACGTGAGATGAGTTTACTTCTCATATACTTGTGCAGCCCAAAGAGGCACCTATTAGCCGCTACAATCCTTCTTTTAATTTCTTGGTGCATGTTATTGTGACGGTCTACCTGGCTTCCTAGATATACAAAACTTTCCACACCCCCCTAAATGTGTACCCCACTACAGTAATGTCATTGGGTTCAGCTTTGTTTTGCCTTTATTGATTTTGCTACCCATCTTACGGGCAGCTCTTTCTAGCCTCATGAAGGACTCCTTAATTGAGCTTTGAGATCGCCCTATCAGATCTATGCCATAAGCAGATTCGTCTGCATAGGCAAGAATCTGCACACTTTTGTTTATTATAGTGCCTCCTATCTGAATGCCCGAGCTATGGATCGCTTTGTCCAAAGCGAGGTTGAAAAGGAGGCAGGCCAAACTGTCTCCCTGATGGACTCCCCTTCCTGAATGAAACTGGTCTGATAGTGCACCTTGTACTTGTACTACACACTGTACACTTTCCATGGTCATTCTTATCAGACGAACAAGCTTAGGGGCCACCTCCATTGCTATCAGCGCATCATAAAGGTCAGGCCTAAGGACACGGTCATACACCGCTTCAAAATCAATAAAAAGATGATTATGATGTTCTATTCCCTAGTTCTTTCCAATATCATGCAGAGGGAAAATATTTGGTCAATCGTAGACTTATTTTTCCTGAATCCTGCTTGGTAAACTCCCAATATGTTTTCTGCATAGGGAACTAGCTTTTGATGTAGAATATTGGAGAGAATTTTGTAAGTGGTTGGAAGTAGGGATATGCCTCTATAATTACTGCATTCTAGGGCATCACCTTTTTTTAAAAATAGGGCAGCTCACCGTCATATTCCAATCCTGGGGCATACTTTCTTCCACCCGCACTGTGAGAATTATATCTCTCAATGCCATAAGCAGTTCATTTCCTCCATATTTGAAAAGTTCGGCTGGCAAGTTATTTTGTCCTGGGGCTTTATTATTTATAATTTTATTATTATTATTGTCTTTTTGTTGAGGGTGAAAACGTTACACCAAAAAAAGTTTAGACCCCCAGGCAAAAGACATATCCATGTTAACAAGACGTGTTTACTTGAATTTATTTAGTAATATCTATTTATCTTTAGTACAGGCTGTTTTTTTCTGTCTATTGAACTTTGAAAACACTTTTTCAGGTAATGTTGAATATAGAATGGGGTACATTTTCTGATGATGGACGCGCTGACATTATCAAAACAAAATATGACGATTTAGTTGATATAGAATCTCTCCATCCAAATCTCTTTACGTAAGTATCCATGAAACAAGTGAGTTTTAATGATCAAAAAATTTATTTTATAAGTTAATTATTTATTTGATAAATTGGAGAGTGAAAATTGAGTTGTGACCATAGTTGGGGCAAGAATTAGGTGATTTGTCAGGGGGGCAAAGATCAGTTTGGCATCCCCATCCTCCCTCTGCCACCAATAAAATACAATACCTCAGAAAGATTGAAACTACACACCATATGTATGTTTTAAAGAAGTTTTATTTATGAAAAACATTTATTAATTACATTAATACACCCATATATGACTAATACTAATATATTTTTTTAAACAAAATTTTGTGACTCCCTACCGCAATCTACCGCCCATTTGCATTTGCATTTGCCCCCTCTGCCCTGCCCTAGTTCCAGGCCTGACCATTGTAATATATCCAAAAAGAATTGGCTGTGGCCTTACTTTTCCATTTCTACCAGTTAACTACTTTTCTTCAAGTAGTTTGTTATTTGTGAACAAACAAGATACAAATATAATAACAGACCTAATAAGAAAAATCAAATATAATGCGATTGAAGAATGGCAAAGGTTTTATGAATGGGAAAGTGCACTGAAAGGAAAGGACCACTACGCAGTACAAGAAAAGGTAGCATTGACTCCATGGTTTGTAACTCAAAGGCTAAATCTCGAACGCCCAAGTTTAGTAAAACTTATTAGACTGAAGATTAACCATGGCAGAACCAACAAATTCCTCAATTTAATGGCCCTAACTCAAAGTGGCATGTGTTCTAAATGCCAATGTCTAGAAGATCCAAGACACATCGTGTTTAAGTGCAAAAAGTTTGTGAATGAGAGGATAAGAACGCTGGGTACACTGACTGTTCAAGACGTCTCTGAATTCTTAAGAACTTTGACGAAAGTAAAGGCCCAAGATTTAATTAAATTTCTGTCTGAAACCAAAGCTCTCATATGATAGAGAAAAAAAAAGAAAATTCAACTGGGCACAAAATTAAATAAAATTAGATAGTGCTATATTGGCAATATAGGACTTGTGTTAGCAAGTCTTTAAAGCCAAAAAAAAAAAAAAAAAAAAAAAAAAAGGATACAAATGGAAACCCAATAAAGTTTCACAAATTATTACTGTTAGATTATTATATTATACTGTTGGATCATATCACAGTTGAACAAGTCCATTGTTTAACAATTATATAGTTAATACATTCTTCATCTACTTCATTACGGACAATTATCAATAGATAATAAAACACTGTAAATTTTCCATTATCTATCTGTTTCTAACAGTACCTATAGAGCCATCTAATTCTCAGATCATTATAATAATAAGTCAATAATGATACATCTAACGATAATTATTTTATCTTTAGGTTCGAGAAATTTGTTGGTGGTGAGTTTTTTGGAAAAATTGTAGGTTCTATTCTAGTGGATTTGGCTGAACAAGGTCTGATTTTTGACGGTCGACTCAGTGAAACTCTAAAAAACCATGAAAACTTCAAGAGTGCCTACATATCAGATATTGAAAAGTAAGATATTATTTGTCAAATAAAAAAAAACATATTTATTAATTGGCAAGAAGCCCTACTTAGAAAAATCTGTTATTAAATAAAGATACTTCTAACCATTATCGTTCATAAGTATTTTTCACTTGTTTAACTCTTAATTAACATGATTACTACAAGCTTGATTAATTAAGTTTTCATACAACTTAGATCACAAATATTGCTATTAATTCATATTTAAAATAATTCGAGGCTTACCAGGTATGCAAGTTTAAAATGTCGTTTTAATTCCAATAGAATGCGCTCTTAGCCTATTGAAGGATTTGCTTATCTCTAAACGCTATTTTGTTTGTTAGTCATTTGTTTACAAAAGTCAGTTGTTTTTAAGTCGTTTACGTGGACGTATCATACCTTTCTTTGGTGTTAAAAATGTCTAATTTTAAGCCAAATAAAGAGCATTTGCGGCATGTCATGATTTTCTTATTTAATCAAAAGAAAAAGGCATCTGAATGTCATCGAATTCTTGTAGAGACTTATGGCGATGTTGCTCCAACCGTCAGGACATGTGAACGTTGGTTTCAAAGTTTCAAACGTGGTGATTTTGATGTTACTGATCAAAAACGAGAAAATCGACCAAAAAAGTTTGAGGACTTCGAATTGCAATCTTTATTAGACGAAGACAATACCCAAACCCAACAAATGATGGCAGAACAGTTGAATGTCACTAGGCAAGCCATTTCCGATCGCCTGAGAGCTATGGGAAAGATTCAAAAGGTTGGAAAATGGGTTTCACATGAATTGGACGAACGACAGATGGAAAAAAAACGAAAAACTGTGTGCGAAATGCTGCTTTTACGCCACGAAAGAAAGGGTTTTTTGCATCGAGTTGTAACTGGCGATGAAAAATGGATTTATTTTCAGAATCCCAAACGAAAAAAATCATGGGTAACGCCAGGACAACCATCCACATCGAGTGCAAGACCGGATCGTTTTGGGAAGAAGACAATGCTGTGTGTGTGGTGGGATCAGAAGGGAGTAGTCTACTACGAGCTTCTCAAACCCGGCGAAACAGTCAATACCGAGCGCTACCGACAACAAATGATCAATTTGAGTCACGCATTGATCGAAAAACGCCCAGAATGGGCTCACAGGCACGCCAAAGTCATTCTTCAGCATGATAACGCTCCTGCACATTCAGCCAGATTGACTAAGGAAACGATTTCTTCGCTTGGTTGGGAACTCCTACCCCACCCGCCGTATTCACCTGACCTGGCGCCTTCTGATTATCACCTCTTCTCATCGATGGGACACTCATTGGCGGAGCAACACTTCAACAATTTCGAAAACGTACGAAAATGGCTCGATGACTGGATTTCAAATAAAGATGAAGCATTCTTTTGGAATGGTATCCATATATTGCCCAAGAGATGGACAAAATGTGTAGAAAGCGAGGGTCAGTACTTTGAATAAAATATATTATACTTTTTTTTAAATTACTGTGTATATATTTTAAGAAATAAACGACATTTTAAACTTGCATACCTGGTATATGATTTTGATTTTACAACCATTTTCGAATTAAAAAATATCTACTTAATCTAACTAATCTAAATTAGTTAGAAACCATCATTTGTTTCTAAATATGACACTAATAACAACTCAGGTCAGATTCCATTAATTGATGTTATCGATTTGTTTCTGATTTCTATTATGGCAATACCTCATGTCGTTAGTTTATTGTATTTGATGCTTATTTCAGAGATAATCTTCAGGATTCAACTAAAAATACTAGAGACGGATAATAGTAGATGAGTTAGGAATAGACTGGTGTTCGGATGAAGACATCTACACATTAAAATATATATGTGAAATAGTATCTATCAGAATGGGCTTACTGGCATCAATAGGTGAATAGAAGTTCATTATTTTAATCCAAAATGTTATAGTTTTATATTGAATGATTGAGATGTCAATTCAAAATCATAAAAAATATAATGTAATTATTGGAAATTTTCTATACTAATACCAGGATGTATTAGCATAAGTCATATTAATGGTTAGTTCATGTTTATCAGTGCAGATGTATAAATTATCAATATCTGACCAGTAAGTTAACTGTTATTTGAGATACTGAAGGCATTTTATTGGAACCTTCCAATAAGAAAAAATATTATTTTTTTTTTTTTGGAGTTTTTGTTACTATTTTTATTTAATTATAAATTATACAATCAGTAAATTGTATCAAATGAATTTGAATCAATCAATTAAATTTGAATAAATTGTTGTTTTAACACAAAAACACTGTAAAACCTTTTAACTGAACTTGGATTAAAAAATAGAATTATTTAGTTCGTTCACCAAAAAACTTTGTAAAAAACACATTGTTAAAAATACAGATGTTGTATTTTTATATACTGTACAACATAAATCAATTAAATTTCAATGTCTTAAAATATTTTAATATACTCAGTTCTCTAAACTATAAAAAATAATCATTTTATAATAATACTTTCACCAGGTCTGTCTGAAATCATAAAAAGGATGGACCGAGAACGTATAACAGTAGCTTGCGATGGGTCTTTACATAAATACCACCCTCGTTTAAGCAATTATATAGTGGATTTTACATCCGCTCTTATCGATTATAAGACGGAAGTAAGTCTTTAAAACATTTCTAGTTGGTTTTTGTTGATATTTTTATTATTTTAACATAAATTATTTTTTGTATTGACAGATTAAAATAATACCTGCTTATGATGGAAGTGGTGTGGGAGCTGCTTTGATCGCTGCAATCGCTGACAAACAAAAATAAAAGCTACTTACGCAACTTGCTTCTTACAAAGATCGGATAAACTACATAAGAATCTCATTGTTACAACTTTTAAATCTTGCCAATTAATTGTAAACTATAAAAGACAAATATATTTATATTTAGTATAACACATAAATTTATTTAACACCATACCTATTTTAGAGAGTTATCTTGATTTGATGTCCAAAGAGAATACAATGATTTGGCCAATTCAAGCAAATTTCAATAAATGATAAAATAATTACAGCTACTTGGTATCAATGGTTTTTGGTTTCAAGAATTTGACGAAACTGGACCCTTACTGTTGTTCAGTACAGAACGCACCACTCAAAGAACATTAAATCAGAATGGACTGATGGCATTTCACCCAGCAATTCATTTCACAGAGTTGTATGGCTCAGTTTTGTTTGAGAACGCACCCCATTGGTCTTTGGATGATTGGTATGGTGTACATTTTACAGAAGAATTTAGACTTTACCTATGATGGGCATCAAAGAGTGTGGAGAAGATGGAACAAGAGGTGAGCAGCGTGTAACTTTACCCACAGCCAATTTTTTCAATGAAGTTTAGTTTAAGTATGGAAAGGAATTACTATGAACTGTTACACATATTGGATATTGTTTGTGGAAGGTCTTTGACAGCTATTCCCGGTGTGGGTGAAATTCGTGAACTTAATGCGTTGCTTATTTTCCACAAAATCTGGTACAGGAGAGGACAACCTGGTTCAAGCTCTGCAAAGAACAACTTCACACTGCATGAGATTCGTTCTATGGATACTTTATTTTGACCATATTTCTCACCACTACATCAAATTAAAATGGTTATTTCCCACCTTCCAATGACAATACTTTGTTGGTTCATTCCTTTACAAATTTCTTTCCTCTCTAGTCACCTATCTACATTGTCAAAGCATTAATATTAAAGTCATCAGCTAAAACTAGATCCCGTCCATCTGATCTTTACCTAACTCTCTTCAACACAAAGCCATTCAAACACTTGTTTTTGCCAAAGCATCTAATGTCTGGAACTCCCTCCCATCCAACATTCGCCAATCCTCCACTATCAATAGCTTTAAATCCTGACTCTTCCTTTACAAATCAGGTATTAATATATACATTAACTCATATTCAGACAATGCACAAAATTTAATTGATTTTATAAATACTCATTTAAAAAAATAAATATTACACAGGTTCTAAGTTTCGTTTGCTACTTGAGAAACTGCAAATGTTACAAAAACCTTCACTAAACACTGCAGATGGGAGGGTACTTATGATATTTCCATTGTTTTAATAAAGTATGAGGCCCTCATAGTTAGGGCTCCAAAACCTGTATGGATATTTAATGAAATGAAAAGAATCTTTACAAGGTAATGAAAATTCCATAAGTATAACAAAAGAGTATATATGGTATTATTGTCTGGCTGCATTCATTTTGTTAGTGCTTGATCTTTAGCAGTTTTACAGTGTTGTACCAACTCTTTCATTTTCCAACAATGCATTCATATCTTCAAAAATTTGATTTTTTCCTAGCAATAGCAATGTTTGATTTTTTGAAAATCGTTTAGAATCTGTACCAAGTAGAATTGATCTAGTATAAAAAATGGCTCTATTACTAAGGAAGAATAAAATATCTTTTTATCAGGGAGATGAAAAGATGTTTCATAATTACATTATTTATTATTATCGGTACCTAGGAATCAACTTTGGATCATTGAGTCTTGATACTAATTTTTTTCTCAATAACTGGTGGAGTTGAGAATCGACATATCCCTATTTAAAGTTTATACATAAAGGGTAAATGTTAGGAAGTCGAGTGGTGCATTAATTTCTTTTAAGCTGTGTAATTATCTTAAAATTTCAAAGCTGTCAAACATCAATCTAAACTAAGTTTGCCAATTCAATATTATCTTTTTTTAAGTATTTCAAATTACAGTTTTTTATACTAGCAATATTTATTTTTAAAATGATTGGAGTACTATACTCATTAAACATTCTTCACTACATTTCCCACCTGGTAAGCAGTAGATATGATCTGAAATCACAAAAAGAAGGATTTAACAGATGGAAAATAGAAAAATAAAATTTTTCATAATTAATTTTCAATAAAAAATACTTTAATAAAATATTTTAGGAATTATCATTTGAATTATTTATAAGTTTTATATCTTATTTGAAACAATAAGATTACTTGCTGAAGAATTGCATTGGCCTCATAATTTATAAATATATAATGACTGGTAATTCAGCCAATAGCCTAGCAGAGATGAAAACAAAAAAAAAACAGCTGACTACTATAGAATAATTTTAGATTCTGGTTCTAATAGCACAGCTAAATTTTAGATTTGGCTGTATTGATATGTAAGAGTACTTCATTTTGTTTCTTAAAAAATTTAAATGTATATATAGATAATTCAAAATGACATTTACATTACTGAATGATGCTAAAGATCCGCTAACATTAAAAAATGATGATTTGAAAATAATAGGTGTCTTCAAGTTGATCATCATAATGATAAGAAGTGATTTGACTCTTTTGTCAAAACAATACCAAGGCGTTGACCAAAGAGTAAAGAAAATTCTATTGCTCTGAAAAAGAAAATGAAATAATATTTTTTTAAAATATAGATGGTTGTTTTTTATATTTTAATAATTCTGAAATTTTTTAGCAAATAATTGTAATAACATACTTCATTTGATATTTCTTCACCATAAAAACAGAACTGAAAAATAAACACTAACTCAGTTAGAAGCATTATTAAGAATGTACTGACTCCCAATATCTCTTCACTCTGGAATTTACTCTGTAATTAGAAAATACAGAAAAGAAATCTTCATTATTCATAGGTCATGCAATGCTTGGAAATAAATTTATAACAGGCATTAGTTATAAATGTAGGGCTGTTAGAAAGAATGATCTAAATCACATGATTCAAAAAAATCAGAATTTCTTTAACAACGAACTCTTGGCCTGTGATCACCCTCAGCCAGTATATCTACCACTTAATTAATTCCAACTTTATTGTTTCTTGCTCAAATGGTATCCATTTATACATTCTTTCAGTTGTAAGCTATCTGTCATGAACTTATCAACATTAAAATCAAGTTAGAAAAAATGGACAACAACCAATCTTCCCCCTGACCCTTCAAATTATTTTAAGTTTGAACAAAATTAAAAATTTAAATAAAATACATATTTTACAACCTGTCTATTAATTAACATACCATAGAATATGGGATTAGTACTCTGTATTGGTCCTAGTCTCCTTAAAAAATGAGATACAGTTAACAGGTTTCTGTTCATATAGTAGCCTTTTTTTTATAGATAGATATTTCTTTTTTCATTTTTTATTTTTTATGGCATACTTGAGCATATAGTCTCAGATAACATTATTATTAAAATATTTTTGAATATAAAATTAAAAAAAATAAAAAAATTGTAGAAATTGGTCTTTAAATATTGACGATAATGCACTAAACAGTAACCAAAATAAGCTGGAAAAAGCTTTCATATTACTTTAAAAACACTGGATTATTTAAAAAATATAATCAACATTATTTAATTTTTGAGAACAATAATAAAGTAAATCCAGAATTGAGTAAAAATATTCTTGCTAGAAGAGATGTTTGAATTTTTTTTTTTTTTTTTTTCCTCGGTTTTCATATGGTACCTCAACACAATTTAAACCCGATCTTTGTCTTCCTCTACCTTTCAAACCCTTTGAATATATTCCAAGTATACTTTGTTAACACTTCATGACCTTCCTGCATGTCCCTCTTCAATTGTCTTCCTTGTCACCTTGTACTCTATATATATGTCCATACCAGCTTTCAGGAGTTAAATTTGGTGAAGGACTTTTAAGTTCTTTCCTTACTTTCGATCACAGGATTGCAGAAATATTTCACTTCCACACTAACATTCTTGCGTAGTAGGAAACATTATTTAGTCCTGCTGGGCTAGTCTACCGTACACTAATATGGAAAGTATACACACAAACACTAATGTGGAAAGTATACACAAAAAACACTATAATTAAATGTAATATATCTTCCAGACATTGATTTGGATCTTATTTATTATTGGAGATATTTATATATCTCTTGTAGATTTTTTTAGAGGGACCAGTCAAAGGAATAAAAAAGTATAAGAATTGATGAAAATAATAACCCTCTATTTTATTATATGAATATTTCAGTCATAGAATTTATGGACATTATCATAGCTAAAAAAGAAAACGTCAACTACAGAATATGAAAATATAACAAGAGATACAATAAACGGAGGTAAAAACAAATAAATAAATAAAAAAACAAGTCATTTTTAAATGAAACACTTTATACTATTGTGTTTTATTTTAATTTCTCGATCTGATATGTTATTTTTTCTTTTTATAAATCTATTCCTTTTTCTTTTTTTTTATTATTTAGTTCACATGTCTTTTAAATGTGTGATTGTTTTACATATTTTTTTCAACCCTTTATTGCCTTCTGCTTTTATTTGTTATTTAACTTACTCGCTTTATCATTATATAATGTACCTGCACCTTTTTCATTTTTTTATGTCAACATAATTACTATTATTTGTATTCTTCCAATCTTAGAAAAATTACCATTCTTGTATCATTTTTATTTAATTGTATTTTTTATAAACTTTGTTCCCACTCAGCTTACATTTTTTTAAAATTTATTTTTACCTTTATTTATTGTATCTCTTTATATTTTATTATTCTTGTAGTTAACATTATATTTTTTAGACCTCATAATGGCCATCGTGTTATGGCCGAAACATTGGCAAAGTAAAATAAAGTGTTATTTTTAAGATTCTTATTAGATTGATCCGTCTAAATAAATCTCAAATATATATAATTATTTAGTCAGAAAATTCATCTCTTCAAGTATATTTTTATATGATAATATAATTTTTTTTTTGTTAAAGTTAATCCATTTTTAAGCTTACCTTAGCAATGACTAACACTGCTAGCGCTAGGGCCAGAGCTGCAATTAGTATCACAAGAAGCAAGGTCATTTCTATATAACTTTTTATAACTGTAATAAACCTAAACAGGAGCAACAATATAGAAAAATTATATTTTTTTTGTAAATATGCAAAATAAAATATATTGTAAGTATACAGTATATTTTTACATATACATACAAATGAATAAACAACTAATACGCTACATCTAGTAATGTTATTATCCTAAGTTTAAAATGTTTATTTTTTGTTTATATTTTAAGAAATAGGGAGGATATTATGAGAAAAGTATCGATATTCTATACCGATGATTTTTTTTTAGTTCAGAATACCAATATACAACATATAGAGCACAAATATTATTGATACACTGATTATTGATTTTTTTTTCTTTTTTATGAAATGCCATTTTAAATATTCCTATCATGTTATAGATATTCTAGTTTATTTGTTCGCTTTGGTTTATTTATTTCACAACTTAAAATAGAACAAAATTATTTCAACTGTTTAAAATTTAAAACTAGTTTATTATAAACTAAACAGTAGCCTGTAAGTGACATACTTGTTCAGATGTTCACAACTTGCAGATGCAACCACTACCAGTCTTGCCAACTGACCTCTGTCCCGAATGATAAAAACTTTTTCTTATTCAAATCAATTGTATAGGTTTTTTTTTTTAATACAAAAATACAAATATTTAAAAGAAAAAATATCGGACAGTCAAATAAAACTACTAATATTTTTAATATATCGTGAATGATGCCCGCAGAAAAATCACTATGGCCTTACCTATATGCAACAAAAAATCATTGAAATACGCCAAACTCCATTTTATCAAAAAGGAAAACAAAATGCAATACGATATTCTATCGAATAGTGAAAAAAAGTAATTATGACAAAATAACCATAAAACGTTAAAAGAATAAAATATTTTGATTTACAATAAATAGTTAAATTCATTATTTAGATTTTTCACATTTACATATTTTTTTTATAATTTACAAAAGCTATTTTAAGTACCTAGTGGGCTATTATTTTTTTTCTTCTTCAATTCAATTTAAACAGCACTAATTCCTTCATAATTTTCAATATAAATATCAAAATTGTTAACCATTTCTCTTCAGAACTGCTTTCTGCAAAGTTGAATGATTTGTCTGTCTGTGGTAAAAAAACGCTTAGTAATTTGACCATTTTTTTTTTTTTTTTTTTTTTTTAAGGAAAAGGACTTCATTGGAGGCATGATTCTGATGGTATCTGAGAACGACCTAAACAAACTAAAGAGACAATTTCTAATTGTTTTAGCATACTGCGTATATTTCAGATATTGCATCATCAGATTATGTTTTGTTTTTTGGCTTATTTTTTAGAAGGTCGGAGCTTTGATAATTATGAGAACATAAAAATTGGATGAGAAGAGTTCTATGCCTCAAAACCAAAGGAGTAATCCCAGTAAAAATCCAATTACTGGCAGAAAGATGGATGAAAGCAATAAACTTTACTATTAAGAGTATTAATAATTCATCAATGCCATAAATATGCCATCTGAAATAAAGTTATACTTGTGCAAAGCTACTTCTGCAACAAGAAAGTCGTTTCGACTTTCTTGTAGTTAATGTACGAAACAGTTTCATATAATATCATAACATACTTTATATAATAACGTGACCCTTACCTTAATAGAGCCTGATGATGGAGGACATTTTCTCTCAAACACTTAAACAAACAATCTTGAAACTCTTTTTGTTGGTAAAGACTATCCATATTCGGTTTTGGCCCTGATTTGTCCTTCATGAACCTTTGCATCGCTCTTTCCTCGATCTTACTAATCGAATCATTCAGTATCGCGAATTGCGCCTTCAACTGCTCATTACAACTGATGTAGATTTCTTCAATGCATAAGGACACCATACAGACGAAGAACATAGTGAACATGTTGGTAAAGTAGGCGAAAGTGAAGGTTAAAACAGAAGAGGTGTCAAACGGCGTATAGAATGGAAGGGGCAAGTAAGGATTGATAGGGGTTTTTGGAGGCTCTCTTCTGTACATATTTTCGATGTATTTTTTTATTGTGTTGAAGACAATAAAAGACGTGCACGAGTATATGATACTTCTTTTAACCACTTGTTCAGGAAATAAATCCTTTGTACGTGTCTTTTTTTTAATTTCATAATGAGTCTCGTCCTCCTTCTCATTATAAGTATAAAAACCTTTGTGTTGATAAATTCCAAAACAGGGTCGAAGTTACTGAAATGCTTGTTAGTGAAGTGAGATATGGCGTAAAACGGGAGGATAGCCATGTGGAATGTTTCTAGCATAGTATTCTTATCGTCCATTGTCAGAATGACTGAATAGAAACCCATGCACACCTCGTACAAGAGGAACACCCATGAGATTGAAATGTACGCCAAAGAAATATAACGTTTCAACTTTGACTTGTTGTTAACTTTGAAGCCTCCAATTATCATTAAAAGATCCCTTTCTTTATCGAAATCATAAATTACATCTCCGTCGGTGGCCTGTTTCCAATCGTCTTCCATTTCTAGTAACAATATAGAGGTTCAGTAATTTTTATTTTACTACTTTATTCCAAAAGTGGTTTCGCAATCATAGTTTTCGTGAAAATTTAAAGAAAACTATAGTAATGATCTTAGAATATTTTAGAGAAAAGCACTAAGCAAAATTTATGACCAGTCCGAGAGGCAGGGTCATGGTTAATGAGAACAAATGAAGAATTAAAAGAGGCATATTAGAACGCAAATATTAGTCAGTTTATTAGCAATCGAGTGGTATCGAGTGGTTAGGCCACGTGATGAGAATGGCGGAAGACCGGTACCCAAGGAAAGAAGAAGAAAATAAACTTTATTCTGTGACAACTTGTCTTCTAAAGATAACATATAGCTACAATATGTAGGGCAATCGTCTAGCTATGATAAATGGTTAGGAATAACTTTATCAGCTAGAAAATAAATGACAAATCTTGTAAATAGATACAACTTCAGTATACTGTTTTAAAATGTATAACATAAGTATTCATATTTTACATTTGCTCGGAAGATTGAAAATTCAGGTAGTAAATAAATACATGATGCTTAATGGAAGAGAGGACCTGATTTTCAAATTCAGATGGGAAATTAATTCATTAAGGAGGAAGCGCGAATAAAGGATTTCTTGAAGGATCCAGTTCTATGCGCATGAGTGTACAGGTTGATGGGTTAGGTGAATTTAAAAGGTGGATGGAGGAGCGCAGTGCAAGGAGGTCATAATTACAGGTATTTTTTTTTTTTAAGAATTGAAATATGAGTGAACCTAGGATGAATTGACGTCGGAAATAAGGGTAGAGCCACTCAATTTTAAAATACCGTGAGATCTGTGAGAAAATCTGATAAAAAAAAAATTATTATTGGCAGAAATTTACGGCACAAGAAGAAGAGGCACGTCTGAGAACACGCTGTTGACATTGATTCATTGGGGATAGAGTATTGGAAGCAGAAGGCGCTTGATTGAGACCAATGGAAACTTATCGTTCGGTAAGCCAAGGCTCACAGAGGGCTGTACTACTACGAAAAGAAAGAAAGAAAAAGAAGTGATAGTGTCAGTTTCACTGTAAATACTCGTTTCCCATCTAATTTAGATAAATTATTCTATTCAGAGGAAAAAAAAAAAAAAAGGGAGGAGGGGGAGCTTGCGGTGTGGGAGAGGGAAGAAGGTCCCATTTTAGGGTTTTTTTCGATAATACGATGGACTCTAGAAAAATATGTTTCAAATAAAAATTAAAGCTCATTAAATTTCCTATAAAATTAATTCTATTTAAATTTGTCGAAATTCTCACGGTTTTCGAGATATACGTTATTGGAAATCGGTGATTTTCGGGAAAAACAAATGTTACCTCACTTTTTGTTAAACCTTTACTTCTAGTACCTTCCAGAATCGTTTCTCAGAAAAAATGTCAAAATAAAAATTGTAGAACATTAAATTTACTTTAATTTCATATATACGTTTCTGGCATTTGAAGAAAATGTTCAACAAAAAGTGAGGTAAATTTTGAATTTTAGCATATTTTTCTAGAATCGACCGTTTTCGGGATATAATCGAAAAAAACAAAATTGGGACCTTCTCCCTTCCCCCTCACCGTAAGCTCACATACTCACATACTTTTAGTATGTTGACCTTCTAATTACTCCTAACAAAGCTATTAAAGTCAAAAGTTATCGCATGTTTCATGCACTCTACAATGTGTTTATTGACTGGACTATAATAAAAACTAAAGCTAATTTAATTTCCAACAAAATTGTTTTTATACATATTTGTCGTACTTCCAACGGTTTTTGAGACATACCTTATTGAAAATCGATACTTTTAGAAAAAAAAAAATCATTTTTACGACCGTTTCTCTGAAAAATAGTTATAAACAAATTTATAGAGCATTAAATTTATTTTAATTTTATGTATACGTTTGCTAGCTTATTTTCATATGGATCAAAAGTTCAACATTTTTTACAGTTATAACTTTTATTTAAATTATTATAAATAAAACAATAAAAATGAAACTATTTACATGTACTAATTATAATTAAACAAATTAATTATGTTATGAAAGAATAAACATTAAACGTCGTCATTTATACATTATTAAAGCAAAACAAATTTGGCTTTGTTCATTTTCAGTTTTAGTGTTGTTGAGAAGGGAAAATTACAACGTTTCGTCACAAAACGTAAAACGACACATTATAGTATATAATACTTATATATATATATAGTATATAATACTTAATTTAATTAATTTTATAACATTAAAAACGGTTGAGAAGTGTAGCCACCACAAGCACCCAAAGATTGGCTAAGTTGTGGGAAGTAGCACTTCTCCGCAAAAACACGTTTGTCGGTACTCTTTAGGCTTTAACTCCGAAATGCTTTGTCCAATCCAAAATTTCTTTTTACCAACTCAAAGCTGGTTAACTATTAGAACTCGTATATGAATTTTGATCAAGTGTCATAAAACACCCATGCTACAAAAGCTCTATTAACTTTCTAGGAAGTTTAATTAGCTTTAGATTTTATTTGAAACATGTTTTTTCTAGAGTCCATCTTTTCCTAGATATAATCGAATAACCTTAAAAATGGAACCTTCCACCCTGCCAACGTAAGCTCAACCCCCCAGGGGCGGAGACTTTTAGTATGTTTATCCTCTAACTACTCCTAACGAAGCTATGAAGTCAAAAATTATCGGATATTTCACGCACTCTACACCCCTCATTTCAGAACTTATTGACTCGACTAACATGCCTTTTATTCATTAAAACGCTAATTCTTAGTAATGCATTCGTCATCCATACCAACATATTACCAAACCATCACCGAAATATTATTATATTTACCGGATGTTAACGTTGGTAACCTTCCTTTACGGAAACTCTCAACCGACTGGCCATCTTATACTTTTTGTACTTTATTAATGTTATATAAAAATGTAATGTAATCGATTATTAACCATTGAACTGCGAACAGCAGGTTATTACGACTTGGCAACTCAAGCTTATGCCCTAATCATGGTGTCTCAACACTCAACTTTCCAAAAGTTCATTTATTATTTCAATTTGAAAAATTGGTATCGAGTTGGCAGTGATCTTGACTATCATTATGTTGCCCTATCTGAAAATTTTAAAAAGGTAGTTTTATGTATTATTAATCCAAGTAGAAATTATTTGACTCCTCATCAAATCTTCCTTATTTCGCACTATAGTAGCTGAGTATTTTTTTAAATAATTGAGTATACTGATTGTAGGTTGGCAAAACTGCTTCTCGCTGTAAAAATTGGCCGGAGTCCCAACTAGTACCAACTCCAACGAATAAAAAATGAAGCGGTGAGTAATTATTTTATGAAATCGGAAAGTGTATTAAATCATCATCATCTTGTGGCACCTTATGGTCCTTGTAGAACCCTGGCCTCCTCAACAATTCTGTGCCATTCAAACCTTTCTTCGGCAACCCTTCTCCTTCCTCTCACACCCAGAGTCCGAAGATCGTCTTCTACATCTTCAATCCAACGAAGTCGAGGCCTTCCTCTCCTTCTCATTCCACCCGGTTGCCCCTCCAACATCATTTTAGGGAGTCTATTTGTCTCCATTCTTTGTAAATGCCCTAGCTATCTAATTCTGGCTCTTTTTATGTTGGCTACAATATCTGGAGCAGCATATAGAGTTGTATTAAATAGTTTCGGCAATAAAATAAAAACAGAAGAAAACATCATATAATCTTTATTCTGGTAGAGTACAGTTCAAAAACCTCGGTGTAATGTGGACAGGAAAAGTGACGATTTACATTTTTTCTTTTATTTATCATGTAAATATAATAAAATTACAACGCCATAATATTAACATACCTGTACATAAATTTAAAAGAGAACCACCACCTAGATGTCCAGGATGTAACGGAGTTTTGTCAATTAGACATATCTTTGAAGCCTGTCCTGTTTACGGAAACATCCTCCGTCGCAACAATGTCCCGATAGACTTGGGCCAAGCATTAGGGGATGACAAACAAATGATCAAACGCCTCCTCAAATTCCTAAATAGAGCGAAGATAGATTACTTAATTTAATTTTTTTTCTTCATATATATATATACCAAAACTATAGTAATTAGCGGGCGTTGATGACCACCCATGGTTTTACGCTCTTAAAAAACCAAAACCAACCAACCATAAATAAAAAAAAACAATACATGATTTACTTTTTTCCAAAAAAAGTTCATAAATTGAACGAAAAATGGTTTTTATAAGCAACGATGAAAGAGATTTTTATGTTTTTTTAACTTAATATTTCATAACATTTACTCTGTGCCACAAATCCTGTCCAACCATCGACTTCAAAGGCAACTTAAAAGATTAATACGCTGGAATTCTCATCTTTAATTTTATAACTCCTTATATATATATATATAAATAAATCTTGAACCAATGTGGACCTACAGACTTAAATTGCGGGCATCGATGATTACAGCGATAGATGTTATATTATCAAATAAAATAATTCTAATAGAAGTGGTAATTACCTCATTAATCAATTCAATTCTAAAATAGTTCAATTTTAAAATATACATATACTTCGTAATAGCTTGCAGTTTGGTGAAGTGTTCTATAAATAGTAAACCTACGGTTCCATTATTCGGACTTCCTGGATATGAAAGAAGACTCCAGATGACCTCCTAGATCCAACCTAAAGACCCAGATATGACGCCTAGCTATTAGGATTGGCAGTGTTCCCGGTGGTTCTCTTCTCGGCCAAAGGGCTGCGTCGGCAGTTGTGCTTCAGTCAGTCTCCGAGTATGAGCTGCGTTCTCTCCTGAATAGCAACCGCGTTCGTCATGTTGATCGTATTCTTGATCCTCTTTGGTGAGTTGTTTTATTAATTATTATAATTTTATATCATATATAAATGTTGTTTACATAGGTTTTATTCCATAAATTTAGATGTTGCAAATGATAATGAAATAATACTTTTTAAGACTACAATATAAATATATATCATAGTAATTCTAAAGAAGAGACGTAACTTCTCAAATATATTACTTGAAAATTTTGGATTGTTATAATTCTGATAACATTTTTGAATCATCTATGTTATCATTATAAAAAAATAGTAATACTAGGTTCATTTTATATACATATAGATATTTTTCTTGACTGTTACTATTAGATGTTTAATAAGGTTCTTGAGGTTCAATCAATAAATAAAAACAACTATTTTGGCGACGTTTCGAGACTATATTGTTCTCATAATCATGCCCTACAGTGAAAAAACAGGTTACAATAAAATTATATCAGTAACGCAGGTTATTTCAAAATATAATTCTAGCTACACTATAAATATATTTAAAAACATGCGTTGTAATATTTAACTACATATAATTACAAAGTGTGGAGGAGTAGGAAACTAGTTACAATGTTGCTGGTGGATATGCTATTGGTATCCACTACTAACAATAACATTGTAAGTAGTTCATACTCCAAGCTTTGTAATTATATGTAATTAAATATTCCAACGCATGTTTTTATATATATTTATATTTTAGCTAACCTTATGTTTTGAAATAACCTGTGTATCTCATATAATTTGATTGTAACCTGTTTTTTCATTGTTGAGCATGATTATGAGAACAATATAGCCTCGAAACGTCGCCAAAATAAGTTGTTATTTTATTGACTGAATCTCAAGAGCTTTATTAAACACACATATATATATATAATTTCTAGGATTTTTAAATTAAATTGTTAAACTTCTTGTTATGATTTTTATGAACTTTATTTTGAAGGAAACGCCAATCCTAGTTTATGCTCATAATGTTTGGTCAATAGGGCTTGAGCCCAAGACTTGATTCTTGGAATATGAAGTTTACAAGACGATTTTCCTAAGGTTTGAAAGCTCATTTTAAATCCTGCCTAAGTAGTTTCATAAGTATTCATGAATAACTTCATTATATGATAAGGGACTATTCATTATAGTAAAATACAAACTTAAACATAATATCATCTATTTATTAATTTTTTGGTTTCATAAAAATTTTGACTTAAGCCCTTTTCCCAACACCAGTGAAATACATTTTTGTATCTGTGACGGTTTTATCTCAAGAATTGAGTAGACGAAACTTGTTAGGAATCATTGCACAAGACTATTATGTTCTTAATGATACAAAGTAAAGCTTGATTTGTAAGATTTACTTTTACATTTTTTTTTTTTTTTTTTTGATACATTTTTAGATTTTTTTTTTTTTTTTTTTTTTTTTTTTTTTTTTTTTTTTTTTTTTTTTTTTTTTTAATATATTCAAAATTGAGAAAGTACGACCTTTTTAATTCTAATGATAATTTAATTATCCATTTAAAAATTATTGGGCTCGTTTCCGACTACTTCAACATTTACTAGACAAACTTTCAAAGCTCCCAATTAATTACAAAAGACTCATATACATGGCTGTGATTAGACCTATTTGGACGTACGGAGTTGAGCTTTGGGGCTCCACTAAACCATACAATTCATCTCGTATTCAATCCTTACAGTCCAAAATCCTCAATGCTCCTTACTTTGTCACCAATAAACTTATCCTAAAGATCTTAATGTTCCACATGTTGCTGATTTAGCCCACACCAGATACCTATCCTTTCATAGTCAGCTCTATAATCACTCAAATCCGTTAGTTTATCAACTTGCTTCCCACTCCATTCCTGATAATCCTCCGAGGCGGCTGAAACGAAGATGGCCTAGAGGCCTTCTAGTGTAGAGGTTTTAATAAAGTGCTACTGATGAGTAGTTCTTTTCAAAGTTTAACATGTTATTATAATCGTTGTCAATACATTTACTTGATGTATATATTCTGTACAGTTGTAAATTTCAATAAATGTATATAAAAAATAAAATAAAAAAAATATATTTGGGAAGAAAGTAAGCAGGTGAGTAAAAGTTAGGACGCCCTCAGAAGAAATAAGTGTAAGTAATAAACTATTCTCTATATGTCTTGTATGACAGATTTTCTCCGATTTGTTTGAAAATGTATAGACCAATCGTTTGCTCACACTCTGATTTGACCGAGACATTTCTGGACTTAGATTTGTTCTTCCCCTCTTCCATGGATCGGCTTTGTCAATAATGTCTTAGGCATCCTGGCTTTATATCCCGCATAACTCTAACACCTTAACTTCAACGCTCAGGCAACACCAAAGACAGTGTTACGCAGCTTTCAATCTTCTCCATTTTTATTGAAATGGCCATTTCTTCAGTTTCATTCAATTTTTAAACGCCGGGAAATTCGGTGAACTTTTCATTTAAAGCCAGCTCTTTTTCAGCAATATATGTCTATCAACACTCCATATCGAAATATGGTGAGCACTAAGGTTTTGTAGATTTAAATTAAATGTTAATATTTTTTTACTCATCTTTCACAATCTTCTGTACTTTAAATATTTTCTTATTAATTTTATTTAGCATATCTGCAGATATGCATACTGAAGATTAGCATCAATGTAACAGCCTAAACGAAGGCAAATAATGTTTTATCAATATTCTTCTATTTATGATATCTTCTGCTTTCTTTCAATAACAAATCCATCATATATAAATATATAGGTAAATAAACTCCTATAGACACAAATAGCCTAATATTATATAATTATGTTTGTATTATTAGTACTTTGTGTGTCTATTTATAGAACACTCAATCACTTGTTTGAAAAAAAATTGCCGCTCTATTTTCCCATTAATATAGACCGACATCATTAAGTCCCTATTCCCCCACTCCCCCTAATCCTTGTATGATGAATTAGCTTGTTTTGAGTAAACAACTTATTTTATAAATTTCATGTTGAGCATTGAAGCACTTTTCTTATCAGGGCTATTACTCGACATAACAAGGAAAACATCATCGAATACATCTGCTGGTGCGGTTTAAAAAACTGAGAAAACAATAGATCATGGATATGTTTATACAAATCGAAAACTTGTGAGAATTCAAACTATACAGTGTGAGTATCTCTTAGTGAAAAAAAAAATTGGGTGAAACTAGATCAAAAATGTGGCAAAATGCCTCAAATCCCACCTTATTATTCCAATCCGTTGCAGATATACGATAAATCAAAGACTTTTTTGAGGAAACCACGTTTTTCTTTCCATAAAATCTGTAATATCTCCATTTAGTTTAAATATTTTTCAAATTTTGGCCACATTTTCGGATTTAGCATTAAATTTTCTATAATAGCTGAGTAGAACAGCTTGATCTTCACCTTATTTGGGGAAGTCACAATGTCTTATTTACTTCAATACTCGCCGTTTTTTGAAATAACTATCTACAAAACGTCGAATCTACTAAAAACTTGCAAATTTAATCAGCTTTCGTACGATACGATATGTTAAACGTAATGATTTTGTTTCAATTATATGGAGATATTTACTTTTGAAACCGAAAAAAACATGGTGGTTTCATTTGGCATACAAAATCAACTTGTGTAAAATAAAACATTATGGGGGTGTAGTTTGGTTAGCATTTGGCATACTAAACCCAAGATCGCGGTTCGCACCCGGCAGATGACCTTAGGATTTTTTAAAGGGAGTAAAAAAAATCCTTATGACGTCCTCCCGTAAAATGGGGGTCCCGAGCCTGTGCATTTCGTTAAAGATCCCTATCCTAATTATACCTGGATAGGCAAAATTTAGGACTCCCACAGTAGCATCGTGATAAAAGCAGCATAAAGTGACGTTAAACGAAAAACAAACAAACAACATTATGACAATCCCTTAATGGATGTGTTTTAAACAAATAGAAAACTCTTCATTGGTTTAAAAAGCGAAGAAAAAATTATTGTTTAATAAAAAGAAAAACTGTCAATAAAGTTTATTTTCTATTAAACAATAATTTTTTTCTTTGCTTTTTATTCCAATGAAGAGTTTATTTATTATGTTTAAAATGCACATTTCCATTTAGGGGTAGAAAGGTGAGATTTGCGGAACTTTGCTACATTTTTGATCTAGTTTCACCCATTTTTTTTGTTACTAAGAGATACTCACCCTCTATAGAGTGGGGTAGTCCTGACTTCAAATTCTAAACGGTTGGTATAATTTTTAATTATCGAGGACGCTATTTATTGTTTTTTTTCCAGGAAATGGAAAAAAGAAACATTTAAAAAAATCGGTAATCAATTTTTCCCTGACAAAGAAGGTTATATCTATACAGGATATGTCTACCTATATTCTAATGCTTTTAACAATTTAAATCTAAGAAAATTTACGGAACAGAAAAAAAAAAAAAACATACATCCAAAAAATACAGACTTTCCAGTCAAAAACTTTAAGACTCATTACACAATCACCCTGGCATATCAATAACAAAACTTTACACACAGACTTACACATACCCATGGTACAAGATCACATCCAGACTTTATATAAAAGACTTCACGACAAACTTCACGGACGTATCAATAATTTAATACAAAGTATGGGCTCCATAAGCTTGCCAGATAATACCCAAAGGAGACGAAAAAGGAGTTGGTTGAGGGATCTACTCCGTTAAAACAGATTAAATATCATGTTCCATGTTAGGAGTAAGTACCGCTGGGTACTGTCCTCCCTCGTCGTCTGACATGCCAATTTTCTTGTATACTACAAATTGATCTCATCTGCTCAATTAAATTACTTGAATTAAGAATTACATTAAATTAACAATCAACGATTATTCGAAATAAAAAAAGTTGAAAGAAAATAAGGTAATTTTCTTCATTCAAATTTATATAGCGCCAAAACGGTAGGTTCTAGTGACAAATGTTATATAACAAAGAATATTTTCAATCAAATTTATGATTTGAATTTCCAGGCAATAGAAAAAAAAAAAACTTTTCTTCTTTCTTTCTTTCTCTCCCTCCTTAGCGTGGAGGTGCCTCTGTCCAGGCAAACCAATCCTCCCTATACCGAGCCAGCGCCACATGGCATTCCAGTCTTTGCCTCTCTTCTCTCCCACCTTGGAGATGTAGTCCATCCATTCAGTTCTGGGTCTCCCTCTGGGACGTTTTCCTGTTGGTCTGGCCTCAAAGTACTTTCTCGGGTCCCGGTCCTTATTCATCCGGCTTAATCCGAACCATCTAAGTTGCCTCTTTTCAAGGTATCCTTTAGAAAGACAACCCCTAGATCCCCTCTAGTCCTATCATTCCTGATCCGATCCCTTCTGGTTCGGCCCGCTACTTTCCGAAGGTAACTCATTTCCGCTGCAGTAACTCTGCTTAGGTGCTTACCTAACGGTACCCAGCTTTCACTTAAAAAAAAAAAAATCGAAAATCAATTTTTCCCTGATAAAGGTTATGTCTATATATGATATGTCTACCTATAATATAATGCTTTTCCCAATTTAAGTTTAATAAGTAAAAAGGTCAAATCACTTGAATCAAGAATTGAATTAAATTAATAATCAACGATTATTCTAAATAAACACAGCTGAGAGTAAAGGATTTCAAACATGACTTTTTTCATTCAAACCAATCTAGCTCCTAAACGATAGATCCTAGCAACAAATGTTGTAGAACGAAAAATATTCGCCATCAAATTTCTGATAACATTATTGTATCCGATCCGGTAGCGTCAACTGAGATAGAGAAATGAAATGAAATGAAATGAAAAATACATTTTATTCTGGGGCCATTGCCCCTTAAGAATAATTATAATGTACAATTATTGGCGGCCTAGCTGCCGTATCTGTAATTTAGAAATATGATAAAGGCAAGGAAATACAATTAAAATTAAATTAAGGAATTGAAAAGAAATTTAAATTACAACATAAAGTAATAAAATTAATAATACATGTTTTAAAATATCACATGAAAAACAAATTACATCTTAGAAAATTTAAAATTAGCTACAAAAACAAATTAGGAAAAAGCAAAAAAAAAATTCAAATGAAAAAATACAGTAGACAAAGCTAAGAAATATAAATTATACGGAAAAAATAATGTATCTTGTCTGATAAAATAATATAATTATGCTGAAACCAATTATACAAATTTAGCGTAATAGTATTAAAATAATTCTGTACCAAAATCAATATTATACTTTGAATATTCATATTTCATTTTAAAAAAATATTTTCTTCATTGATATGACTATTAGATTGAGTTTCTAATAAGTAAACGAAAAGACGGGATTTGAAGCTATTGTGAGTGGAGGAATGGCGAATGATGGAAGGGAGGGAGTTCCAGAAGTTCGAAGCTCTAGAAATAAAGGAACGTTTGAAGGATGTTGTGTTAAAGGAAGTTAGGTAGAGGTCTGAGGAACGGGATCTGGTTTTGCGGGAACTCACAGATGATTTTAATGTTAATGCTTTCAGGATATAGGGAGGTGACTGAGAGGAAAGTGATTTGTAAAGGAACGAACCAAGGAAGTATTGTCTTCGGAAGGACACAACAACCAATTAAAACAACCATTTTAATCTTGTGTAGTGGTGAGATACATGGTCATAACGTGATATCCCTAGAACGAATCTCAGGCAACAGTTCATGAGCTTCTTCAATCTTGCGTCCTGAGACGCAGAGAGGCCTCCGTACACCACACTACCAAAATCGAAATGGGGGAATATGAGGGAAGAAATTAATAGTTGACGAGTTGATTGAGGGAGGAATTTACGGGAGCGGTTTAGGAGTCGAAGAGTGGAAATTGTTCGGCGGATAATAAGGGAAATATGATCTTTCCAGGAAAGGGTTTGGTCAAAGATAATGCCGAGGTTCGTAACGGAATAGTGGAAGTTTATGGGATTGGAGTCTATGGAGAAATTAGGGATTCCAGGTAGGGAGTTGAGAAGGACCCTAGAGCCCAACACAATAGCCTTGGATTTGCTAGCATTCAGTTTCAATTTATTAGCAAGGCCCAAGAGGATATTGTGTCAAGATCAGCTTGCATCTTTGAGGTAGCTTCCTGCAGTTCACTAGGTAAAAAGGAAAGGTAAATTTGTGAGTCGTCCGCCGCGTAAAAATGAGAGGAACAATGTTTTATGAGGGGGATAAACGTCATTAATGTAGGAACTAAATAGAGAAGGTGATATTGAGGAGCCCTGAACCACACCAGAGGTGATTGGGAGGGGAGAGGAAGGGGGAAGGTTAAGAATTGGACTATCTGGGTGCGGTCAGAAATAAAGGATTGGATCCATCTGGTCGCACTATGAGAAAAGGAAAAGTTATTAGCTAGTTTGGAAAGGAGTAGGTTGTGATCAACGGTATCAAAGGCTTTGCTGAAGTCAAGGAGGATGAGGATGGTGATTTTATGATGGTCCATAGCTAGGTGGATGTCTGAGGTGATTTTTGCAAGAGCTGATTGTGTGGAAAAGCCAGTTCTAAAGCCTGACTGAAAAGGATTAAGATGCTGTGTAAGGAAAGAGGATATCTGGGCATGAGCTATTCGCTCTAGAGGTTTAGAAAGATTGAAAAGTTGTGAGATGGGTCGGTAGTCATTTTCAGATGCTGGATTAGGAACTTTATTTAGGGGAAGGACAGTAGCTTGTTAAATAAATAAAAAATAGAGCGTGTTAAATAAAACACCAAAACTTAATGTCGGCAAAACGTGACTTTTTCTTTATACAAATCAGTATAGCTCCTAACGACAAATGTTTCATAGTAATAAATATTCTCCATTACTAATTAGGAAACTTCAAATTATCGATCCGAGCAACTCCGACAGAGCTAGAGCGTGTCAAAATGTTACATTTTTGAATGTGCAAAAAACCCTTACACATATTAAGGGAGAAAAAAGACACATCAATGTAAAAAAAAACCTACACTAGGATGAAATTTGATATCCCTTACAAGAAATAATTGAAATACACAAACCCAAACAAAAATATAATAATGGAGGTGAACGGATTACGGCAATGAGTGTTACAGAAATGATCTTTGAGAACTACCCACGTACGCACTGAAAATACTCCGCAACATAATCAAAGAATCCCATTTCGGGGCTGAGATACTAAAACCCCTGGCGTATACTAATCCGCCTCCCACGATTTTCTTAACTTAATTTCGTGGTGCATCCGTGATAATGCTTAGACGCAGCGCAGCTATTGTAAATTAAAATGCGTACTAGCCTTTAATCTTTCATTAGAACTATTTTATACGAATCTTCAGTATTCTGTTTTATAGTCCGGTCAATGAATGATGAGGGGTGTAGAGTGCATGAAATATGCGATCATTTTTGCCTTCACAGCTTCGTTAGAAGTAGTTAAAAGGTAAACATACTAAAAGTTTTTGGTTTTTTCGATTATATATCGAAAACGGTGAACTCAAGTAAAATATGCTACCTACCAAAATGAAAGCTAATTAAATTTCCTATAAAATTGATTCAGTACATATTTGTCGAACCTCCAACGGCTTCCGAGATATACGTTATTGAAAGTCAATAATTGTCGAAATAAAAATAATTTTTACCTCACTTTTTGTGAAACATTTGCTTCAGGAGCCAGAAACATATATATGAACTTAAAGTAAATTTAATACTCTAAAACTTTGATTCCAACATTATTTCCGAGAAACGAAAAGGCACTACAGGCAAGTTTGACCCAAAGTGAAGTCTCGAAAATTATAGTTTTCAATAGCGTACGACAGGAAACTGATCTTTGTTCTCGACTACATTTATTAGAAATACGTTCAAAAGTTCCAGTTAATTACAAAATTTACAGGATAATACTTAGACCAATTTGGAAATACGGAGTTGTGCTTTGAGGTTTCACTAAACTGTCCAATACTAGTATAAAATCCTCATGCTCCTTATTATGTCACAAATCAACTTATACATAATGATCAAAACGTCCCATATGTCGCTGAACTGGTCCAAACCAGATACCTATCGTTATAAGATAACCTCATACCCACTCAAATCCACAAGTCTCCCAACTTGTTCCAACTCGATTCCCGATAACACTCCAAGGAGTGTGAGAAGAAGGTCTAGAGACCTTCCAATGTAGATCATATTAAACCGCTACTAATGAGTAGTTTCTCAACAAATTATCAACATTTGATTTATACTATTATATAAAAGGATAAGCCATTTTTCGTTTGCAACCACAAACTACTGAACTAATCTGCACCAAATTTTAACCATAACATTTTTATAGTTCCGTTAAGTTTCAGCAATAGTATTAATTTATTATTGATTTTCAATTAATTTATTATTAAAAAAGCGATAAATGTGGATAACAGTGAAGTTGGAATACTGACCGATGGGTGGCGAGCGCCATTCAACATGAGAGGTTACAAAGGTACGGTATTATACTGAGGTTGAAATTGTTAAAAAAATTTACTTATATTCAATTAAATTGCTGTTAAAAATAGATAAATATATAACATGTGGATCCCTGTGAAGTTTGAAAATCGACCGATATGTCGCTAATAATATAATAAATATTCTCTATCCATCTGGATTACTACATCAAACCTTAAAATGAAAAATTAGATGTCCACTTTTTTTTTTTACATTATCTTCAACCACTTAATATGTGTAATCTATACAATTATATAAAAGGACAAGCCGTTTTCGTTTCTGATTACTAACCGGGAAAACTACAGAACCAATCTGTACCAATTTTTAACCACATCATCTTTATAGTTCCAGTAAGTTTCAGCAATAATAAAATCTACTAATTTACAATTAATTAGTTATTACAAAAGCGATTATATGTGGATAACAGTGAAGTTAGAAAATTGACCAATAGGTGGCGAGCACCATTCTACATAAGAGGTTACAAAGGTCCGGTATTACGTATAGCTTGAAATCGATAGTAAAATTTACTTATTTACTATTCAATTATTAAAAAATATTTAAATATATGGTGAGAAATGAGGATATTAGTGAACTTGAAATATCGACCGATATCTGGTTAGCACTACTCTACTATAAAGTTTACAATGGTAAAACTACTGAACCAATCTCTACCAAATTTTAACTAATTTTAAATCATTTTCATTGTTCTAGGTTCAGCAATAATAAAAAGTAAAATGTACAATGATGAGTGACTGCAATGAGTTTTGCCACACTGTCATATGTTTCATGGTTAGAAATTAATATCCTACAAGATGAAATCAATAAAATTATTTCTGCCAATTAAACATTACTGCAAATAAAAATGTCGATCCTTTACTTTTTGATATTTTGTGTACGAATATGTATGATTCATGGGCCTTTAGTACGTAGTAAGCACTAATAATGCAGTCCATTAGCCAAATGGGTTTCTTAATATTCTCTGTCCTGAATCATCAACTAACTCTCCAATAATGCATTTACGTATTCCTCTAATACCTAATCTGTGCAATGGTACCAGGCTAAAAATTACTGCTATTCGTGAAAATATCATTTGTAGAAATAGTGTTCAATAGCATACTTGAGGAGATAATATTCAAAACGTGTTTCGTCACAAAAAATGTTTTTTGGAGTTTTTGGTATCACTAGATTTGTTTTTCAGAACCCTACACAATGTGATGAGTATTAGCCATCAAAACAAGCTTTATCCTATCCAGAATTAGTATTAAAAAAATCAGAGTTTTAAGCAAAGAGTGATTTGTCCATAGCCTGTTTTTAGTTCAAACCATTATTTGTCAACTAAGCCAATGGGAACGCTGCATTATTGAGAATAATCGCTTACACTGGTACAAGATTGTACTTCTTGACTTTCCAAGTGTTGAAAATGTTGTGGAAGAGGATGAAACTTGTGACTGTTTAGAAAATGAAAGATGTGAACTCCACATTTAAAAACTAGTGACTTTTAAGAAAATAAAAATATTCCCCGAAAATAATGAGTGTCATTAAAATACATTACCCATTATGTAATTATGATTTATATTTTGTGTGCTTTTGAACAAACAATGACTTCTATAAAATAAAACATAGCCACTTCAAACCGTCTTTTGTCCACTGTGTTCCTTCAAAACGTGTTTTGTCCATATTTAAAATTAAAAACGGTAATTTTAGGAGTAAAGAATATTTCTGATCCTTGTTGTAATGTTTTTTTAGATGTAAGTTTTATTAGGAATTTTTTGTTTCTGAAGGGTAATTACATCTCAAAATATACGTTTTTGTTATTGCTGAAAAGTGGGATTACTGTGACAAAACACGTTTTGAAAGTTACCTCCTCACTTCGATACAAAATTTTCATCGCTAATTTCAATAATTAGTTTAAATTATCTAGAGTTGCCGAAGTTGCGATGGGGAATGCTAGTGATACATATTTTGCATTTACAATAAACAAATCGTAAGGCCAAACTTACAACAAGGTTTTTAGTGGATCGTCGGGCTTCCCTCACGATCCATAACTGGAACTGGAAATCCTAACAATCAAATCATTCTCATAACATCGGGAGACACAAGTCGGAATGCAGTTTATTCGTATGTCTTATGAAATTATTTTCTCCTTTTTGCATGTTCTGTATAATACACGGTTTTTATCGATAAATAGTGTTTGTTAAAATTATCGAAGGTGTTTACTCATGGGAGCGGACGAAGCTGCGACTAGGAATGCTAGTTGTAATGATATTTTCACACATTTACAACAGCAATGGCCCTCACTGCTATGCAGAACTTTGGCCTCTTCCACTACCCCCCCCCCCACTATTTATTCCAGTCACCAGCTGCTCTCCTCCAATACCTCAAAAAAAGGGTCTTTAGCTCCGCTTCAATGTCTTCTTCCAGCGCAATCTAGGCCTTCCTCTTTCTCTCTTCCCTCCTTCGGGACGCCCATTCAACATGATTTTTGGCTTTCTTTGGGAGCTTATTCTGTGAACATGGCCCAGCCATCTTAACCTTCTTTGCTTCATTGTAGCATACAAGCATACAAATCTGGAGCTTTGTACAGGTCTCTTAGTTCCTGGTTGCTTTTTATCCTCCATACATCTCCATCTCTAGTAGGGCCATATATCCTCCGCAAAATGTTCCTCTCCCATCTATTTATAATGCCTTCATTCTTCGCAGTGAGCGTCCAGGTTTCACTCCCGTACTATACGACTAGCTTAAGAATGGTTTGGTAGACCCTTATTTTTAGATTTTTAAGGTATTTTTTTTTACCTGTTATTTTACTAAGGGCACAATAACACCTATTACCAGCCTCTATTCTTTCCCTTATTTCTTCATCCATTTGATTTCTTGAAGTAATGACGCTACCCAGGTACTTGAATTTTTCGACGCTTTCGAAGTGGTGCCCCCTTCTAGGTTTTCCACCATATTTTGTTCTTTTGACGTCTCTAGGTATTTCGTCTTTTCTTTCGTTTATGTGGAGGCTAACTTCTCTGGCTTTTCTGTTACACTCCTCAAATGCTCCTAGTAGGGAGTTTTCTGTTCTGCCATTGATCACGACGTCGTCTGCAAGTGCTATATGGTCATACGGGTATAAATGCTTCCAGGGTTCGTCCTTATTGCTCTTATGACTGGTTCTAGTACTAAATTAGACAGTACCGGTGATAGTGGGTCTCCCTTCCTCACTCCCTTATATATTGCAAAAGGCTCAGTCACCCCTCATTGTACTTAATAAAAAAAAAATTATCTATTTTGAGCATACCTTTGTATTTTATCCTCAAATCTCACATTTAATTCTAGGCTCATTAAATTTAACGGTTTTGCCTTCAATGTTTGAACCCGATTGAACTTCCAATGCCTGAGTTATATGACTATACAAACAAACTTAAATGTAAACATCCTGTTAAGATCTTGTCATGGCTAATTAGTTAGTTTAGGGCTAAAACAGGCTAATAGCTGATATCTAATGTCCAGGTTACACGATCCTATTTATTCCACCTTATTAAAACCTTCCAATTAATGTACATCTAGTAATAGTAAAAGCAGAGAAAATTCAGGTACTTTTAATTATAACTTATTCTTTACTAGGATCTCCCGTCGCAGCTTCCTCCGCTTTCATAAGTAACTCAGATAATTTTATCAAATAATTGAAGTTTTATCTGTTTATTGGTAAAAATCTTGCATTGAAGTACGCAATATAGCATTATTTCTTCACTGATATTTTTACGCAAATCAGTTATTTTTAACCAGTTTTAAATCGCACTGATTAGGTGTTTGAAGATTACTTAAAAACATACTTGGATATCCAATTTTAATGTATGAGTTAGTAATCCAGATGGACAGATACTGTTGAGAAACTCTTATAGTCGACTGCGATATCAGAGCTTACAACTAAAGGCCCGTGAATAATATTTTTGCACACAACATCAAAAAGATCGATGTTTTGATTTGTTAATAATTTTTATTTCTAATCATAAACGTATATGGCAGCGTAGCAAACCTTAAACCTAGTCCAGACTGTAAGCAAAAGTTTCGAAACAGTATTCAGGAACAATGTTCCCGATTTTCCTGAACAGCTCAGATTTGTTTATGACTTGTTCCGGAACTGTTCAGAAATGTTGCGAAACAAAATCAGCCCTGTTCCTTGTTTCCCGTTGAAGATGGAACACACGGAACATTGAACAAGTTGCGACGTGTTCTTGAGCACAGTTGAGGAACAATTACTGATATAGATGGCTAAGATATTTTGAATGTGTACATAAGACTTGTATAGGAATCGCCGCTGGCAAGAAACCGAAGCTACATCTAGCCTAATCATGTTTCGGAATTAATTGTCTAAATGTAGTATTTTTTCGGGATTATTTCCCTCCAATAATAACTAATAATTCTTCAAAATCACTTGGGGACATCCTAGTAAAATTTTTGAAACCTGCCCCATCTTCAAATTTTAGGTCTCTCATAAGGTAATTGGCATAACTGGTGCCTTCCATTAGTGGTTTTCGTATCCACCACCTTCTTTTCCTTATTCTATTCCTTTGCCTGTTAAGTAAAAGAAATAAATTGGCTGCATAAATTCCTGCAATAACCTCACTCGACATGTTCAAAACTGGATAAACACTGACTAAAGTCTGTACACGGAACATTGTTTCGGAACTGTTTACAAACTATTTGGAAACATGTTCAACAATGTTCCGAAACATTTTTTTACAGTCTTGACTAGGCTTAGGTTCCACAACTGAACATTGTGCAATTATTATATCTTTAAACATTGTACAATTATTATTTATTATTTCTAACACTAAACATTCTACTCCCAACACCCTTATCATCAAAAAATTAATACAGCTAAAAACAATCCACCGCAGCCTCTCCATTTCTGGCTCCCAATACCGCACTTCTAACACTGAGCGCATAAAATAAATGCTCCTCTCTAACAATTTCCTCTTAAACATTATCAATAAACTCCTTAATAAATACAATAACCACCCGCCTACCACTCCTCCCTTATCTAGCCCTCCTTTATTTCCACCTCTATACCTATACAGATCTCTCCCCTGTATATCCTTCCTTTCAGATAAGATACTAAAGCCTTTACGGTCTACCTTTCCCAATCTACGCCTAGTCTATAACAAACTCCTAAATATCTACTCTAAACTTAAAGATCCTATACCACTTGCTCTTCGATCTAAAGTTATCTACCGTATTCCTTGCTCTTTCCCTAATTGTAATTCTTCCTATATAGGTGAGACCAAAAATCATCTCAAAACCGGAGTATCGTGATATAAACGCTATTTTATATTTTAAAAAGTGCGGTCAAAATGGTGAGCACTGAAATTAAAATTAGATACGCTTTGCTGTATGAATTCAAACGCGGTTCAAAAGCGACAGAGGCCGCTCGTAATATTTATCGCGTCTTTGGCAAAGATAGTCTTAGTGAGCGGAAGACACAATTTTGGTTTTCAAAATTTCGGGAGGGCGATGAATCGCTTGAAGACGGATATCGGTCTGGAAGACCAAAAGTGGTTGAACAAACACAAGTGCGGGAAATAATCGCAGCAGATCCACGCCATGCTGAACAGCTCAATATTTCCGAATCTACAGCTTGGAACTACCTAAAAGAGATGGGAAAAGTAAAAAAGTTGGATAAATAGGTACCTCACTAACTATCGGATGCCAATAAATTGGTTCGGGTAACATCGACTTCATCTTTATTGTCATGTTAAAAATTCATCCATTTTTCGATCGAATTATTACTTGTGACGAAAAGTGGGTATTGTACAACAATATGAGACGATCATATCAATGACTGAGTGCAGATGAGAAGCCAAAAACATTTCCAAAACCAGACCTCCACCCAAAATAGATCCAGTAGGTGGTTTTTTGGACTGGGAAGGGGTTAGTTCACTATGAGCTTCAGAATCAAGGACAAACGATAACTGCCAATGTGTACAGTGAAATATTGGATCGCTGTAATGCCAAACTTAAAACTTTTGATCCCGAACTGGTGAACAGGGAAGGGCCACTGCTGCTTCAAAACAACGCTCGACCTCATTCAGCAAAAGTGACCGGAGACAAATTGATGGAGATAGGGTGGGAAACTTTGCCTCATCCACCTTATTTTCCTGATCTTTCGCCAACAGATTACCAGGTCTTTATTAAGAGTCTAAAAAAAAATGGTTTAACAATCGTCAGAGCTTAGAAACGGAGTTGGACAACTTTTTCCGTAATAAAACAAAAGATTTATTAAAACATGGAATTTGGGACCTGGAATCGCGTTGGGAGAAAACAACTGAATGTAATGGTGAATATTTCGATGAATAAAATGTTTTCATACTTCACAGCTGACGTTTTATAGCCCACTTGAAAAAAAAACGACAGGACTTTTTGGAGGACCTGGTATTTTAGAGATGGACCGACGATGACTTTGCCGAAAAGGCCAATTAGTCACCTGAAAATCAGCTGATCTTTTTCAACCATGAATTGATGAGATAGATGTACTTTCAAAAAATAAAATCTTGATGGCATGTGCAAGACGCCTTCTTCTCAATCCAAAACATGTTTTCTTTAAGGTGCGAACAGAACGGATAGAAAACATCAGCCGTAAATCCCAGGGTCTGTAAGACGATATTAAACAAACATATCAAAACGAGAGAGATTATGAAAGTGTATTTTTAGGGATGGAAGCGTAAAAACTTTAAACATATGGTGAGAGGAGAATTTCAAATAACATTCCCGGCCTATTACTGGAATAAACATTACGTTTCTATTTTTAAATGTTTATAAACAGTCTATTTTCGAAAACTAGGACAGTTTTTTCCTTAACAGTATTATAGGTTCAATAGGTTACGATAGTTTTAAAATTAGATTTATTGATCTTTCTAATAATTACCTTACTAGTGTCAGACTCACTCAGCGCATTAAGCTCCATGAAGAACATGTATTCAGATCACTCAGGAATACATTGCATTCTAAATCTGGTCAAGAAGCTTTATGAAGGAGGAAGATTGGTGTACACCATTTGGTAAATGATAGATTATGAACTCTAAAAATAAAAGAAAATAGAATAATATATGAAACATGGATATAGAGGCCAATATACAGTAAGACCTCAATAATTCGGATATCTAACAATCCGGATGACGCGGTAGTCCGGACGATCCCCTCAACCTGGCTCCTTCCCACCACATTTTTCCTTTTTCCCTTCTACCTTTCCTAAAAGTTTCAAGCGTTATGCTTCTCCGTCGTATATAGGAATCTTATTTTCAAAATACAATTCAATTCAAAATAAAGGACTTTTACCAACACAAATAAACTATAGTGTCCATAAATACTTTTTTTCATATTATGCTATTGTGTTTTTTGTAGATAACCATTTTAATTGTATTTAAATAAAGACATGCTGTTTAATTTATTTTGTCTGCTCAATTTATTTTATGTACACTTAAATCACTAAGTGCTTTAGTCCAGTAAAATTAGGGTTGCCGAAGAAAAAACTGCCGAACTTTTATTCTCAACGGATCTATATGTTTTTTTGGGGTGTTTCACGGGATTTAATATGAATTACATATATTTAATCTAATTTGTTAAATTCACTTAATTTAATCATTTATTTACGTTTATTAAATTTAACCAGCTTTGAGATGGAAAAATTAAATTTTGGATCGGACAAATAGTTTCGGAGTTGGCGGAGAAGTGGGGACTGACCGCCAGTTGACCAATTTCTGCTCTTTTTCCTAAGACCATATTTTGGTTGAACATGGTCCAATTTCAGAGTAGTTTTTTTTCATTTCGTTGGTAATAATTTCAGCTGCAATTAATAGTTGAACAATTTCTTCGAAAAAAAAGACTTATTTTTCGTGTTACAGGTAAACAACGAAAATAAACGGTGTTTTGCGGTTTTGGGTATGAAGCCGACGTCTGCGATAAAAAGTTTGGCAGTTTTTTCTTAAAAACGGACCTTAGAGCCTTATTTTACTGGGCTACTCAGTAATCCAGACGATTTGCTAGTTCAGACGAGCCCCTGTAAACAATTCGTTCCGATTATCAAGGTCCTACTGTAGAACCAATTATTTAATGTAATTTCAACAACAAAATTAGTAAAAAGAAATATCTAGACTTAGTTAATTTAGCTTATATCGTTTGAGGAAGCAGTTTTATTGCAGAAATATATTAAAATAAGAAAAAGATCCTGTATCGCTAAAATCCATCTTAGGAAGGAGGTGTGGTCAGCATCGAGGCTCAACCGCTAGATTATTTCCTCACCCCAAGGTTACTATTACCTACACGAATAATTCATGTTAAACAGCAGCTATAGAAGTCTGACGTAACTGTTCCCGAAATATGAAGAATTAATGTAGATACTTAGTATACTGAAAATTTATTAACTTGTTTGGAACTTTAATTTTTAATAAAGAATTTAATGAATCCTGGCGTAGGAAACATTATTTTTTTAATATTAAGAAAAGTCTTTTAAGAGATTTTAATAATAAACCACAGAAGAATATACCTTTTACTTAGATGCATAATTCAGCTTTATAATCTTGTAAGGCTTGGTATCAACTCACCAGAAGATTAAGCTTGGTATTACAAGTAATAATTCAACTTTACGTATGGATCTTCGAAATCAATTGAACGTATATGTAGAATCTGGTATAATTAAGTTAATTAATGCTCAGTTATTAAAATGCATTATTGTTTTGTTTTGGCTACTGTTGGCAGGATATTAAGAAGTTCTATGGAAATATACTTAGTACCTAAAAGAAATGGAAGGTGGCGTGTCCAACAAGAATCCATTTTCCCTTTGACGACAGACAAAATTATAAAAATGGCATAATGTTCGTCCAGTATTTCTTCAGGCTTCGTGCTTTCTCTCATCTTTCTGAGCTAGTTGTATTTTTTTGTATAATGATTTCATTGAAAAGAAACCCATGATGCTAATGTATTATTTATTAAACATTAGCAAAAATGTTCATAATACTAAAAAAAAGTATTAAAAATCACCGTGAATTTTTGTGTGCATTGCGTCTTGGATACGAAAATGGGATTGAATCAGGGAGACTTATGAGTACGAAGCGTATCTATAATGAATAGTTACATATATACAGGGGACATGTTATTTCCTATAAAATCGTCTTTACTTTTAATCCGATACAATATTTTTTTCTCTCTCAATTCGTTCTTAGTCTGGTTGTTTAGAAATTTTCTCCATCAAATCTATCTCCATGCAAATGTAAATTAGTTTATGAACTTTATTAATTCTTTTCAATGTTGTCTGTTAAAAAAAAAAAAAAAAAAAAAATCTGATTTTATTTTATTTAGTTCAGTATTTCTTTTCTATTATTTTTTTGGCATGGATAAGTCTTTTGGCTGGGGGACTATAGTTTTCTTGTGAACCTTTTTTTCAATCACAACAAAAAAGTAACATTTTGACAAGCTCTAGCTCTGTTGATGTTGCTCGGATGAAAAATGTGACGAAAGTTCTTAATTAGAAATTTAATGGAAAATATTCTTCTTAAACAGCATTTAGTCCTCTTTAAAAAAATTATCATTAAAATATATGTTTCGGGATCTTCCGTCCTATCTTCAGAATGAAACAATGTTTACATTATCCATTCACTTTAATTTAAACAATACCAGGGTCACCTGTGGTGTAATGGTTACCATAGCAACCTACTAAACCCAAGATCACGGGTTCGCAGCCCGGCAGATGACCTTAGGATTTTTTAACGGGGGTAAAATATCCTTAGCATCGCCGTCCTTCGGAAGGGACGTAAAATGGGGGTCCTGTGCGGTGTCAGGTACTTGTTAAAGATCCCTATCCTAATTACACCTGGATAGGCAAAATTTAGGACTCCCACCGTAGCATCGCCCGATTAGCCATTGCAGCATAAAGTGAGTTAAACGAAATAAACAAACAAACAATACTACTGAATAAATCACTTAACTAACAATCTATTAACAATAAAATAATTCACCTGTCCATTCTTTTGGTGTTAACCAGCAAGTCTATTTCACAGTTACATTAAAAATACCTCAACCCATTAGGGTTCAAGGGTACATTCCTTATTCAGTTTCTTGTTTATTTTTATTTTAAGTTGGTCAATATTATATGTTTAATTTGTCTGTTACATTTGCATAAATAGTCCCTATTTTCTCAGTATCTGTTTTATAGTTAATTGCTCTATCTATTGTTTTATTTATATATATTGCCTCTTTAATTTTTCTGTTGTGCGTTTCTGTTTCATGTTGTAATATTTCTACTTTTTCAAAATCAAAGTGGTGATTTAAATGTTGTGCGTGGTCCAATAATGCTGTTTTATTATTATTTGTTTTACAGATCTTTTTAAAGTCATATCCATGTTGGTTATTATTATTTGATTATTTATTTCAGTAATTTGATCCTTTTAATTATAAAATGTAAATTAGGAAATGTAGTGGGTTATAGGTAGACATGACCTATTGTTTTTCCTAGTCAGGGAGAAATTTAATTTTTTTTTTTTTTTTTTTTTTTTTTTTTGTGCATATTTTCTTGATTCTGAAGTACCTAAACCTAAAGGTTACGTTAGTTAAATAACTGATGTCCTAGAGTTAAGCATATTTTATATTAAAGAAATATTAAACAATTACCTTTTCATTTTTAAACTAATATTTAAGTACAATTGAAATGTCATTGATTCACCTTTTCACAATTGTTTTTCCTTCATTGAATAAAATGGCGGATCAATATTGACTTCAGGATGAGCTAGCTAAGATACAGATATATTTCTACGCAGGAAGAGGAAGGACAGATGATTTACTGTTAAAGATACGTAACACTGACCCCACTAGATTTGTATTTATCGATATATTTAGATCTGTTCTCAATGCCGATCGAACCTATAGCGGTATCCAAGCATTATCATTCCCTCAATTTTTTTCAGAATTATTATTATTATTTAAGATAAGATAAATAATATTTGTAGATCTGTACTATTACATAAAAGGATAAGCCGTTTTTCGTTTGTGATCACTAGGGCTGTGAAATATATGCATTTGCATATTTCTGCTGACTAACTAAAACATCTAATATTATCAAAATATATATGTTTTAAGGCATTTGGAATAAATTTGAGCTATTTTTAATTTGCATATTTGTGCATATTTTTCTATAAATTCATATTTTTACATATTTTGAACTAGACTTGCATATTTATCTACATATTCGGCATATCAGCATTTGACATTTGAATTTTTTTATGTTTCCGAACAGAAAAAAAAAAAAATATATATATAGATAAAAACCGAAAAATAGCTATAAGAACTCCCATTCTTTATTTTTCCGCCTAATCAATGCGTTTGTGTGTCGAAGTGCTCATTCTTCGGTTTCTGCGAACTTTCAATCGTATTTGCTTCTCTTAGAATTGTTTAATCCGATTAATTTCTCATTTATACTTTGCTCAAATACGTAGAATATTTTGACATCTCACCCTCCTTCCTTCGATCATTCCATTACATAGTGTTCACCGAGACATATCATTCATTAACTGTTCTTTTGTGTTAACCAAAAATACCGAAAGTCACTCCTTCAAAGACAAAAGATCTTGCTGGAAAGTACGTAGGTGAGCTTTCAAATGGGGCTTTCAAGAGAGATGGAGACGTTTTATATTTATATGATGTAGAGCGGTCGTTTAGCCGTTTCAAATCTATTTTGAAGCCCAATAGACGATCTATTTTGTTCGAAAAACAGAAAAAGTGGTTGTCTGCAATTCAAATCAACAACAGTGAATAAGTCGGGAGAGTTTCTTTATGGTCGTTGCTTATTGTTTTTGATGTATATTGTTCTGTTTTAAAGTAAAAGTATTTTGGTTGTGATTGTTGTTTAAGTTTTATGGAAATTAATGTCATGATCTTCTTCGTTTTTAATGTTCCCTGTTTAATGGGTTTTATTTATCTTTGATAAAAGGTTTTTTTTTTTGTTTTTGTTTTTTAATACTACTCTTTTATGTTTTTCTTCCTAATGTTCCCCTTTCAACACAAACTTGAGTTTGTACTAGGGTATAGGTATGTATTGCGATTTTTTTATTTTTCTAATAATGGAGATAGTTGCATATTTTCGGTATTTATTGCATATTTTACCCAATATCTCTGTATATATATGTGCATATTTTTCAGTTTTTATTGCATATAATTCACAGCCCTAGTGATCACTAACCACGAAAACTACTGAACTAATCTGTATTATTTCAGTAATTAATTTTCAAATAATTTGTTATTACAAAAGCGATTATATGTGGATAACAGTGAAGTTTGGAAATTGACCAATAGGTGGCGATCACCATTCTATAAGAGGTTATAATTTATATAGTTTATAATATAAACTATATAAATTATAACCTCTCCTCTAAAATTTACTTATGTACTATTAAATTATTAAAAAATATTTAAATATATGGTGAAAAATGAGGATATTAGTGAACTTGAAATATCGACCGATATCTGGTTAGCACTACTCTACTATAAAGTTTACAATGGTAAAACTATTGAACCAATCTCTACCAAATTTTAACTAATTGAATTTTTAATTAATGCTCTGTTATTTGCAGTCCATTATCCACTAAAGGTTCTTAATACTCTCTGTCCATCTGGATTACAAACTAATAAATTAAAATTAAAAAAATAGATGTCAAGTTGTGCTTTTACATAATCATCAAAAAACTAATCTGAGCAATGATACCTGGTTACAAATTATTGCCATGCGTAAACTCAAATCAATAATGCTCTATTGCATACTTATGGAGTACAAGATTTCTATCATTAAACATATAAAACTTCAATTATCATCTTAAATTATCTAAGTTCCTTACTTATAAGAGCGGGCGAAGCCACGACGGGGATGGTAATTATAAATAAAGTAATATTTGAAATAAAAATACTCAGTAGGGCATTTTCAATTGTTTTTTTAAATCCTGTAATCAATATAAAAATTCAATTTGCGCCGAAATAGATACTGAAACCCTTATATAGAAACACAACTTAAACAATTTTTTTGCAGCGTAAATATTAAAATCCTGCTCTGAAGGCTTATACTTAACTCATTTTTGACGTAATTTGACCTAGCAACTTCTTCACAACCACAGAAAATAACATATGTTAAGAATGAAAATATTTATAATTTTATTTGATTTTTTTTTTTTTCTCGAATGGGCCAGCAGAGGACCACGTGCCAATTTCAATTCTCTCTCCCTTGTTCTATTATTCTCTTCCAGTACGCTTTCATCCGTTCACCATGTTTCCTCTTTCTGTCCTCAGATCAATACTTTTCGCCGAAAGTCTTTTCTATTATTTATTTCCTCTTTTTTTATATTGTTTTTTTTCTAAATCGCTTTTTACTTCATTGACCCAGCTTGCTGTCCATTTCTTACCCCACAGATATTTGAAAATCTAACCTGTCAATCTACTATCAGGCATTCGATATAAGAGACCAAATAACATCAATCTTCTTTTTCTCATAATATGAAATGAAATGAAATGAAAATGAAAAAAAATCTCTTTATTCTGGGACGTATTGTCCCCTAAGAATAACAAAATTGTATCATAAAGTAGTACAATTGTCTGGCATATATAATTTCATACAAAGGTATTTATAAATGAGGAACAAGAGACATGCAAATACAGTTAAGTAAATAATTGTATAAATAGCTTTAGTAAATAAGATAACATAAGAAGGATAAATGAAATAATAAAAAAAAAAAAATAAATAAATAACCCTGAGAAAATGAGAAAAGATATATACAGAGAATGAACTATGTCTATATGTCCATTAGATGAAGAAAATATTTCCAGAGACTACGATATATACTTAAATACACTGCACTCATTCACCTATATACCTATACACATAACCATACACATATGAATTGTCGATAGATGAAATTTCTATGTTTAGGAAAAACATTTAAAGTTAAAAAATAAAAAAGAATTTTTATAAAAAAAAATAGATAGAATGATTATTTACCAATATGGAACTAATAAAATATTGTTATTATATGAAAGACAATTTATGAGTCAATTCACCGATATCAAATTTATTCGATTTAACCCTATTTGATAGTAATTACTGTTCAATATGTGATATATTTTCTACATTTTGATATATTTCATCATTAATTCGCAACCTCCAACCTTCTATTGCGTTTTGTGGGCCTAATATTTGATTGTTATATATATTAGGCCCACAAAACGCAATAGAAGGTTGAAGGTTGCCAATTAATGATGAAATATATCAAAATGTAGAAAAATTTATGTGATTAACACTAACGTTTCTTCTATTTTTTTGGGAAAAAACTCAATACCTCCCTGACTGGAAAAACAATGCATCCTGGTTATGCCTACCTATTGTTTACTGATTTTTCTGAATTTACATTTTAGAATAAAAAGGATCAAATTACTAACATAATTAATTTAATTAAATTATAAATGAATGATTATTCGAAATAAACAAGTTAGAGAGAAAATAAGGAATTCAAACGTGACATCTTTCATTCAAACCAACATGGCTCCCGAACTATAGGTCCTAGCGATAAATGTTATATAACAAAAAATATTCTCCACTAAATTTCTGATCAGAAAATTGTCCCAACATTTTCAATCCGAGCAACGCTAACAGAGCTTGGTCGTTTAGAAACGTTACATTTTTAAGTGTGAAAAAAAGTTACAGATCTTGAATACATAGGAAATAGACTTCCATTATAAACTGCGCACCCACTGAGGCGCTTTAATTACTCAACCAATTCAACCTTTTTCCTGTACCATTTACGACCCATGAAGTGTCTTTGGTTCAGTACTTAGGTAATAAGGTTGTACTGTTACTGCCCAACGGTTGTGAAAGGAGGTGATTAGGCCAGAATTCGCGCTCACCTCTCTAAATAGATTTTAAAAAACCCTTAAAAAAACGTAGAAAAAAAAATGGTTTCAGGACCTTCCAAATATATGTCATTGGATTGTCACTTAGGCCAGTCAAATAAGACATGAACATCGGAAAAAATGAAGAAGTTCTGATTTTTGATATGTTGTTAGGATACATGAGAGTAGTGTAAAACCAAGTTTGCAACTTTCAAAGACCTGTGCTAGCTCCGTGGTGGTCAAAAAACCTAGATTTTTTTCCAACTTTTTCAGAATTTCGTAAATATCTCGAGAGCCATGCATCGTATGAAAAATATTGTTCACTTCTTTTTTAAATTAGATAAAATTACCTACAACTTGAGCCTAAGATCTGCTCTGTAGCTCTAATAAATTCGGAGATTCAGCTCGTCAAAGATCGGGTATGTTTTCCAAAAAATTTCCAAGTCCACCTAAAGTCATCTGTTCAATAGAATATCGGCTTCTATACTTATCCTAGGGCATTTTATTCTATTATCACTCTGTTGTAGAGAAATTATTACATTTTATTTATGCACTTAGCTGAAAGGCCAATAGCTCTATCATTTTCAAAACCTAAATTGGCAAATTCTGAAATTTTGCAACTTGAGAGTCTGATAATTAGCATGACTCATATTATTTCTATAGAAAGAGAGAGAGAGAAAAAAAAAGACAAAAGAAAACACAAAAGATTTCCAATGTAAGTTTATTATTAATTTCGGAAAAGATTATCATTGTGATAGAAAGAAAAAATAATAAATTAAAATAAAAAAATAATAAAATTGTGTATCATGATTGAAGCTAATTGTGAAATAATATCTAATACAAAAAATATTAACATTGAAAAAAAAAATTAAATACGTATATGTTTAGGCGCAGGCCTGTGTTCTAGTCCTCATTGTCGGATTCCTCGATATCTACTGTAGGAGTATTAAAGCACGTCTTTCCCATACAAAAGCTGCATAAAGCAGAACATTTCAGCCCTGCTTTCTTGCAGCTGCAGCCTCCTCCAGAGCATTGCTTACGACACTTACACGAGATAAATTTCAGCAAACTTTGTGAAGCAGGCTCTTTTGTTGATGTGACGGGTAGCAGACACTGCTGGCTTCTGGTCCATCCCCACAAGGTGGGATCCTTATCCACTCTTAGCCATTTTTGAATTTGGTGGTACGTCCGATAGGAGTGTTGAGCGGCAGCCTTTTCAGTTGGGGGCAGACGAGCCAGGTTGACCTTTGCATTGGCAGCTGCATGCACAAACAGCTTGTACCGCAAAGAATGCAGAGTGTCGTAGGTGTCTCCTCCATACAGTGCTACAAGGCACTTGATGCCAGCAGCAGCTACCTGTTCTTGAGTTACGTCAGGCTTTAGGAACACGTCTATCTTGTCCACTAGACGTTGATTTTTCTCCAGAGTAGCCAGCATCTTTGTTTTTCCTTGCCCGAATATAGCCGATGTGGTGTCACAACCGCTAAATGCGTGGAGGAACAGGACGAAAGAGGGGGGGAAGAACAGATCTCCATATCTGAACGATGTGGATGAAAATTGCTGGCAACCTGATCTGCTACTTTTCTAGAAGATGACGTTTTCCCTTTCTGACCCTAATCCATTCAGGAGAACCAACAAGTCGACATCCTCTCCAATTATCAATACATTTTCAAAGAAAGAGCTCTTATCGATTGCAGTTCTTACGATGGTGGAGTCTGCGTCCTCTTCTGCCTGTCTTGTTTCCATGCCCACTTTTTCTAAACCGGACCGGAGGAAGCTGATTAGGCGTCGTTTGTTACTATCATTTGTCAAAAACTTCTCCTGGGGCACCACTATTTGAGTCACCTCTTCAAAAATAATGTCGCTGCAGGATGAGGCAGCACGACGTAAACGCTCCGCCGATTTGGTGCTTCTGTCTGTCCGTTTGGACAGAAGGAAATTTGGAAATTTGGTTCGGTGTCTGTCTGTCCGTCTGTATGTGGTCACTTTCCTTGCCCCCCCCCCCCACCTTCTCAATTTTTATCCTATTTCAATGAAATTTCCAGGTAGTATGTAGTTTGTAGTATAGATGCCCCCCCCTAGTTCCAATCGAATCTATAGGAGGCTTTTCACAATCGTTAGAAATTACATGAGATTCATTAAAAATGTGTTGCCTGCGAACTTATCGTCGAACCCGGTTGACACTTTCGAGGTAATTAGGAACTAGCAACGGCATTGTTTCCTATAAATTCATTGCGATCGGATTGAACTGTCCCGTTGAACAGTTGTAATCGTATAATCTTCCAATACGAGGAAGCTATGTGCCATCCTTCTTGGCAGACGATTTTTTAATAATAGGAAAGAGCTACTGGGCTCTCCGCTTTGTGCATAAATAAAAGGTAATAATTTCTCTATAACAGAGTTATAATAGAAAAAATGTCCTAGGATGAGTATAGAAGCCGATATTCTATTGAACAGATGACTTTAAGTGGACTTGGAAATTTTTTGGAAAAAATACCCGATCTTTGACGAGCTGAATCTCCAAACTTATTAGAGCTACAGAGCAGATCTTAGGCTCAAATTGTAGGTAATTTTATTTACTTTAAAAAAGAAGTGAACAATATTTTTCTTACGATGCATGGCTCTCGAGATATTTACGAAATTCTGAAAAAGTTGGGAAAAAATCTAGGTTTTTTAACCACCACGGAGCTAGCACAGGTCTTTGGAAGTTGCAAACTTGGTTTTACACTACCCCCATGTATCCTAACAAAATATTAAAAAAATCAGAACTTCTTCATTTTTTCCGATGTTTGCCTTTTTTCTTGTCTTATTTGACTGGCCTAACTAGCTACTTCAGCAGTCTTCTTTATCAGAATACTGATTTATTGGGTTGTTTCACATGAAATGTCCGTTTTCAAGGTATAGGGATTTTAGTAAAAATACAATATGAAAACAATATAATTTTATTCGAAGTATTTCCCTTCTTTTTCTACACATTTTTTCCCAACGTGACAACAACTTTTTTATCCCGGATTTGAAGAACTCTGAGCTTTGAAGTGAAACAAAATCTGAAAACGCACTTTTGATTTCAGCATCATTTGCAACAATTTTTCCTCTACAGAAGTTGTCTAAATTCCTGAAAAGGTGATAATCTGTTGGAGACAAGTCGGGAGAATATGGTGGGTGCGGAAGAACTTCGTACCCCAGCTCTTTCAATTTATGCATGGTAAGTTTTGAAACGTGGGGTCTAGCGTTGTCGTGTAGGAGTATAGGGCCCTTCCGATTTACCAATCCAGGTTGTTTTTTCAATAATTTTTCGTGCATTTGGCCAATTTCATTGCAGTAGGTTGTAGAGGTAATAGTCTCACCTCTAGGCAAAAAGGAATAATGTATGATTCCAGCCATGGACCACCATACTGTAACCATCAATTTTTTCGGGTGCAAATTTGGTTTTGGCATTTGTCCTGGGCTTTCGTCGATGTCTAACCACTGCCCTGACCGACGCTGATTGTCATAAGCAATCCATTTTTCGTTATTATTCTTTCAAGGAAAGGGTCGGTTTTTTGCCTAGCAAGCAACGAAACGCAGATCTCAAGACGTTTCAATTGCTGTCGCTCAGTGAGATCGTGAGGTACCCATGTATCGAGCTTTTTCAACAACAGAGACTCGCAAAATCCTCTATGTATTTCAAATATTATAAAATCGGACATTTCATGTGAAACAACCCAATACATGCGTTTTTAACACAGATATATCCCTGGGTGTTGGGAAGTCAAAATTGAGCACATTTCCATTGGGAAATTTTGATCGTTTTCCAAAATCCTGTAATTACTCTTAAAATGCCATTTGTGCCGAAATAAGGCCCTATTAAGAAGAAGCACAACTTGACCGATTTTTCATTACGCAGATATTAAAGAGGCTGCTTTAAAGGTTAGTAGTTAACTCGTATACAGGACCATTGGACTCGTCCACTTCTTCATGACAATCACCGCTATATTTACATAAATAATTTGAATACGTTGGTGCTTACATCTACTCTAATCTTTTAAAAAATTTGCATGTTAATCGATGAAATATAATGATTAGACACACCCGACTAAGAAAGGTGTAGGTGGAATCCCTTCATCTAATATGTTATTAGTCCTTCATCTTATATGTTATTAGTTTTCGAGGTACAATTATTTTTAGATCAGCTTCTATTAAGAGTTTGCCTTCGGGGAGTTGGATAAGATAATCAGCTGAGAGGGGTATTAGATTTAGATAGTATATGATATTGATCGAATTATCTTTCGGTTTTATCTTCGTCCCTCCGTGGGCCACCTCCTTCGTATGTTATTCCAGGAACATAGTATAGAAAATCACGAAGCAAATTTATTAATATAAAAGTTATTTTTGAATACAATTAAATATTATATAAAATTCTAAGGAAAAAAATGCATGGTTTTATTTTATTTTTTACATTTTAAACAATTATAAATAAAATATAATTAAAACGATATAAAGCTTATTCATTTTATATATAAAGTAAAAAAAAAAAATATAATATTTTCAATTTTACATTACAAGGCAATGATGAATTTAAAACATGGATTAAAAATCAATTCCCACACCAGTCAATGAGTGTTGAAATGAGGGGTGTAGAGTGCATGAAATATCCGATTATTTTTTACACCAGGGCTTCGTTAGGAGTAGTTAGAATATTAACATACCAAAAGTCCCCGCCTTTGGAGGGGTAAGCTAACGGTGGGGAGAGGGGAGAAGGTCCCATTTTTGGGTTTTTTAATTATATCTCAAAAACGGGTAGACTCAAGAAAAATATATTTCAAATAAAAATTAAAGCTAATTTAGTTTCCTATAAAATTAATTTTATACATATTTCTCTAACTTCCAACCGTTTTCGAATTGAAAATCGATAATTTTTACAAAAAAATAACTTTTTCCTCACCTTTTGTCAAACATTTGCTTCTAGTGCCTTCCACTTTCGTTTTTCAGAAAAAATGTCAGGATCAAAGTTGTAGAGCATTAAGTTTACTTTAATTTCATATTTACGATTTTGGCTCTTGAAGCAGATGTTTGAGAAAAAGTGAGGTAAAAATAATTTTTTTGCGAAAATTATCGATTTTCAATAACGCATATCTCGAAAACTGTTGAAAGTTTTGAGAGTCTACCGTTTTCGAGATAAAATGGGATTTTCTCCCCTTCCCCACCGTTAGTTCATATCACAGGGCCGGGGACCTTCAGTATGTTTACCTTCTAACTTCTAAAGAAGCCATGAGGTCAAAAATAATGCCATATTCTACACACTCTACAATATACTTATTGAGTGGACTATAGGTACTGATAACCTACAGCCAAAAACGGTAAATTCCAAAGTTGAAAATCTTTATGACAAAACTTTTAAGTATAAAAAAAAAAATAATTAAAATTTAGTTCTTTAAAAAAAGAAAATCTCCGATTCTATATACCTATAGTAATTGAAGATCTATGTTCAATGACTGGTTGAATATTACATACAGTAGGATGTTGGGAGGGATGTCATAAAAACTTAGGCACTGTTTGATAATTAACAAACATATTTGTATTTTTTTGCCAACGTTTCGGCCTCATCATTGTTGGCCTTCATTAGGGATAAAGCAGAAAAAAATAGTGGAATACAGAAATAAAAAAGAGAAAATTAAAAAATAAATAAATAGAATTTTTAAAAAAATATAAAAGTAAAATGAAAAATGATATGGTTTTTAAACAATTTGAAATGATCTGAAAAAATGTAGATAAATTATACAATGTTAAAAAATAATAATAATAATAATAAAATAAAAAATAAAAATAATATGAAATATAATAGGGTTAATAAACAATATGAATTATTGCATGTAAAGAATAATTTACATAAATTAAGAATATTCATAGCAAATACAATGATGGAAATTAAGTATAAAACATTTATATTCTTAATGAGCACGTGAAACTAAAATTTTTTTTTCTACTATACATGAATTCCGAGATATTCAATGTTGAAATAATCAAATACATTCAAAAAGCACTAAAATTCTTAAAATAATTATATAGTTTGACTAAAAGAAATCCAATTGTTTTGCACTTCTGAACTTATACCCGATTAGTTGAAAACTTTGCTGAGCTGCTAACAATTCTTTGATTCAAGAATATGTAAAATTCATGAAATATTTTTCATTTGAATCCTACATTCAAAAGTACAAAACAGTTTAGATCGAATATTTTCTATGTAATACGTCGTATATGTAATATTTCGAAATTAATCCATCAATTTCGTATACAAAATTGACAATAATTAATTCTAAATAGATTAAGTCTATCTATTATATATTAATTATAATTTAGCATTGCTATTCGGTCCTAAATGGAATAAATGCCCGTTGAATCACGCCTTGAGATGTCGTTAGTCAGAGGCGGGATGTAACTGCTGCAGACAGGTTGAGCCGGGATATTTTTAATCTTCGATCCAGATTTATCACCCAAACATTACATTGGGAATCCCTTTCCAAGATATCTCTATGTCTTCTTTCATATTTCAACTTTGTATGTAGTAATATCGGAATCACTAAACAGTAATAGATCAAGGTATCATAAGTTTCAACTAATGCAGAACCTAAAGGTATTCATCAGCTGTTTATTTATCTATTATATATCATAGGAAGTATTTTTAAATAGTTTTTCATTGAGTAAAATCCGTCAAAAAGTTCAATCAACATTTTAACTGTTCTCCACCATAAGACAACTTATATTGAATAAACCTCTTTCAAGGATTTAACTCCAGTCAGAAAATAAAATAATCAGATTCCAAAAGTCAATTCTCGATGTTATCTGTACTAGAGGAAAGTATCAGATCGAGAATGATTGATCCAAGTACGATTCCTATGTATTGATTGATGATATTATATCCAGTCAGGGTAAGCTGACCGTACCGTAATTTTGTAGTTTTTTTTATTTACCATATTATTATAATAACTGATTGTGTAGTTATAATAAATAAATTTCTTTCCCAAACTATAAAAAGATAATAAAAAAAACAAACTTTATTTATTCTTTAGCAAAAGGGTAATTTACAATATAAAAACTTTATTCAGAATTAAAAACTACTAATCCTTCCAAAGATCAGACTCTGCAAATGCATTTTAAAGGTTAGAGTTTTACATTTATGTATCTGTTGTAGGAGAATGAGGAAGTAGGGACACAATATCAAACAATCGAAGCTGAAGAACCGACCTCAGTGTAATGAAAGATATATATACACGTTAGAATTATTTTTTAAAAAATCCTATTACAACATGGCAGCAAAATCTCTGTGTATAGTATCGGTATCAGCAAGTTGTAAATACGAATTTAAGAAGTACTTGGGAAACTCCTTTATGATGTTTTTTTGAATCCTAATACTCAATCATAAAAACTTTCTGTAGATTATTCGTGTATAAAACATCTATATGTACCTATTTAAGTGAGGGGCTGTCGTAAAATTTCTTTGATAAAAGATTGTCTTTTAGAAAAAGAATTTGTAAAAAAAAAAATTATTTCGGTACGTTACCTACGAAGGTTACGTTACCAGTCAGTATATATATATTTATATATTTCAATCGGTATTTTATTTTATTATGTTATTCAAACCGAGGTATTGATATCGAGAAGTGAGAATCGATTTTCTAACATTAATATCGGAATTCGAAAATTTTTAATTACGTCCTGTTAAACCAGCTCTTAACTATTATACATTGAATTTAAATTCAATGATGGTATTAAAAATCAATAACTCCAAAATAAAACTTTTTATTTTAAAACTATCTTTAACTAGGACAATTTATAACATGAAATGCGTACATATATGGGCTATTTTGCAGGGCATACACTTCAGCGGTTGTAGTTCGATTCGGAAGGAGGCTCCCCGGATCCTGGCGTGCCCTTTGACAAAGGGCGGACACGAGGCGACATTTGGAAATGCTAACGCCCGACCGGACCCAATTTCTAGATTAATGGGTTACATTTATAACAGATCTCGTTATTGCCTAATGAGGAACAGTTTAAAAAAGTTGGGGAGCTTTTTTTTGTTTTGTGAATAAAAGAATAGAAGTAACCCGTTAGTACAGGTGACCCAAGGTTCTAGGGAAACATTTCCGTTCAAAAAGACCATATTTTTATCTTGAATCAACAAATGTGATTTATTTTATTATATAATATTTTATTACATAAACATAACCAGCACAAAAAAAAAATTTCCTTACATAACTTTCACTTTCCGCGCCCAGAATACCTTTTATTGATTCTAACCTTCTTCCTATTTCGGTGTTTTAGTCGCTACTTTTCGAGGGGATCCTTCATTTAAGGAGAAACTCTAAATGAATGTTCAAACTAATATTAACTTCTGTTTACCAATATTGAAATGAGAAATAAGAAAACAATTAAGTGGAAATAAGAAAATATCAAAATATAAAACACTAAATCAATGTTGAATTAATATTATATTAAATCAGAATTAATATAATGCTAAATCACAAGTAATGTTAACTTCTGAAAAACTTATTCCCATTAGGGAAGTGGAAATAACAAATTATAAATATATAAAACACAGAGTTCCTATCTTAGCGATAGAACCTTCAAAGTTAATCACAACTTTTCCTACTCCTCTCTTTTTACCCAATCTGCAGGTGTTCCTCAAGGAAGTATCCTAGGTCCAATCCTCTACACGGTGTATACAGCTGACATCCCGACGCATCCTAGCACCATCCTCACCACGTATGCTGATGACACGTGTGTGTTATCATTAAACAATAATCTCTTCATTGCCTCCCAGACACTCCACCCATATCATAAAACTTCAAGAATGGTGTCAAAAATGGAGAATCAAAATAAATCCCATCAAATAACCTTCACTCTTTGTCGTAAACCTACGACTTCCTGTCCTACAGTATCCTTTAAGGATGTTCCACTAATCCCCGTTGAACAGATCTGCTACCTAGGACTCCATCTGGACAAACGTCTTACTTGGAATCCATATACAAGACTAAAACGACATGAAACTGCCCGTCGCTATCCACTACCTCAACATTTACATGACAAACGCTCCAACCTTCCAATTAATTACAAAAAACTCATTTACATAACAGTAATTAGATCAGTTTGGACATATGGAAATGATCTTCGGGGCTCTACTAAACCATCCAATTCATCTCGTATCCAATCCTTACAATCCAAAATCCTTAGAAAATCTTAAATGCTCCTTATTTCGTCACAAACAAACTTATCCACAAAGATCTTAATATACCTTACGTTTCCGACATAGCTCATACCAGATATCAATCCATTCATAGCAAACTCCACAACCATTCAAATCTATTAGTATCACAACTTGCTTCTCATTCCATTCCAGATAAACTTCCGAGGCGCCTGAAAAGAAGATGGCCTCGGTACCTTCTACTATAGTGCTTCATCATATAGAACCTTTGTAAGTGCTACCAATGGGTAGTTGCTTTAAAAACAAGTGACGTGTCATTTTTATCTATTTCATCATATTTACTTTATGTATTATATTTTATATTGTATATACAGTTGTAAATTTCAATAAATAACTTGAAAAAAATAAAATAAAACAGAGAATCCTCGTTGAAAGTTATAATGTTGATTTCTGTTATATTTTCTCAAGGGAAGTGGAAATAAGAAAATATGAAACTTGTGATATAATTTCTCGCATTTATTTTTAGATCGATTTGTTTTATTGAATCAATAATACGATCTGTCTCACTGTAGGGCAATAAGTAGTATGGGCGACAAAGGATCCATAGACAAAATATATAAACTGAAAATGTCATACTTAACTTGATATAACAAATATAATTATATAAAACAACACATCCATGTAGATATTAATCTTTTATTAATCTTAATCTTAATTTTTGTAACACTTTTACGCATAAGGGAAGAGGTAATAAGAAAACATCAATTTATAAAACACTAAATCCATTATGAAACTCATGTTTTTAACATCTGTGACATTTAAGAAGACTAAATATCAATACAGCATACTAAACAACACAATCCAAGATGAAACTGTAGAAGTGAATGTTTACATCTGAGGATACATATTCCTCCAGTACAAGGTTATATGAAACAGCTTCGATAAATGTATGCTCGAAGTGAAGTGTAACGATCGAGCTGGTCGGTGTAGCGTTGGTCAGGCCGGTGTGGCGGATATAAAATTATATATAACACATAAATTTTACTGAAGATGTAGGCAGTTGGAGTGTGCAGTCATGAAAACAATTAAAATACTTATTTTAATTTACTGTGATGGAGTTTTAATTTAATTTTGAAGTTGCTGTGAAATAAATGACAAAAAAAGAAGTTAATCCTAAAAAAGACAAGAGAAGGAACAGTATGAAAATAGAAAAAAAAATAGTGCAAGCCGAAACATAGGTACAATAAATTTAAATTGCTATTTCAATTGTGTTTTCATGACTGTACACCCTAACTACCAACATCTTCATTAGTCCCAGTCAATAAATACCTCATCAGTATAAATTTGATTAGTATTTTTTTTCACACTTTTTTAAAAATTCCCTAATTCTCTTTTGGATTCCCCATTTTCCCACTAAGATTCCACAAATAAGGGAAAAAATAAGTTTACATCTTTTACTGACAAGGCTCGAACGACAGGAAGGAGGAAATTTCAAACCCCCCGATTTACTACAATAGACTAATTTACATGGCAGTTATTAAACCTATTTGGACATATGGAGTTGAGCTTTTGGACGTCAGCTTAAGTGGTTCAGGCATGTGTGTTGTATGTATAAAATGAACCAGGAACGTCGCCTTAAGGGGTCCTAAAGGGTTCCTCGGCCCAATAATTTGAGAAACCGAATAGTTAAGAATTTATTTATATTTTGAGATCATATTTCAATCTAAGAAAACATTTGCTTATATTAGAGGCCTCGTTGAGCTTATCAGCTAAAGAAAAAATAACATGGGGTTACTCCCTTGACTGTCGATGCTCATGTTTTCTGTTTTTTTCGCTTACCTGTGATATCTAGTAATCTTCTATGCCCTTATGTTCTTTATCTTTTTTCCACTTACCTGTATGATTTTAAATTATTTGAATTAAATTAACAATTAATGATTATTCGAAAAAAACAAAGTTGTGAAAGAATATGTGTTAAAAAACGTGAACAAAATATGACTTTCTTTATTCAACCAATATGACTCCTAAATGGTAGGTCCTAGCGACAAATGTTATTTAACAAAAAATATTCTCCATTCAATTTTGGATAGTAATACTCGGCAAATTTTAGATCCGAGCAACATCAACAGAGCTAGAGTGTCAAAAAAGCTCCAACAACGTTTTTTTTACGTTTACCCAAGAACGTAACACTTTTGACCAATTAAGCCACGAGTAAAAATGTTCCTTGTTACAAAGTAGCTAAAATTAACAATCTATACCATTTTATTTTAATTTAAGACATTGGAATATTCTTATCTATAAATTGAGATATCTAGAAAAAATTGTTCGGTTAAGATTTTTAAGAAACTTTATATTTCGACCCTTCCTCCAATAATTGTTTTATGAATACTCCTGATAATAAAAGATCGATTTCGATGATTTAGCACAAGTTTCATGGTTACAGATGAATTGAGAAGCTTAGCTTACATCACTTTGGTAAAGAATTAGTTGGGTTGATGATGATGTTAATTTTAAATGCATCAGCTGATGGTGCTGAAAACTTATAATGTTTTGAAAACATGTAAAAGTTCTGAGCTTATCCTGTTGTTTATGTTAACGTGGTCAATAAAGTTATTTCTGTCTTAAGCTGTCATTACTAGATAGCTGTAGAGGATGCTATCAACAGATGAACTAATAGTCCAGTCAATGAGTGCTGAAATGAGGGATGTAGAGTGCATGAAATATGAGATTATTTTTGAATTCATAGCTTCTTTATGAGTAATAAGAAGGTAAACATACTAAAAGTCCCTGCCCCTGGGGGTAAGCTTACGGTGAGGGGAGGGAAGAAGGTCCCATTTTTTGTTTTTTCAATTATACCTCGATAACGGTGGACCCTAGAAAAACATGTTTTAAATAAAAATTAAAGCTAATTAAATTTCCTATAGGTCTCCCTAGAAACCAAAAAGAGGATATACCACTCCTTCTTGATCGGCACAACTTTATATGGCTCAGAATCATGGGTGGTGACAAAACAAAATGCAAATAAATTACTGGCCCTAGAAATGGATTTCTGGAGAAGAAGTTGCGCCATATCCAGGTTACAGAAGGTCCCAAATGAAATTATAAGAAATCAGGTAGGAGCTAAAACCAACATTCTCAATAACATCAGTGAAAGAAGATTGCTATGGTTTGGACATGTCATGAGAATGAATGAGACACGATGGCCCCTTCGAGCACTTAAATACTGTCCTGAGAAGAGAAGAAGACGCGGAAGGCCTCGGAAACAGTGGATAGAAGAGGTCAGAGAAGAAATGGCGGCTAGAGGGCTGACTGAGGAAGACAGTTTTGACAGGAGATATTGGAAGGAAGGCGTATTGGGGACCGGGATGTGATATTTTCGCATAATCCTGAAATAAAAAAAAAAAAAAAAAAAAAAAAAATTTCCTATAAAATTGATTATATACATATGTTTCGAATTTCCAACGGTTTCCGAGATATACGTTATTGAAAATCAGTGATTTTCGGGAAAAAAAAAAAAAAAATGTCACCTCACTTTTTGTCAAACATTCGCTTCTACTGCTTTCCACAATCGTTTCCCAGAAAAAATATCAAAATCAATGTTGTAGAGCATTACATTTACTTCAATTTCATACATATTTATGGCATTTGAAGTTCGACATATATGTATAAAATCAATTATCTAGGAAATTTAATTAGCTTTAATTTTGATTTTAAACATATTTTTCTTGAGTCCATAGTAGTTTTATATATGTACATAGTTTTATATAATCGAAAAACCCAAAAATGGAACCTTCTTCCCTCCCCCCTCTTCGTTCAAGTTCAACTCCCCCCCCCCACCCAGGGACGGGGACTTTTGGTAGGTTTACCATCTAACTACTCATAATGATGCAATGAAGTCAAAAATAATCGCATATTTCATGAACTCTACAATATGTATACAGTCTACAATAGTTTCCTTCAATATCGTATGGTTAACAACAAATATGGCGGTCACAGAAGTAAATTTATCCACTAGTAGAAAATAAAGAAGAAAATAGATATAACAAAAAATACTAATTATTTATCAAATTTATAGTATTTCCATATCCACTGCGATAGGATTTGTATCTAGTTTTATACTCAATATTCATCAAAATCTGAAGGCCATTGTAAAGAATAGATGGAACAGATAATGATGATTGGTCGAATGTAGGCCAATGGGAGTGGGCGTTAAATTACAGAGAATCTAGTTGGTCCTTTTATAGTCCACCTTAACCTTATCAACCAATGGAAATAGCTGGTTTACTAACTTATCTTTTATAATCAATGTGATTTGTTAAAGCTAATAGGAAGATATTGATTAGTTTTTGTTTTTAATCTGTTTTGTCTTTTAAATAAATTTAAATAATTTTATTAATTTATTTTTTCTTTTTAATACGCTTTTATTAACTTCACTTGTATGTAACCGAATCTTTCATCGTTATTTTCACCAATTTCCAGCAATCTGATAAACTAGAAAATTTGCACACGTTTCAAGGTCCAATGACAACACAATAATTGCACATCTTTGTTCGAATGTTCTCACTTAGTCTAGTTCAATTACACCCAAAATGGAAGTTTTGCCTTGCAAAAAGTGAAGTAGTAGGTTTTACGTTTTTATATGGTCCAGATGGGTTCTAAGAATAAAATATCAAAAATGAAACTACATTTGATAAGGGAAAAATGTTTGGGGGGAGGAGGCAAAAAAACCCAAGCTTTTTGAACTTTTTTCAGATTTTGGAAAAAAAAATGCTTTCTTTCGAAAAAAGTTTTATTTACAAAATTAAATTTATTAAATTTTTCGTCGAATGACATCCCTTAAGCTGAATTTGATTTAGGCGTTTAGCCGCAATCGATTGTCAAACATCGAAGAATTTGCCAACTTTAAAAAGTTAGTTTAAAAAAAAATGTTATATACTAAAAGTTGTATAGCATTACATTTTTTACAAGATAGGATTTTTAAAGTAAAAATTTGCCTATTCCTACTCTGCAATATCTCAAAAAAACAAAACATTTTGGCTGATTTTAGATAAACTATGTTAAAAATTCAAAGAATAGTACAGGGAAATTAGCTTCGAACTATGAACTCAAAAATTACAAGGTCTGATTGCTGAAAATGGTTCACCAAACTTATCTTTTTAGTTAGGTTTTCTATAAAAGCGTGTTTTTCTAGTTTTTTGTAAACTATATTTTTTATTTTTTATGATGTCCTCTGACATAAGAACAGCTGGTATTCGCTTGTAATACTTCTAAAACTATTGTGTTTGGTAACGATATGTCTTAATAGAAGTAAGTGTGTTTAAAATCTGGGCAAATATTGTGTTATATACTCATTATGTTTATCTTATTTATGAAAAAAAAAAAAAAAAAAAAAAAAAAGTAACCAAAATTCGCAAACAAAATATGAAATGAATTTAAATCAAATATATTTTTTATATATGTACTTCATATTGTTCACATTATACTAGATAAAACTAGATCGATTTTCCCAAAACAGGGACGCTCTCGATGCGGAAGGGTCTATAAAATAGACTCCACTTTATCTATAAGTGTGAGGCCCATATAGATTCAAACTGTCAACTGAGTTTTACAGAATTAAATTTACTAATCTTTGAATATACTTATATTTACATTTACTGAAAAGAAAAGAAAAGACAAAAAAAAGTTCTATCCTTGGCAGAGAATATTGCAGAAGGAAGCAATAAAGCAGAAACCGACTCCTATACTGAAGTAATGTAATATAAACCAAGTAAATAACGTAAACATTATAAAATACAAAAATAAACAAATCCCCTGACGAAAATAAATTTCTACATCTTGTTAAATTTAAAATAGCCGTGCAGTCTTTGAGAGCGGACTGACCCTTTAGAGTTAGCGTCTCCTTGACACTCGTCTAAATACAGCCTTCTATATCTATATTTATTAGTTTGGTTTTATATCTAGTCTTATTGTATAGAACAATTGACTGTTTAAATTTAATTTAAAACGTATTGAAAGAATCTTCAAGATCAGCTTGATTTACTGGGTAAAATAATTAATAAAAATTAACGGATTAAAACCATTAGATATTTCGTCAGTTTTATTATTTTTATTCACTTAAAAATTGGTCAATGATTTCCAAAGCATCAAGTTCAGTAATTAAGGGGAGATGATACATTTTAAAACAATCTTCAATTCTTGAAAGAATAAAAAAAGTATTGTCTTTTTTATAACATTTTATATATGTAAAATAATAAGAATAAAATTATTTTCATGCCAATTCAGTAAAGTAAATTTAGGACAGTTATGTCAAATAAAAATTTCTACTTCGTTCAATTTTTTTTTCTGATAAAGCCTTTTTGTTTTCGTTTGTAGACGTCTATCAAAGATTTTTTTTTTGTTAATTCCTTTTTAAGTTATATAGTCACATACATCCGGTAAATGTGTGGAAAATGAATACATATAAGTTCTATATTAGAAGATCTCGAGACCATCTTTTTTCCAGACGCCTCGGAGTATTATCAGAAATAGAATGTGAAGTAAGTTGAGAGAATAGTGGATTTGAGTGATCATGGATTTTACTATTAAAGGATAGGTATCTGGATTGAGCTGAATCAGCAATGGATATTATAGAATATTAAGATCTTTATCGATAATCTTTTTGTTGACAAAGTAAGGGGCATTTTTGGATTTTACGAAGGATTTTGGATTTTAAAGATCGGAGATGAGTAGAATTAGAAGGTTTGGTTGAGCCACATATGAAAGATTTAAATAATATAATTGTTTTGGAATTAATAGCGGGGGAAGGACTGCTTTAGGTTTTTTTTTTCTCTTTAAACGTTTTTTGAAGTGGACACGTTCCGTATTAACAGAACTGTCCTCAATTATAAAATTTACTTGTCAGTACATAGGGCTCCACTAAACCATCCAATTCATCTCGTATCCCAAGAATGGCAAGCATTGTGGGATCACAGCCAACCAAATAAACTCAAGGCTATAAAGAAGGACATAAAACCATGGAGCAGTTCCTGCCGCAATAATCGCAGAGAGGAAGTGATCCTAACGCGTTTAAGAATTGGCCATTCCGGAATAACGCACCTTCATCTTATAACCAAAAAGGCTCCTCCCAATTGTGAAATGTGTTTTATCAATAAACCGTATGTTTACTGAATGCCCATACTACACCAAAAAGCTAACCGAATATGGAATACCTCGAAACATCTCAAAGGCGCTGGGCAACGATGAAAAAATAATTGAAAAAGTGATAGCCCTCCTTTATATAGAAAAGCTATATTACAAAATATAGGTAAATTTCTATCAAGAACAGACGAGCGTTAATGACCTATAAGTTTTACGCTCACAAAACTCTCAAATAAATAAATAACAATCTGAAATCCTTCCAAAAATCCTAAATACTCCTTACTGCTGGATTCAGTTCTGGAATTATTGAGATTCCTTTTAATAAAAATTTAACTTTCCATGAATATAACATTGGGTACTTCTATTGTACATACAAATCATATCATTGTACCAAAAGATTTTTCTATATCATTTTTTTTTTTTTTTTTTTTTCTCATTTAATTCTATCTCCTCTAATCTGTAGAATGTTATCTTCTTTTCTTTTCTTTTTATTTAAATATCATCTATGTACATAGTGTCATTAATGTATTATTGTTTTTCTTTTTTTTTTTTTGTATCTCATTATGTCTCTAACCAGATTTAATTTAGTTATACCTGCAATTATCTGTTATTCTTAAGGGACTTTGTCCCAGAATAAAATTATTTTTCTATTCTATTCTATTCTATACTACTTTGTCACCAATAAACTTATCCATGAAGATCTTAATGTTCCATTTGTTGCTGATTAAGCACAAACCAGATACCTATCCTTTCATAGTAAGCCTCACAATCACTCAAATCCACTAGTTTCTCAACATGCTTCCCATTCCATTCCCAATAATCCTCGGAGGCGTCTTAAAAGAAGATGGCCTAGAGACTTAGTGCAAATTTTTTATTTACACTTTGTAATTTATAAGTGCTACTGATGAGTAGTTCTTTTCAAGTTTTGACATATTATTGTAATCGTTACAACACATTTAATTATACTTGATTAATATATTTTGTACGATTGTAAATTTCAAAAAATGGATATAAAAAAAAGTTATTATATGCAATCTTAGGCACATTTAGGAAAATTAAGAATATAGTCATACACAATAATAATATTAATAATGATAAATGGTTCATAAGAAAGATTTATAGTAGAGAAGGTTCGCCCAATGCACAGAGATCCCAGTGTTAGAGCTATCTTGAGTGATATCTAACCGCTATGGCTCAACTATACCAAGAAATATTTCTCCGTCAAAGAGGACAGTATCTAGATTACGTTTTTAAAAATCAGAATATTAAAACGAACAGTTGTACATGAGTAACTGTTTCTGAGAAAACCAAATTTCTACTCTTCTATTAGTCTTTTAGCAAGGGGTCTAAAGTTTTCTTGTGGAACGTTTTTTTTTCACAGTAAAAAATGTAACATTTTGACATCAGTAGATTATAGATAAACATTTCCATGATCTATTTTTTTTCCCAGTAAGGGGGTAATTGAGTTTTTTTTTTTTTAAAGATGTGGCTTACTCCTTTTAACAGTTACTTTTTGGTAACCAGTTACTGTTTAACCGGCGCGCATTCTAGCGGTAGCCACTCGAAAATAGAACTCAATTTTCCCTTGTTTGTTTATTTCGTTTAACGCCACTTTTATGCTGCTATGGCTAATCGGACGATGCTACGGTGGGAGTCCTAAATTTTGCCTATCCAGGTATAATTAGGATAGGGATCTTTAACGAGTACCTGACATCGCACAGGCTCGGGACCCCCATTTTACGTCCCTTCCGAAGGACGGCATAGCTAAGGATTTTTTACTCCCTTTAAAAAATCCTAAGGTCATCTGCCGGGCTGCGAACCCGCGATCTTGGGTTTAGTAGGTTGCTAAACCACAGGTGACCCCATCAATTTTCCCTTTATCACCACTTACTAACTTAGCCCCAATGTTTTCCAGCCTTTAAAATTCCCTCACTGCTCTTCACTATGACCCGCCTTTTTAGAACAACCTCAATAAATGAACAACCTCAGAATGTTCATTTATTATTCTACATCACTTTTAAACATAAAATAAATACATTGTACTCATATATTATACATTATTTATCCATATAATTTAATGTATTATATTATAATATACTAGATTTGCCCATATAAATAATATACTTCATATATTATTTATATAATATTGTTATACTATTAATAACATAATATTATTGGTTTTTAATTACATAATTCTCGCACCTTGCCATTTATTTATAGTTTCTCAGGCTATTTACTATTATCATTTTATTATAAATTGTTATTCGTTTCATTTAGAGACTGTTTATGAAAATAATATATTTAAATCCCCTTATTCATATCTTTTCTTGCTATTTTCGTCTCTACCTTTAGAATACCATATCTATTTAATATTATAACAACAGCTTCATATATATATATATATTATATTTTTTATATATATATTTTTTTTTTTTTTCACGAAAAGGCGAAGAGACCACGCGAATATTACGAAGATGGATTTTTAATTCTGTTCCTTCTCATCATCCATAACTCCTTAATTCTTTCTGATTGCCTCTGTCTCCTCTCTTCTATCCAGGCCATACCTTCCTTCGACTTCTTCCTGTCCACAAGAACCGCTATTCCTTGTAGTTTCTTCTATATTCTTCTCTATCAAGGCAGTCACTGTCCTCAATCCCCAGTTTGCCTGTTTCCTATTTTAGCTGTTTTATATATCCTTGTGCACTCTTGTAATCCCAAATTTTCTGAAAAATAGCCTTATTAAGTCTTTCCTCAGGCATTCTTACCATATGTCCATAGAACTTCAGTCTCTTAATTCTTATCTCCGTCTCTATGTTCGTTGTTTCTTTGTAGATCTCCTCGTTTGATCTTAACCTGTATCCTTCCTGGGTTTTCCTAGGGCCGTAAATTCTCCTTAGGATATTTCTTTCTACTTTCAGCATTCTTTCCAGTTTAGGGAGGTTCATGGTCTCTGTCCCATATAGTATAACTGGCTTTACTACAGAATTGTAGTGCCTGATCTTCGCTTTTATGTACAGGCTCTTTTTATTGTAAATGTTACTGGTTACAAAGCTTAATCTCTCTAGTTTAGCGATATTTTCCTTCATGCTCTCCCTTTCCAATCCTCTACTGCAGATGATATCCCCTAGGTATTTAAACTTCTTTGTTACTTTGTTTGGCCCGTATTTAATTTCATATTTATTGAATCAAATAAAATTTTAAACAAGTACAATTTGCAAAAGCATGATTTCTGTTTTCATCTAGAATAGAATCTGAGGATCTATTCTTTTTTTGAAGTCCTATCGTGCTAAAAGGAGGGAAATTTGGAAGTGTTGATTTCGAATGGCTACCAATAGAATGCGTGCCGGTTTAAAAGTAACTGTTTACTGAAAAGTAACTGTTAAAAGGGGCAAGCCACCTCTTCGTATGTAATACTTTTTTTTTTTTTAATACACTGACGCTCAAATATACTCCATATATTATAATCAATTAGTTAATTCAATGTGTTCTTCCATATTTAGACGAGGCTAGATGAAGAGAACCTAGTGACGGTGCAGCCGACTGGGTTGATTATCACTCATTGCCCTCTAGATCGGCAGTGGGCTCCCTAATTAGTAAGTTGTTTTTTTTAAACGATGTCTCCTAATCGATTCTGCATCTATAATCGAGATCAAAAATGGTATTTTTTTGGTTATTTTTTCGCTAGGGCAATTTTTAAAATCAATCACCAAGTTAATGATTAATTTATAGGAGCGTAAATATAAATTGTTATTTAAATTTTGTGTACGTTAATATCATGTTATGTAAATAACAAATTTTGCTTAATGTTACCATCATTATACAATAAGAGAGAGAGTAAGAAAGAGAGAGAGAGAGAATCGTTTTTGCCTAGTTATGTTTCGTAATTAATTATTGGAGTCTTAGCATAGATTTGTTATTTATCGACCAGAAAATCGTTCCAATTATAATTGCATAATTGTAATGTTTTGGAAACAAAATGCTAGAGCATGAAGTTTGTTTTTTTATTCGCTTTTATGTCCATCGCTAATTATTAGCCTGTTTCCATTTTTCAATTAATAAATACGTAAAATTATTACATATTTTTATTTAAAAATTAAATATAAATATAATTAAAAATATGATGATTTATTGTTGACTGAGTTTTTTCTAAGGAGATGAATTTGTCAGGGATGCTGTCAGAATGAATAATGAATGAATGATGCTGGTTTATTCATCCTGACTGCACCCCTGACAAATTCATCTCCTTAATAATTAAAAATAAATTTTAAAATTTATATTTTACTTATTTTTTTTTTTCCATGACAGCACACCCCAACTACCTCCTACATCTAATAGTTATTTTTTTCTTTGTCACTAAGTCGTCAGGATCTAGGAAATTGAAATTGTACAGTTGCAGGGTAAGATTCTTTACGATTTACTGTTATTATATTTATAATCAAACGTATTTCTTCTTTGATATAAAGTTTATTGTCTCATCTCTCAATGTCAACATACTGATATAGTCTGTTTTTTGATCATGTTATATCTGTCCGAGATTCTTTTATGGCCTAGTAGAGGCTGCCAAACGCGACTATATAATAAAATATAAACCTACTAAAAGAGATTTCAAATATGTCCGCTCACAAAATATATATTGCTTCTGGCAGTGAGGCGTTGCTGTCCATCTTGGTAGACATTAATGGCCTAATCCTAAAGATGGGTCACTTCAGCCCTTTCTTACATTATTTAGTTTCAAGCTGTTACCTTTTAGGGTTAGTTGATCGTAGCAAATCTGTAAAAAAAAAATTTTTTTCCTTCGTTGTCGCCTAAACACTATTGTTTTCCAGTAGCTGGGAGGGGGGGGGGGTATTTAATTCTATATCAATATTAACTATAGCCCCTGATGACTATATAATAGATAGCGGTATCTATTAATATAGTCCAGTCAATAAACATATTGTAGTGTCCATGAAATATGCGATTAGTTTTTACAGGGCTTCGTTAAGAGTAGATAGAAGATAACATTCTAAAAGTTCCCGCCTCTGGGGGGTGAGCTAACTGTGGAGGGGAAGTTCAATGTTTTTGGTTTTTCGATTATATCTCGAAAAAGGTTTGTTCTACAAAAATATGTTATAGATCAAAATTAAAGCTAATAAAATTTCCTTTATTAAACTTGTCGAAATTCCGTTTTCGAGATATACGTTATTGAAAATCGGTTATTTTCGGGGAAAAAATCACTTTTTGTTCATTTGCTTCTAGTACCTTCCACGATCGTTTCTTAGAAAGAATGTTATTTCTAGAAAGAGGTTATTTTTAATCAGGATTTAAACATTTTTTTTAAGTGAAAGCGTGCCTAGTTTAGGTACAGGAAAAAAGGATCTACATAAAGCAGTGATGGGCAAACTACGGCCCAAGTGCGGCCCTTTGGGCTAGTCAATTCGGCCCGCGACATGGCCACACACAATTATACATAAGACAAAATTCATTATCTGCAAAGCAAGAATAGAATTACTGTTTTCTTCTCGTTGCGTTCCGGATCTTCTACCGTTGTACCATATAGGTTGAGTGTAATGAGATAAAGTCAAAAATAAAGTTTATTAGTTTTGTTTTGTCCAATTTTTTCCGCCCCCCTAGATGTTTTTTTCTATTTCATCCGGCCCACAAAAATGTTTTTCTATTTCATCCGGCCCGCCTAGATGTTTTTCTATTTCACCCTTCCCCATAAAAATTTTGCCCATCTCTAACATAAAGCAATGGCCTGAGTAGGCATAGATCTTAGACCGCGTCCACACCAACGCGAACAAAAGTTGAAGGAACAAATGTTCGTGAACAATTGTTCGTAGAAATGTTCGTGAAGATGTTGCGTCCACACCAAGCGAAAAAAAAAAAAAATAGTAAAAATCATGTCAAGCAGTAAGGAAGATCTCATTTTGTGCAGTGCTCTGTCGGGTATTAGGAATTCGGAAACGGCTTCAACAAGAAAACAAAGAAGAAGGTGGGTCAAAACTGTGTTAAGAAAACGATTAGGCAATCGACTTATGCCTGATTTTAAAATGGAAGATGGCAGTGGATTCAACAGAAATGACTCCAGTAGACTTTGAATATTTAATCAATTTGATTGGACCCAAATTATCTAATTATGGTACTAACAAGGGGAGGACACACTCTGTCTCTCACGGAATTTATTGCCAATTTTTTTGAGGTTTCTGATCAAAAAATATTAGACACGTATTTTGCCGTTCCGATCAATGGGCCCTAGAAGCCGAGGAAAAAAAAAATTGCATTAAATCAATTCATTTTATATTTCGAGTTTAAAAAATGATATCGACATGATTCTTGCACCAAGGTTTTTATTTTTGATTGCAAATTTAAGTAAAAATACAGCTGCTCCATAGATCTTGGTTTAGGTTAATTAAATTCTAAAAAAATTATTAGATTTTCAAGCAAACTACCTCTATAGATTTTTTCACACAAAAATTGATATCAGATTCTAATTCAGCACCCTCAAAAACATTGAAAAACGTTTATTCAATAAAAACAAAAAATATCATTTTTCACCCTCCTCGAGGGAAAGAAAATTTTAAAACGATTATTGGTTACTTTCCTTTGAATAGCTAATACTTTGTGACGCAATTTGTTCATTGGTATCGCTGGAAAGAGGAGAGCCTCAGGTTTCTTTTGATGTGTATTAATGCAAATTTCGATCAATAAAACCTATTAAAAAAATTGGAAAATCCGAAAAACATATTTATTTTTAAATTGAGTTTAAAACCAGATAGGAAAATGAAACCAAAGACATTCCAAGAGTACTACCACCCTCTATTTTGTATAAAAAAATTAAGTTGATACGTTAAACCGTCAAAGAGTAATTCATGTTTTTGTCAATTTAAACAAAAATTGACAAATTCGATATCATTTTTTAAACTCGAAATAGAAAATTGATTAATTTAATGCTATTTTATTTTATTTTCTCGGCTTCTAGGTCAAATATTTTTTTTTTGACCAGGAACCTCCAAAAAAATTGCCAACAAGATCCGTGAGAGACTGAGTGTGTCCTCCGCTTGTAAGTGTAGAAAGAGCATTTTGCATACCGAAAAGTTAGCGGTCACTTTTCTGATTTCTGGCGACTGTAGATTCAAAGTTTGAGGTACCTCTTCAGAATCTCCTAACAAAGTATATCGAAAATCGTTCCTAAAATATAATAATAATAATAATAAGGCTTTATTGACATAGTTACAATTACATTTACAAAATCATTTAGAATACATGTGCCGGTCTAAAGTCCTCTACATGATTAACATAAGTTTTATGCTTTGGTGAATAGTTTTACACTTTAAAGTTTATCTGTGGACAGCGGGAAAAATAAGAAAAAAGCCCGCATAAAAAAAAAAAAGTTAAGGAAGAAACAATAATTACATAATATAAAATAAAATAAGAATTAAATAGAATCAATAATTAAATACAAAACAATAAAAATTAATATAAATAATCAATATATAATAACCAGCATACATTAGTGGTCACTATATGTATACATAGCAGTTGAATAATCTGTGGGGAGGTTTATGTTAAGAGTACATGATTGGTTCTTTTGTGCGTGTATCTTTTGAGGGAATTTTTGTCATAATTACCAATTTCTTTTGCCAGTGAATTTTCTGAATTTGTTTTTTTTTGCAAAGTATGCTTTGGTTTGTTAGAAGACGTGCTGTTTTCAAGGGAGTAAATTTAGGTCGTGGAGCATGGTTGATATTTTAGTATAACGAGGATAATCATTGATGATCCTCATGCAAATATTTTGAACCCTTTCCAATTTATAATAGTTAGTGGAGCAAGTTGAGCTCCACACCGGAGAAGCATATATGATTTGTGCTCGGATTACTGTTTTGTACAGAATGAGTTTATTTTTAGGGCTCAATTTCGATTTTTTATTAAAAATTCCTAAAATATGTAAGGCTTTAATTTAAGGACTAAAGAGACTTTTTTTTTCAGCCTCTTCAGCACTAGTTGAAATATGCCCATCTCAAGCCATGCCTAATAGACTAATGGCTAATAGGGTGCTGTTTATAATAGTAGCGTCACTGAGACATATATACATTTGAAACGAGTGTCCGTTCTGCGTAGGCGGTTCAATCTCATCGCCCGCAAGTAGCATCAGTGTTAACCTACTTTTTTTAAAAATAAACATCACAACCTCCACGACTCGATTATAGTTAAGTTCGAATCCTGAATATCCAGGATTTTCCATCAATAAAAATCTTGCATTGAAGTATGCAATTGAGAATTACAACTTCATTGATATTTTCAAGCATAGCTCTAATATTAAACTTGGCACAATTACACTGATTAGGTGGTTCAAGATTACATAAATGCATAATTGGATATCCGAATCTTAATTTTAATGTTTGAGTTGGTAAACCAGGTGGACAGGGACTATTAACAAACTCCTGCGTATAATAGACTGTATTATCAGTGCTTACAACTGAAGGCCCATGAATCATATTTTTTTTCACAATTATCAAAAAGTAAAGGGTCGAAATTTTGATTGGCGATTTGGCGGAAATAATAATATCGTTTTTATCTGGTTGTATTTTAATTTCTAACCATAAATGTATATGACAAACCTCTTTTCTCTCACTCAGCACTACATTTAAATTATCATTATAATAAATTTTATTATTATATTATATTAATTTTATTATATGAAGTTGATTTAATTAAAATTAGATACATATCATGGGTTAAATAGTTTTACAATTGCAAACTGTTGCTGAATGGCGCTAGACATATGAGGAGGTAACTTTAAAAAGGTGTTTTGTCACAGTAATCCCACTTTTCAGCAATAACAAAGAACGTATATTATGAGATGTAATTACCCCCCAGAAACAAAAAATTCCTAATTAAACTTATAGCATCAAAAAAAATCCATTACAACAAGGATCAGAAATATTCTTTACTCCTAAAATTAGCATTTGTAATTTTAAATATGGACAAAAGTGTTTTGAAGGAACACGGTTTGATGAAATAACAAATGGACAAAACACTGTTTGAAGAGGCTATGTTTTATTTTACAGAAGTCACTGTTTGCTCAAAAGTACACAAAATAAAAATTATAATTACATAATATATGATGTATGTTAATGACACTTAACAGTCAATAGTTTTTAAATATGCAGTTCACATCTTTCATTTCCTAGTCACAAGTTTCATCTTCTTCCACAACGTTTTTATCACTTGGAGAGTCAAAAAGTACAACCTTGTACCTACAAGTGTAAGCGATTATTGTAAATGTTGTCATTATTGTTAATAATGTACAGTTCCCAATGGCTTAGTGGACAAAGCATGGTTTGAAATAAAAACAGGCTATGGACAAAACACTCTTTCCTTCAAACCCTGATTTTGTTCACTAATTTTGGATGGGAAAATACTAGTTCTGAAAAACAAATCTAGTGATACCAAAAACTCAAAAAAACATTTTTTGTGACGAAACGCGTTTTTAAAGTTAGTTCCTCATATATCGCTCTATTTTTAAACTTCACTGGGATTCACATGTCGCACCACATATTTATAGTTTTTTAAATAACAATTTAACCAATAATAAGTAAATTTAATTACCAATTTCAAGTTCTATAATCGTAAAATACTTAAAATAGATTAAAAAGAAAACTTCAAATATTAGTAACAGCAATTTCGAACAATGATTTAATTTATGGAGAAGAAGATGATCAGGGACTGATCCGTCATCGTTCGTCTGCTCACAAGCGTGGTTCGGAGGCCCTGAAGAAGACCTGCAAGGCAGGTCGAAACGTTGGCACGTATTAAAGTATTTCTACTTAGAAGTGGTGTTCCTCTTTTCTCCATTCATGATAACAGTCAACTATACTTTTATCATTATGATTTAATTTATTTTTTTATTAAACTTAAAATTGTCCAATTTAATATTTTTAGTAAACCTATCATAGTAAATTGATTGTGGACCTTTGAAACAATGGTTTGAATACGGAGCTGGTAAGAATATAACATTTTTAAATAAATTTTAATCGTTTGTTTTAATAAGATTGTATTGTGAGTTGGATAGTGTTGGTGTCTATAAAATTGTATTGATTTGAGATCTTACCTGAGGATGGAAAAGTTATTTTCCCGAAACATGTAATGAAAAGAAATAAATTTATATAAGGATCGAGTTTTAGTTAAATAAAAAATATTAATTCTTATTTGAAATGTAATATTACAGTAGGTATTCGAAAAGGAAACTGTTATTATAGTAATTTACACTCGTGTTTATTTACAATTAAATGTAAGCTAATTTTGTGATTTTTTTTTTTTTTTGGCGTGATGGAAGTTTCCAATAAGTTAATTTCCTTTCTAAAAAAAACGAAAGAAACGATATAAGATAAACAAGCCTGCATCTACATGTAAAGACGCCTCTAGAGCTATAAACAAAACGCCTCGAACATTGCCGATGTCCGCCGAATTCCAACAAAAGCAATGATCGGCTTGGCCTTTTTGCCAGCCGACTAGTCGGCCCATCTCTAATTACATAATATATGTACATATAAAACACCTCTGTCATGTAAATATAAATTAAAAGTATGTAAATTGTTAAAATAGCAGTTTTCTTTTCGTGTTCCAACCTTAATATTACATTTCGATTAAGAATTAATATTTTTTAAATATGGCCCAAAACCAAAACTGTGGATTAAAAAAAAAAATCGACCACGTAAGTTCTTTATCAGAATTGTTGAAGTTATGGAATTATTTTTATTGTTATCATGATCTTTCTTAAAGTTTGATAATTGATTACAATGAACAAAATATTTATACGTGAATACATTCCACTGAAATGACTTTGACCAATCTTTATGAAGATTGGATCTATTTCTGACTTTAAAAAAAAACAACAAAAAAAAAACAGAAATATTTTTGCCGATAATGAGATATAGAACTGTTGGCCAAGTAGTTCTGCCGGGGTTGGATGTAGGCATACCCGGTTGCTCAGTAGTTCCACAAATCCTATTTTAGGTTTTACTTTTCGAGTTATAGTTTCACATCGAACATTTCGACCGCCACACGAATATCACAATAGAAACCTCATCAATTATAATTACTCCTCTATAATCTTGTTGTCAAGGCAATTCCATTTTAATGAGTATGGATGTTGCACCCTGCTATTTCAAAAATTTCATTACGTATCAAGTAATAAAAATATGCATACATATAATGAAATAAGTATTATTTATATACTTCGCTTCTCATGAAACCGACGATCGACACCCTTAATCACCCTATGTTCTCCACCATCTTATCTTAAAAGTGAATAAACAGAATCAGAACTTAAATAAATTATTTTTTGGTTTATTTCTCTATTATTAATATGGCAGATCATTCGAATGATTAAAATGGAACAAGTTAATGACTGGCTGATGAACTTTGGCGACGGTGTATTCAATTAAATTCGTTCCCAGAATGACAAATCGCTTGTCGAGTTCACTTGATGGGACCACCGCCACCTGGATAAGAGCTGACGCAGTGTCTAATGTTAGATCTAGTAGGTACTGGGAATTTTACCTATTTTCGCCCTATTAAATCTTTTTAACTACTTTTTCTTTTTTTAGTAATGAAATTTTTATAAGTTTTATTTTATATAATAAAATTTTCTTTGGCAAATGCTAGAATAGCTAGATATAACTCATTTTATCTTAATTAGTTGTTTAAAGTCATTCGAGTTATTGTTTTTTCTACTGGAAAGCAGAACAAGGGACGATAGATAACAAAAAAGATTAAATATAAATGGGATTTTTTTTTTTTTTAAGTATCTAAATAATATATTTGAGATTAACGGCTCCTGAGATATGGGAATTAAAAAAAAGAATGGCAGATGGTAGATAGGTTATTTCAATGTTAAATGCAATACATTGGAGTAGGAATATCATTCTCAAAACAAAACGGAATATATTCGAAAGTATTGTATTGAGTACCATGACATTTGGAGCGAAAACATGGACAATAAAGCCCAACTTCTTCGTGCCACTTAAATGACTGTTGGAGCCAAGAAGCGGGAATATCAAGGAAAGAAAAGGTAAATAATGAGAAAATTAGAGAAAAAAATGAAGGTGCAACGAAATAGCCTGGAAGAGATTGAGAAAAATCCATTATAGTCCTAGCAGCTTGTGTTTTAAAAAAGAAAGTTTTGATTTTTTGAACTATATGGTTTTTTGGGGTCCTGAATACGAATCTCTACAGATTCTTACGAACAGAATTTCTAACGGGAAATATATCTTTTTTCCCAAAAAATGGACGTTTTTTTTTTTTTTTTTTCTAATAATAACTGAATTAGTTCTTTTAAAAAAATAGCTATACACAAAATTAAAGAGGATAAAATGTTCAAAACTTTTTTTAATATAACGTTTTTTTCACCGATCAACCGTTTACCCGCTAGAGAGCCGCGAAAAAGGTTAACTCCCGGTAAGTTGCACCTATCCAAGAAAACACGTGCGTCGGTACTCTTTTGGCTATAACTTCGAAACTGTTTGACCGTTCCAAAATATCATTTATTTTGATCTGATAGCTGGTTAAATTTACTATCAGAAGCTATTTATGATATTTTGATCAAGTCACTTAAAACACCCATACCATCATGCCGAGAACCCCGTACTGTTGTGAAATCCTCATTTTTCGCTATAACTCCAAACTTATTTTTCCGATTTCCCAATTTATTTTTTTCATCTCAAAGCAGATTAACTTTTTTATCAGATCGCATGTATGAAATCATTGTAGAATCCCGTAAAATGTCCAGCACTAATGCCACCACGTTAAAAACCGCATAAAACATATTACCCGGTAAAAATTTTGTTGGCTAACATCAGTTTCGTTTTCATCACCATATAGTACCAAAAATCAAAACTTTCCTATTAGGCCTTTTTTGACAAAAGTTGCCTGGATTATTAAGCTGATACGGACATATACAAAAAATGTCCGACGGAAGGTTACCAAGGAATGCCTGATGATCATCCTGAGCACAACAAACAATCCATCACATAATCTTGGCTGCCTCAAAAATCGCTCTCTATTCCGAGAAGTTGAAGCTGCCCACCAGTTCCTAATACCCAGGGTTCTGGCACCAAGGAATATCTACTGATTAAAGGAAGACGGAAACGAGTTAGGCCAAGGAAAACATGGAGGAAGAAAATAGAAGAGTGCACGATGGGGACACGGCCTAAGAGAGGAATGGAACTTATGCAGGGGAATATAAAGGGAGACCACTGCATTAACTTAGGTTTAGGATAGCTCCATTGTGGAGAATCCTAAAAAAGAAAAAAAAAACTGGTAGCATTAACTACTTTTTAATCTTTCCACCAACTACTTCCTGTTATTAGCAAGCATATATTTGTTTAGTGAATAATCCAATAATACAATTATATTTAATGCATAAGGTATCCCTTGCAGATATTGAGATATTGCGTCGCAGTAGAAGGTTCCCTCAAACCCTAGTCGCTCCCCGATGACGTCGAAGATGACCCCCTTAACGACACCACGCCCTAAATAAGAAAGAATCGAACCTCAATCCACTCAAGCCTGACTCGTAAAGGGCTTTTATTTCAGTTCCGGTTTCCGTCCATCAATCCCGATTAGAGGTCGCTGATGGAACCACGTGCCTCGGCACAGATATCGGGTTAAGGGGAACACCCCCCGTAGGAAAAAACAAATAATATATTTCTGAGATGAACATTCAAAAAGTTTTTTATTGATTGGGTATTAGTTGATTGAGAAATATTTCAAGATGTAGATTGTTGGGGTATGAAGTCATACATACACAGCAATTAAAAATAATATTTTAACTTATAATGCTGACTGCACGCAACAGTATAGTGTAATAATATAATAAATAATACATAAAAACAATAATATTTCTTTCTGTACCTTATCGCCTCTATTTCGTAATTATTTTAAAAATACCTATGTTTATTTCTATTGGCGCCATTTTGTAATTTCTCTGATAATATTTTATAATTAATTGTACAGCTGATCATGATGGCATTGTATTACCTCTTTTTTTTAGGTATTTGTTATCTTTTGGTCACTCTATTTATTTTTGTAGTTTTTATTTTTGTAAATTTTTCATTGTTTCATTTTTCTATTTATAATTCATGTTTCCTGCGCCTGTCTTCCTTTTATCTGCCCAGCTTGTGCCTTTCCATATTAGTTCAGCATTGGTCTCCTCTCTCGAGTGGTTCGGTAGCTATGTTTTTCTTTGCGATTTCTACTTTTCCTTTTACGTCATATCTTTTATTTTGTTTCATCTACCGTTATTTTCTTCCTTTCTCTTCTTATCACCTTTTTCGATTATATACTGTATATTTTCCCTCTCTCATTTCCATAATTCCATTTTTTTATTTATTTACTTTCCCATATAATTGTATACATTTTTTTTTCCATTTACCATTCCTGTCTAGTCTTGCTTCTTTGTAGTATCACTTATTTATGTATCTGTTCTTATGTATAGCCTTTATTGTATTTGTTCTATATCCATGTCATTTTTTATAATCTTTGTACTCTTTTATAAATCCATTTGTCAATAATTTAGAAATGTCTATGTCTGTCTGCTATTTTTTGTCACATCCAATTTTTTTTTAAATTTTAACCCTGAAGAAGACCTGCAAGGCAGATCGATACGTTGGCACACAATATTATAGTTCTTCGACGTATTGTTTCTTTTTTAACTGCATCCATGATCATCTCTTCTTTTATCATACAGTTTCTATAGTTTTCTCAATACTTAATATAAAATATACATACATATTATATAATATATATATATATATATATTATATATATATATATATATATATATATATATATATATATATATATATATATATATATATATATATAATCTTTTTAATTTATAATACAATGAAGCAGTTTGTTGGTAACAATACCTGCCTGCCATTTAAAGGGTAGACTGTCAATTCCAGTCTTCGCCACAATGACGTAACTCCTTTGCAATGATATCATTTCTTGGTAGGAATTGTTTTTAAATCTTGTGTTATTTTTATTATTTAATCAAAGACAAAGCTTCTTGGCACAAACAATATAACTTTACGTTTAAGCTTCAGACTCCTTCAACATTTACTAAACAAACGTTCAATGCACCCAATTAATTACAAAAGACTTATATACATCACTGTGATTAGACCTATTTGGACGTACGGAGTCGGGCTTTGGGGCTCCACTAAACCATCCAATTCATCTCGTATTCAATTCTTACAATCCAAAATCCTTCGTAAAATCCTCAATGCTCCTTAATTTGTCACCAATAAACTTATCTATAAAGATCTTAATGTTCCATATGTTGCTGATTTAGCCCACACCAGATACCTATCCTTTCATAGTAAGCTTCATAATCACTTAAATCCGTTAGTTTCTCAACCTGCTTCCCACTCCATTCCTGATAATCCTCCGAGGCGTCTGAAACGAAGATGGCCTAGAGACCTTCTAGTGTAGAAGTTTTAGTAAATTGCTACTGATGAGTAGTTCTTTTCAAGTTTTAACATGTTGTTATAATCGTTGTCAATACATTTACTTGATGTATACATTCTGTACAGTTGTAAATTTCAATAAATGTATATTAAAAAAAAAAAAAAAGTTTAAGCTAGCATACGTTTTGTCAATAAAATGTGGCATGAAAGGTCTAATGATTCGGTTCTATTTTTTTCATTCTGGATACTGGTAGCAGTACCAAGAAACCAATTCTCGATTCTGAGATCAATCGGTTTTAAAAATAAAAATCGGACGAAGAAACAAGATTAATTCAAGAAAACAATCTGCAACATACAATATAAGTAATTATATAATTGCAATCAAGAATTCTTAAAAAAAGAAAAAGATTAATTTAACAAACTCTTCAACAACCGTGTAAGACTTAAAAGCCTTTTTTTACCAGATTTACCAGCACAAAATGGCGTCAACCGGAGACAGCCTAAACTGTATTATTTTATATTTAGCCTTATAGCAAAGGTGTCGTTAACTAAGAGCTTTGACTCGACGCCAAATTGGACAGCCTCTCTCAAACCCTTCTTATAGTATCGAACATTTTATTTTTGGAATCGACTCTCAAGTTCATGAACGATCGAAGTGACACAGAACCGTTTTATCTTCATTGAACCAATTCTGATTTGGCAAGTGGCCCTTTCGTTTCCACCTGGTTAGGAGAAACTGAAGGTGTGTGCCTCTTTTTTTGTCCCATTAACAAACTATCATCATTCTTCTTTGGCGGTTAGTCTTACATTTTCACCCTTGGTATAAAACAAGATAGAGCAGAGTAGAATAGAAAAGAAAGAGAACTTAATTCGTGGACAATGTAACTTAAGAATAACAGAAAGTGATATGATGTCTGGCCTAGAGAATGTATAAAATAAGGCAAGGTATACAAAAGTAGAAGAAGAAGAAGAAGAAAAATATACTTTATTCTGGGACATCTTGTCCCCTAAGAATAACAAACGATTACAATACATAAAACAATCGTCTGGCTATGATAATTAATAATAATAAATGATAATAATAAAAATTGATTAATAATTAAATTATGAGTTACAAAATAAATTAAGAAATATTGTAAAAGAATACATCTTATTTGTACCTACTATTATAATGTATATAACATAAATATTCATGTTTTACATTTGCTCGGAAGATTGAAGATCCAGGAGGTAAATAAATAGATGATGTTTAAAGGAAGTAAGAGTGGTGCTTTTTCGTATTGATAAGGGTAATGAATTTTATAAAGAGGAAGCGCGGATAATAAAGGATTTTTCGAAGGATGCAGTTCGATGTGTAGGAGCGTACAGGCTGATGAGTTGGGTTCTAGTATTTAAGAGGTGGATGGAGGAGCGCAGAGTAAGGAGGTCATGAATATAGGTGGGTTTTTTTTTTGTTTTCAAGGATTGATATATGAGTGCACCTAGGAAGTATTGACGTCGGAAACTGGGGTAAAGCCAACCAATTTCAGAATACCTGTGAGATATGTGAGAACGTCTAGAAATCCCAAAAATAAATCTAATAAATCAGTTCATTAGCCTTTTACATCTCATTTCAAGCTCACTAGATAGTCCTCAATATACTGTGCATCCATAGTCAAAGTTGGGGAAAGCAAGAGAAGATACCAAAAGTTGACGAGTACTTAGTAGTAATGAATCGCGGTGATGGAAAAGTAGTTTAAGTATAGAAATAGATTTCCTCGTGATTTGAGAAATATGATGATTCCAAGAAAGATTTTGATCAATCGTTACTCCCACATTTTAAATGGAATTTTGGAAATGAATTGGACGGTTTTTGAGGAAAAGCAGTGGATAGTAGGGAAGGGCTTTTAGGTCAGTTTTTGACCCAATGAGGATAGTCTTTTTCTTCTCTGGATTCAGACACAACCTATTTTCTACTGCCCATAGGTTAATGCTAACGATGTCTTTCTGAAGCTTATAAGTCGCATCTAGCATGTTTGATGAATGAAAGGATAAATAGATCTGCAAGTCGTCAGCATTAATATGATATTGGGAGTAGTGGATGCAATTCGGCAAGTCATTAATATAAATAGAAAATCGGGTAGGTGAAAGAAAATAAAAATGTTACAAATAAGGTAACTGAAAGAAAACTAGAGTCGGAATAGACAACAAAATAAAAGAAAGAAAGAAAAGTATTCATAGTAGGTATAAATCTATATCTCTACTATTCTATACAAAAGGACAAACCATTTTTCGTTTGTGATCACTAAACACGAAAACTACTGAACCAATCTCTACCAACAACAAATCTTTAAAAGAAATCATCCTTATAGTTCAAGGAAGGTTTAACAAAAATAAATCCACTGATTTTCAATAACTTTGTCTATAAAAAAAGTGATAATTTGTGGATAACAGTGAAGTTTGAAAATTCAACGATTGGTGGCGAGTGCCTTTAAGGTGTTGTAAATAGCATGAAATTGATAATAAAATTTACTTGTACTCAATTAAGTTATTTAAAAAAATTTAAATATGTGGTGCGACATGTGGATGGCAGTGAAGTTTGAAAATCGACCAATACGTGGTCAGCACCATTCCGCAATGGTAAAACAACTGAACCCACCCCTACCAAATATTATCTACAATAGATAACTAAGAAGATAGTTAATATTTGAAGATTCATAGTTCTGCGAAGATTTAGCAATAATACATTTTACAATAATAAACATTTGAATTTACAATGCGTGGCAGAAACGAGGTTTTAGAAATTAAAATCCAACCAGATGAAATAAATATAAATAAATAAAATAAATAAAATAATAAATAAAGATAAAAATTATAAAATATAAAAAAAAAAGATAAAAGATAAAAGATAAAAGATAAAAGATTATAAAGATATAAATAAAGATGAAATAAATAAAATAATTTCTGCTGATTAATAAATATTACCAAATTAAAATGTCGATCCTTTACATTTCAAGGGTCTTTTTTACTTTAGTGCAGAAGTTTTAATAAAGTGCTACTGATGAGTAGTTCTTTTCAAGTTTTAACATGTTATTATAATCGTTGTCAATACATTTACTTGATCTATACATTCTGTACAGTTGTAAATTTTAATAAATGTATATGTTTTTTATATGTATACTAGCTGAAAGTACCCTGCTCCGCTACGGTTTAATATCATTAGGATGAAGACAACTTAAATTAGTAAAAGTTAAGCTTATCGTTGATAATTATTATTACTTAAATAAACCTGAAGAATTCCATTCTTAGAATAATTTCAATAAGTAAATTTAACAATTTGCAAAAGTTAATTTTATATTATTTTGATAGTGAAGCTTCGAGGCAGCACTACCAGCTTACCCACCTCTGATACCAGACCATCAGCTTCTTATGGCATACTTTAAGTGAATATAGTCTCAACTTCTCAACTTTTTTGAAGAAAGTTTAGTCTTTCTGTTTCTATTTTTGCGTACATATCAAGCATAAATTGGTTGAGGAGATTACGAAATTAAGGTAAATAAGGTTCTTCACCTCCTCGCTCCACTAACATTTAGGCGTAAAAATCAGCTGCAGGCACAGTTTTCTTAAGTGATGTATTGGTGTTTGGGTCACGCTGAGGGATGTTAATACTGTACCTTTCTTCTCCATGGTAGAACATGATACGATACTAAAGAGAATAATACACTTGATAGAACTCATTGATTCTTATCTGTTTTTTTTTTGTCCCTACATCGAACTGGCCTTACATGTCATCACCAGAGAACATAAGTCTTTCAACCTCCTCTTTAACATAAGTCTTTTAATAGCTTCTCTTCACGAAACAACTCAAACTTGTAAGTTTTAAGTAACCTCTGCAGCTACCATGAGTTCACAGAAAGTACAAATATTATAAGGTTTCGACATCGATCGTATTTTTGTTTGTTTACAACTATAAGGAACTTAATCGGTGGTCAAAGTTTGCGGATTAAAGATCTAACCTATTTTTTAACTTAGCTTATCTCCAAATACCGCATTTTTCGCAAATTAGCCGCGATCCAGGCCGATTTTTTAAAATTCCTTTCTTAGCGAACACCTACGGCCCTAGAGAAATCTACATATCGAATTTCATTCCAATCCGTTCGGTGGTTTCTGAGATTTCGTGTTAAATGAGTGAGCGGTATTTGACAAATATATAGTAGATATATAAAAAAAAAATAAGTTCAATAAAGTTGCAATTTACAGTTATTTTTCCTTAATTACTTTACTTTAAGCTGGACAATAAACGTTCACACCAAACGTTACTACTGCAATGGATTTTAGAAGAAAGATATTTGTTGGATTATGAGAATCAGGAGGAAACTTCTAAATTTGAACTACAATAGGTATGGCGCAGTTATAGGAATATGTTCAATATGTAATAGGTCTGAGAGAGAGTGCATATCATTTCCTAGCGGTATGTTCTATCTTGAGCGAATTCAGAGTAAAATTTCTGGGAAAAACGTTCCTTAATGAAACTGAGGCACTGAATATTTTAAATGGTAAAAGTTTGTTATATTTATCAATGTATTGTGAAGCAGCATGGAAGTATCGATTAAGTTTAGTTCAAAAATTTAATTATAGTTAAATATCGAAAATGTTAATATGTAAAATGTTATTTTCCAATTCTGTTTTCATAGTGTTTTATTTTATTAATCTAACAAAAAAAAAAAAAATGTAAATTTTGTTTTTAATGATTTATATTGCCTTTAAGTTTTCTCTATTCATTAATATCGAATAGTTAAAAAGTAAAACCATAAAGACCAAACTTTAGTAGACTTTATTGTATCAATATTACCACTAGAAGTACATGTTATTATACAATATATTATATTGTTCAATAAAGACATTATTATTATTTTAGAAGATAATGACGATAACTAATGTAAAATCAGTTATTGACAACCTAAGGATATATTTTAAAATACGGTCAAAATTGAAAGTATTTTAATGCAGCTGAGTTGTAGGATATAAAAGGATTTTTTTTTATTATTATTTTTTTAAATTTATTTTTTTAAGTTATGGTGTCAAGAACTACCTCAGTTGACAATAACATTCTGGTTTATCAAATAAAAATTCTAGAAACATTAAAAACAACATTTAACCATGCAACTGAATCCGTTCTTACACTGCCAACTAGTTTTTAAAGACAGAATAGTACTTTTTCTTTAACAGGCTGCCTCTAACGAATGACACTGTCTCTATTTTCGAAATTAACGGATTACATTATGTAGCCAACAGATGGCATGTCCCAACACTTTAACTCATTAAGTCAATTTTCATTGAAACGTGGGACAGTCTATTCTGGCACCCAATGCCTCGTGAAAATATGTTTTTTAAATAAATGAATTTAGTCAAATTAAAACCGTAATAGTGATCTCATTACAATTTTATATCATTGAATTGCGATATTTATATATTAATAAATAAATTAACTATTAATATTTATATGATGTATGGTATTCCTTTTATATCGCTTATCCGGTGGAACAAAAGACGCGACTTTAAAAAATGACAATTTACTGCAAAAGCGAGAAACATAAATGAAATACTTTTAACTAGGGATAGGTATCATACAATTGATACAATATATGGAAATTCATCTTCCGATAATCCGATGTTTTTATTCGTACGATATATCGTTATAGCAGTATGTACCTTACGATATACCGTTTTCTCTATATTATAAAAATACAATGTACAACTATATACAGGGTGGAGTACCTCTTAGTATAAAAAAGACATGGGGTATTGTTGGTTTATTCATTTTTCAACCGACTTCAAAAAAGAGGAGGTTCTCAACTCATCTGTATTTTTTTTTTTTTTTTTTTTTTTTGTGTGTGTATGTTACGCGATTACTCCGTCAATTCTGAATCAATTTTGATGATTCTTTTTTAGATCGGTAGGGCATACTTCAGAGGTGGTCCCATAAAAATTATTTTGAAATCAACGCAGCACTTTTTAAGAAAAATCAAAAAAACAGTTTAAAAAATCACTTATTAACGGTTTTTTTTTTAATTTTTCTTAAAAAGTACTGCATTGATTTCAAAATATTTTTTATGGGACCACCTCTGAAGTATGCCCTACCGATCTAAAAAAGAATCATCGAAATTCATTCAGAATTGACAGAGTAACATACAAAAAACAAATACAGATGAGTTGAGAACCTCTGTCAATTCTTAATCAATTTTGATGATTATTTTTTAGACCGGTAGGGCATAATTCAGAGGTATTCCCATAAAAAATATTTTGAAATCAACGCAGCACTTTTTAAGAAAAATTAAAAAAACAGTTAATAAAAATCACTGTTATATAACCTTACATTTTAAACATATTTACGATTATGATTATTTAAAGTCTCCATAGTAACTAAATCTCCGTCCTAAAGAATAAAGAAATATCGCCACTGGTGTAAGGCGGTGTCTACTTTTAGGTACCCTCAGAAAAAAGCTCAATTCAGTTGAAAGTTATATGTTAAATTGGTACAAGATATTTAATTTTCTTTATCAATGATTTTATATGTATGTACAAAAAACATACACATACCCATTAATGAAAAATATACGTAATGATTTCAACGTTCATCAATTTTCCCAATTACATGAAGGTATGTAGAATGATAAGTCTTTGTTCAGTAACTCGAACTTTTTTTCAGGGTAGCTTGAAGATCGAGAATTGACTATATAAACAAAAATACACTCACCGCTAAAAAGTGAAAAATAAAAATAATTTTTAGAGAAAAAAATAAAACCGACTTCGAGATTAAACCTACTAACACGAACTTAACTAAAAAATAAAAAATAATATTTTAATTGCTTCAAAACAAAAACCGTTAAATGAAAATCAATGAAATTATCAATACTTATATACCTATTCACAATTTATGATCAGTTATTTTTGGAGTCGGTGCCAACCAAAACTAACAGAATTTGAAAAGAAATGGTAATTGTAAAGATCCTTCCACTGATTCATCACCGCCACACCGCTGTCTCGGGCCCTTCGAAAGTGTATTGCACAGGCAGGATCAAACTGCCATTCTTGGCTGGCACCGACTCCAAAAATAACTGATCATAAATTGTGAATAGGTATATAAGTATTGATAATTTCATTGATTTTCATTTAACGGTTTTTTTTTGAAGCAATTAAAATATTATTTTTTATTTTTTAGTTAAGTTCGTGTTAGTAGGTTTAATCTCGAAGTCGGTTTTATTTTTTTCTCTAAAAATTATTTTTATTAACAGGTTTTTAGTAATGTGGAGGAGCACCATGTTGTTGGAAAATCATATTTTGCCGAACTTCAGGTGGAATATCTTGATGAAGTTGTGGTAGGATATTTTGTAACAAAACCTAGAGGGGACTCGATGGCCGAGATAGTTGGGGTAAAGGTCTCAGCGCGCTCGCAACCAGAAAGTCGCGAGTTCGAATCCCACCTGGGCGGGTTAAAATTTATTTCGTGGTGAACCCACCAATCAATCTTGACCTTTCCAGCATGGTTAGAATAGATAAGGTAACCTGTAGGATAACCCGTCATTCCTGCCCTAGTTGGAGTACATAAGGATAATAAGCTCCAAAAAACAAACAAACAATTCCTAGTAATTCTCAATATTCATTCTGTTGAATAAACTATGATTTTCCAACACTATTCAACAGCAGTACAAAAGGAATAAACCAACGATATCCCACATGAATGGGTAGAAATGCCCTCCTCTGTAAAAACAGACACATCATGATAAGGTATGGTTGACTGGAGTTATTATTCATAAAAGTATGATAAATGGAGAAGAAGATAATCAGGGATGCAGTCAAAGTAACACCACGTTTTATTTAGTCTTTTCGTAATTTTTTTTTTTTTTTTTTTTTGGACTTTAAATCATTTATACTCTTATATAAAGTTTCAGATAGGCACACCCAGCCTCTTAAAAAGTGGGTACCCTAAATAAATATAAAAATTAAATTTTAAAAAGAACTTTACTGCATCCCTGATTATCTTCTTCTCCAAACAGAATTTTTATTAAAGTGCTACTGATGGGTAGTTCTTTTTTTAAGTTTTTACTAGTTATTGTGATCGTTATCAGCTTATTTACTTAATGTTTATATTTGTACAGTTGTAAATTTCAATAAATTTATTGAAACAACCCCTGCCCCCACCCAAAATACCTTTGTACACCAAGGTAGAAAACACTAAATATATGTTGCAAGTTATGTTGTTAACATCTGATAAACTTTTTCAAGTTAGGAAATGGAAACAACAAAATATCCATATTTAAAACACTAAATTTATGTTGAAAGTTATGTTGAAACTTCTGGTAAACTTTTTACATCAGGGAAGTGGAAATAAGAAAATATCAAACATTTTATAAGTTTTAGTTAATTTTTTTCACAACTTTAATAGAACAAAATTATTTCAAATGTTTTAAATTTAAAAATAGACAGTAGGTACATTTACTTATTAGTCAGATGTGTACCCCGTGCTGATGCAGTGTTTTCCAGTCTTGCCAACTGTCCGCTCTGCCTAATATCCCCCCTAAAACTTTCCCTTATTTAAACCAATTTTAAATAAAAAAAGAAAAAATACCGGCCTTTTTTTTTTTTTTTTTTTATATATATTAGTGTATCCATTCAGATCCCTAGTTGTCTGAAATTACGAGATGCACATTTGATATTTTAGGCTTCATTGTTCTATTGTGAGAGTTCCATTTTTAGTAATGAATCAGAGGGATTGAAGATTTGGTATCTTGGCACACGGCAACAGAAATATCTGGCCCAATTCTCTCTCTCTCTCTCGTGAAGGAAGTGCCTCGGATTATATTTAGTGTTTCCACTATTTGAATTGCATTTCCTATGGAGTTTCCAATAGTTCTTCCCTGTCATCGATATTATATATCGTGAATGATGGCGATGTCAGAAACAAAGGGTAATACCCGAAGGTCTCCTATATTTACTGTTGTAAAGGCCCAAATGGCCTTGGGATAAGAAATAAATAACAGCATATATATCGTTCCTGGTGCTTACGACAAGAGGAGAAACATTAACAATATGTTTGAACCTTTGGTGTAAAAAAAAACAAACAAAAAAAAACGCTAGGATCTCTTGGAGTTCTGCTTAAACCCTCACGTAGTGCTGGTAGGTATTCAGCTTGAGTTTAAATACGTATCAATCTATTTTCTTTTCTTTTTTTTTTAACATCGATATCTTTAGCTGGGGTCTATACTTTTTTGGTATAACATTTTTTTCACCCTGTAAAATATAAAATTCTGACATGCTCAAGCTTTGTTGGTGTAACTTGGTTTTAAAATTTGATGGCGGTTTCCTTATCAGAAGTTTAATGGAAAATATTTCGCCGCGAGAACCTACCGTTTAGTAGCTATATTTGTTTGAATGAAAAAGACACGTACGAAACCAATATTTTCTCTCAACTTTGTTTATTTCGAATAAACATTGATTGCTAATTTAATTTAAGTAGTTTGACACTTTTAATTATTTTTTTATTGCTATTTATTGAAATTTACTACTGTATACAATATAAGAATAAAATACATCAAGTAATGTGATGATAATGATATAAATGACTCGTCCATTGCTTGTAAAGCAACTACCCAATGGCAGCAATAATATAAGTACTATATTAGAATGTCCCGAGTCCATCTTCTTTTCAATATTGGCACGCATTTAAAGTATTTCTACTTGACGTGGCGTTTCTCTTTGACTGCATCCCTCATTATCTTCTTCTCCATTCATCTTAACAGTCAACCATACTTTTATAATTAAAAATATTAATTAATTAGAAATCGCTGACTTACTTTGAAAGTTTACTTAGCTTAAAAAAAAAAAAAAAAAAAAAAAAAAAAAAAAATAAAATATTTTAAGCCAATGTGCTTATTTAGGTAATTTTAATTGTTGAACATAGTTATACGAAAATAATAATTTATAATGTTTACTCTCATAACACGTTCCCGGGTATAGTGAGTTCTCTTTTTCTCCCCTCCCAAGAAGAGCTTTATAACGAAGTCTTACAATACCTAACTGACTACTTAAAAAACTCAATTTTTAGTTTGTTTATTATTAATAGAAAGAGAAATTTTAAGTTATGAAATTACCTAAAACTCATAAAATTCCTTATTGAGTTCATAATTCTCTTCTTTTTAACTTTATATTTATTTTATCAATAACATTGATGATCATTATAAAATGTTTTGTTAGTTTAGGAACAGTGCACCCAAGTTTACAAGGTACGTTCCTTTATTTCCAGAGCTTCTAACTTCTGGAACTCCCTCCCTTCCATCATTCGCCATTCCTCCACTCATAATAGCTTCAAATCACGTCTTTTCGTTTACTTGTTAGATATTCATTCCTATAATCATCGATCGATGAAGAAAATATTTTTTAAAATGAAATATGAATATTCAGAATATAATATTGATTTTGTACAGCATTATTTTAGTACTATTGCACAAAATTTGTATAATTGGTTTCGGCATAATTTATATTATTTTATCAGTCAAGATACATTATTTTTCCGGATAATTTATATTTCTTAGCTTTGTTTACTATATTTTTTTCCATTGATTTTTTTTTTTTTTTTTTTTTATTTTCACTATTTTTGTTTTCGTAGCTTATTTTAAATTTCTAACCTTAAGATATAATTTGTTTTTCGTGCGATATTTTAAAACATGTATTATTACTTTTATTACTTTATATTGTAATTTAAATTTCTTTTCAATTCCTTAATTTAATTTCAATTGTATTTTCTTGCTTTTATTATATTTCTAATTATATAGGGTGTCCCGAATTTAAATGGCAAAACTTCAGGGACTTATAGGGGACCGAAAAACTAAGACAAAAAGTTTTTTAGAGATTTGCTCGTTTTTGCTTAGTTTTAGAGAAAATCGCAAAAAAAAGAAACAAAACAAAAATGTTATAGGTAGCGATTATTACCTTTCAAAGTTCATCAGGCTAGGCAGTGAGATATGTAAACACTTAATATTATCCTTTACATTATTTTATATGTTTACATTTTGGCTTCCTTCTAGGATTATAATTCCTAAATCAGTCTTCAGTCAGTTACTCAGATATTTTTGTGTGAATAGCATCAGCCACAATGCCCCATACATATTCTAATGTTGAATACGCTGATATGATTTTTGTGTATGGTTTCTGTAAAGGTAATGCTTTAGAAGCGGTGCGGGAGTAAGCGCGCCGATTTCCAAATAGAAGAGTGCCTAATCGACGAGTCTTTTCGTTAACTTTTAATAGACTACGAGAGACTGGGTCATTCTTAATACGCAATGAAGGCGACCAATTCCAGGCTGCAATAAGAGCAGATTATCGGAGAAGAAGGTTTCTTGACAAAATTCGCGATGATAATTTATTTCCATTAAAAATTATATGGACCGATGAAGCTACCTTTACAAGAGGAGGAATTGTTAATCAAAGAAATTATCATGTATGTGCTCTTGAAAATCCCAGAGCTATTAGAGAGAATAGGTTTCAGCATGAATTTGCTATTAACGTTTGGCTTGGAATTTGGAACGGATTACGGGTGGACCATATTTTTTACCTGGAAGATCGAATGGTATCACATTTACACATTTTTTGGAGAACGACTTTTCTAATTATTTAGATGACATTCCCTTACAGCAGCGGATTGAAATGTGGTTCCAACTCTATGGATGTCCAGCTCATTATAGCAGAGTTGCTCGAGCTTGGCTGGATATAAGTTATCCACAACGATAGATTGGACGTAGAGGAGTAGTACCTTGGCCACCCAGATCACCTGATATGACACCCATGGATTTCTTCGTATGGAGAACCTTGAAGCAGAAAGTTTATTCGGTGTCAATCAACTCAAGAGAGCAATTAAGAGACCGAATCATAGATGCAGTGCACCAAATATCATCAGAACAATCTTTAGCTGCAATTTATCAAGTGAGTGCTAGATGTAATGCTTGCATTGGTGCAAGAGGACAACATTTTGAGCAATATTTACATTAAAAAGAACATAACATAAATATAAATGCAAATAAATAAGTATAAAAATGAAAACTTTTTTTGTTTCTTTTTTTGCGATTTTCTATAAAACTAAGCAAAAACGAGCAAATCTCTAAATGACTTTTTGTCTTAGTTTTTCGGTCCCCTATAAGTTCATGAAGTTTTGCCATTTAAATTCGGGACACCCCGTATATACGGCAGCTAGGCATTCATTATATTGTTCATTATAATTATTCTTAAGAGGCAATGGCCCCAGAATAAAATTTATTTTCATTTCATTTCATACTGTCAAAAAAGATACATCCAAAAAAATATTGCTATTACAATATGAAAATACTAAAGTTATAAAATGCGTCAAATATATTGACAAAACAGAATTTTTTAACTAAACTAGATATATTTGGTTAGTCTAATTACGGAGGAGGACTGTCAGCGAAACTCTTTTTTAAAAGAAAAAATAAACCTTGGCTGTTTTACAACCGAAAAGGGTGTAGTATATTTTCGTTTCTAAAAGTGTAATCGACTTCCTCTTTCTCGTGCGTATTTTGGTATTTAAACGAGGAGTTATAAATGGTTACCATTGAGCTTGGAATGTATTTATAAGACCAGTTTCTCTTCGGTATGAAAGCAACAACAAAGCCAAAGTAAACAATTCATTGATTCTGTACTACTGATGTTAAATATACAGAAAAAAAAAAATGTTTACTCGATTCAGGTATCGTCGGAACTGAAGAACGTAATAATCACTCCAACGTAATATATGAGATATTACACCCCACTTCAACATCCTAAAATAAAATAAAGAAATCGCTATATGCTGGCAGGCTGAAAATTCCAACTTTTTTTATTTTTAATTTTTTTTAGGTTTTTACGTTCCCATATTAAAATGGATATATCTTTTAGGTGGGGGTTAATAATTTTTTGGTGTAACATTTTTTTTTACATTCATTTTGAAACGCTCTAGATCTGTTGGTGTTGCTCGGTTCGAAAATTCGGCGGGAAGTGCCTAATCAGAAAATTAAAGGAGAATATTTTTTGTTATTTAACATTTGTCGCAAGGACCTACAGTTTAGGAGCTATATTGGTTTAGATGAAGAAAACAAAACACGTTGTAAGGTTTTTTCTTCTTTTTTTTTACCCTCAACAAAAATATAACATTTTAAAACACTCTAACTCTGTCGGTGTCGCTCGGATCGAAAATTTTAAGACAGTTCCCTCATCAGAAATTTAATGGAGAATATTTTTTGTTTTATAACAAGTGTCGCTGGGACCTACTGTTTACAAGCTATTTCAAACCTCAATTTTCTCTAAATATTGTTTAATTCGAATAATCATTAATTGTTAATTTAAGTAATTTGATTCTTTTAATTCTAAAATAAAAATTTGGAAAAGCAGTAGATTATAGAAAGACATATTAATGATATATTATTTTTTTTCAAAATCAATCAAGGAGAAATTGAGTTTTTCGTAACTTTACATCGAGTAATCCGCCATTTTCGACAATATACTCTGGGTCCCATATTTATCGGATTATCCCAGACAGTACTGTACTAATAAATATATCCTTTTTTTCAACCTAGGCATATGATATTTATTAAGATTATTATAAGCATTAATAAAACAAAAGGAAGAAGAATTTTAAATTGATATAATTTATTACAGTTTCGCATTAGATGGGGCATATCCCTCAAGAATTTATGCAAAATCACTTTATACCTAAACCCATAACAGCAGACGTAATGAACGCAAGGGCGGATATAAACCTAGATAATTAAAAAATTCGTAAATTAGAAATTACTTGGAAATTTCATTTAAATACAACTAGCTACTATTTTATTATTTTTTTAATAATCCTAATACGTCTTATATTCCTTGGATAAAGTATATGGCAACATTAATCTCTAGAAAAGAATGAAACTTTTAGCCGAGATAATGAGAAAATCAACTTACAATTAGTGGAATTTTATACCAATAACAAAAACTTAATTCAAGCAAGATTCCTCACCCGAGGTAAATTCTTAAATATACAGATAACTGTAAAGTCAAACATAAAACCCGACCCTTGTTAGTACAAGCCATTATTTCTTCACATAACCTTAAAGTCGATTAATGTGGCTGTGGCTTTACGATGTTTCGATCGATAAAGACATCTCAGTTTTTAAGTACCTAATTATGAAGCCTTACCTAGGCCTTGACCACCACTCAAAAGAGCTCGCTGTGAGATTATCACTTGAGACAGCAGAGCGTTAAATATAGCAGTAATAATTTCAGCTATCAATAACAATTCCAAATTATATGATGTAATATATCTCATTGTATAACATAAAATATAATCTATAAATAATTTCAAAATCCAAGAGTAATGTATTGTACAAAATGTACAAACAATGTCTACAAAGGTTGTTTACTCACTTTCGACCAATCAGGGGCAAGAAAAAAACCTGGGATGACGTCATTCCGTCTAGCAAATCAAATTTTGTTCTCTTACTTTTGTTTTTGAACGCTCATAACTGATTGAAAAAATGAAAATTATACTATTAAAAAAATATTAATGTATTTGGTTCATTTATTATTATTTTTTTTACAATTAGTAGCAATACTTTGACAGTTATTAAGAGACGACCCTCATTTTTAATAATTTTTTTTTTTTTAAATTTCAGGAAGATAAAACAATTTTTGCTGTAAAAACCGGTGCAGAAATGTCTTTTTTCTTTAATTCTATTGATTTAATATTTCTATGCAGTTATAGGAAAATAACAAGAGAGTGCTAAATTTAAAGTTTTAAAAAACTAAATCACATTACAACATGATAACAAATAAAATTCAACAATAACTGGTATAACCATGGTCTTGAGGTATGCATGACGACGCATGACATTCCCTTCCTACTGAGTTCGTAGACAACGTTTTGTATTCTACAAAACGAGTAAAAATAAGCTGTAACTTATTTAACTAATTTTATTGAATCAGCATATCAACAACAATCAAATAACTTCCCTTTGTATAAACATGTCGCTGGTTCCGATCCATCAAATACCGTCACGTGATTTTTTTTTTGCGCTTTTAATTTTAAAATCCACGCCTGTCAAATACGTAATAGACAATCAGCGAATGAGCTGAAATATAAATACAAACAAAAAATGACACGTTAGGCATGAGGAAAGATTGTGCCCAGTGGCACTATCAATTTATAAAAATTATCTTTTATATAAGTAGGTGTCTCATCCAGTTTCATTTCAGCTCCTCCTGGTATTCTGCGGCATAAGAGATGTGGCCATTTCATCGACAATTTTGTTTGGGTGTTCATTTTATTTTTCATGAAACAATTTGTAGTGTGTCCGTATGTGTTAATTGACTGTATAGAATAGAATAGAAAAAAAAACCTTTATTCTGGAACAAAGCCCCTTAATAATAACATACATAACACAAAGTAAAATCATAACTGGGCGAGAGATTTTAAAAATAATACAACATAGATAAAAAGCGAATAAAAAAAAATAAAATAAAATAAAATAAACTGTAAAGAAAAAAAAAGAGAAAGAAAAAGGAAATACATAATATATGAGTTGATATTATAAACTAAATTGCAAAGAAAAAAAAACGACAGAGAAATTGGAATTAAGAAGAAAAGGATCAACAATTATTCTTACAAGGATTTAAACATTATCATAAACAAACTTTAAATTTATGCTAATGTTGCTTGTCTGACATTCTTTGTGATTTTATTATTCGATTACATACATTGTGAGACATCCATATCATTATTGAGCGTCAGGTTGGAGAGAAAGAAGATGGTGAAAGCAGAGTGTTTTAATTGTTTCGAGGGAAGATGCATTGCGAATGCAGGGAAGGAGGGAATTCCAGAGAATAGAGGATCGGACAAGAAAGGACCGTTGGAATGCAGTACTTCTGTGGGATGGAGTATAGAGATCGAAAAGACGAGATCTTGCATGCAGTCATTTGATTGGAGACTTGAATTTCAGGGTACTGTAAATAAAGGGAGGGTGACGAGTGTTGATAACTTGGAATAGTTAAGTGCCAAGGAAGTATTTTCTGCCGAAGGAGGGGAAGAGCCAATTTAACTCGGTATAGAGATGCATGTATACGTAGTCAGTGAGTTTATTTTTATTTTTAACATAACAAGATGCCTGTGTTATTAGTCAATGTCTTGGACTGAAAATTTTGTAATTGTTTATGTGTCTGTTAAGCAGTGCCGTAAATTTGTGATGAGTAAATCCATAGAGGTTTTGTTTACATTATTGATTTTTAGATCGTATAAGGAAGTAATGGACACACAGCAAGTTTAATACACTAATATTTATACGATTATAATAAGTTTTTCCTTTATATATTACGAGTTGTGCTCGAAATAAACATCGAATAAGTAGATAATCGTTTCTTATCTATACTAGGGGATAAGCGTACAAGAGCCATATCTTCTTTCTGCAACCTTTAGCCACTCATTTCAAAAATGTCGCTAAAAGTTGATCAGATTGCCTGATACTACAAGCCTACCTCCTAGAGCAGGGTCATCCATCGCCTAGACGAGTCACTGGAACAGGTCAGTTGGCGTGCGAGGCTCACACCATTAGCGAGATTAGAACCGAGTCCATCTCATCCTCTTTTCTCATTTATCATAGGCCCGTCCCTAAGTCGTTATTAAATCCTTCTCTTCAGGAAACAGATAATATCCAGGATATCTTTGACAAATCGTAAACGTCTGACCTACATTCTCCCTCGTTCTTTAATGATCTTAAGTATTGATCCAGATGTTAGCTTGTAGATGAACATTGTTTCCTTAATGATCTTTTTTTTTTCTTCTTTTTTTTTTAACCATTTATTGATATTTACAACTGTATAGATTATATACAACAAATAAATTTAAGGAAAATTATGACAATGATATGTCTTAAAATGTAAAGAACTACTTACTAGTAGCACTTCTTTCTGCAATTCAATAAAAGTTCTACATTTGGATCTACTGGCCATCTTCTTTTCAGGCCCCCCAGAGGTTTGAATGATTGTGGAGCAACTTGGGAAAATGATTCGGGCGGAAATAGAGTTTTCTAAGAAAGGATAGGTATCTGGTTTGGGCTAAATCAGCAACATGTGGAACTTTAAGATCTTTATGGATAAGTTTGTTTGTGACTTAACAAGGAGCATTGAGGATTTTATAAAAGATTGTAAATATTGGAAGGATTAGTGAGGCCCCAAAGCTCAACTCCGTATGTTCAAATGGGTCTCATTATTGTCATGTAAATAACTCTTTCGTAGTTTATTGGGAGCTTTGAACTCTGGTCTAGTAAATGTTGGAGTAGTTGAAAACGACGTGCAGTTTCTTGTCTTTTAAGTCTGGTATGTAGATTCCAAGAAAGTCGTTTGTCCAGATGAAGCCCTTGGTAGCGGATCTGTTCAACAAGGATCAGCATGATATTATTAAAGAATAGTATAGGGCAGGAAGTTGGAGGTTTATGACCAAGGGTAAAGATTATTTCATGAGATTTGTTTGGATTTATTTTAATTCTCCAATGTTTACACTATTCACAGTTTCGTATTATGAGATTGAAGTGACTAAGATGCATCTTAATAAACTATAAACTAGCCAATAAAGTATAAGCATAGTCAAATAAAGATTCTTTTCTCATCACAGCTTTAACAGATAATCACAATTTTAAAAGGTTACACTACATTTAGGATTAATCTGTAAGTTTATTTGATGATTGTACTAACTGATCTCAATATTTTCCATGAGGACGCATGCGACAGACCTCATTTGTAAAATGGCTTACTTTGATTCGATTAAAACCAAGGTAATGTTAAGAGTTTTGATAGAAAGTAGAAACTCTCTAAAGATAAGCCATTAGCCTGTCAAAATAAGATATGACAGCTGTTGGTGAATTATTATTTAGGTTCTTTAAAGTTTTTGCTACTGTGGCACATGTTTCATCTGTAGACAAGTTTTAGGTACAAGGCACTACGAACCTCACCATTAACCTTTTAGCTTGTTACTAATTCAACTCCTTCCTAAACTATTAGTAATTGCAGTGAATTAGTGATTCAGGTGATTAATAAAAAGAGTGGTTTCTGAAGATTTATTATCAATACCTTTGGTTTCTCTTATGTGTGGCTGAGAGAGTTGGGTTGCTAATGAGTTCCTATGTAGGTTGAGTAAATGCCCTGAGATGTTGGAAACAAATCCCTTAAACACAAAACCAAGAGGGAGACCCACAATTATACATGGTGAATGTATTAGCATGTTGAAAAATATAAGAGCAAAAATAAATTTTCCAAATGAGCACAGGACTGACAAGACTGATCCAGAAGAACAGAAACTCCTCCAATCCAAAATGTATAGAGTGGAAGAAAAAGAAAATGAAATGACTAAAAAATACAAGAAAAGAAAACAGTATTAAAATAGAAAAATAAGTTTTAAAAAAAAACAAGAAAAATAAATAAATTAAATATTTTGTTTTTAAAAAGATAAAAATCTATATTATTATAAAAGACAAGTGGATATAGATGAAGAGTAAATTCATAAATAAAGTATAACAGTTGAGAGATTAACAATACAGTTGATAAATAGATAAAGTATAACAATCAGATAGTACATTACAATAAAAGAATGATTAGGATTGAGGAATTAATATTATTATAAACTTGATAAAAATTAAGTATATAGTTAGTAAAAAGGAAAAGAAAAAGGGGAATTTTTTTAATAAATTGTGTGGAAAATGAAGTTATCATAAACAATACATAACAATTAAATTTAAAAATAAAAAAGATGGATAATTTAATTGATGAATAATTAATGAAGATAACGAGATAATTCAGCAAGAGGATCGAGTGGGGAGGGGGGGATAAGGGATTAAAAATGAAATGTGTATGGAGGACACTTATTACTTACTATCTGTGCAAGGTCGCAACTAAAACAAAGAGTAGAAAATATGTTAAAATAGAAGGAGAAAGCCTTCTAGGAGTGCTTCTAGCCCTGATGAAGGCTATAATAACTATAGTATAGTGTAGTATAGGCCAACATATCAGCACTATAAATAAAAATATATATTTTAATTTGTTTCCATGATTGTACATCCCAACTACCTACATCTTTATAAAATATATGTTTGTAACTGAGTGGATTCAAAAGAACAATACTTGCTCTGACAATGCTTTTGTGATTAACAAACACTGTTTTGTTACAGAATATTTCCTGCTGGCGGGATCATCCAAAACTTTCGGAATTCCCAGGAAGAAATGCGAAGTGGACGATGAGCCACTACTGAATAGAGCTAATACTACAGAAAGAGTGAACATGTTAAGGGCAGAAATGAGGCGAACCCATTCAATACAGGGATCACCTATTGATGCTTACCTCCTTACTGGCAGTGATGCTCACCAGGTAAATATTAAACACTATTTATTCATTTTACATATTATCGATACCAGACTTAAAAGACAATATACTGTTTGTAGTTTCCGACTTCTCCAAACAATTACTAGACAAGCGTTAAAAGCTCCCAATAAATTACATAAGACTTTAAATTTAAATTACAGTAATTAGATCCATTTGGACATATAGAGTTGAGCTTTGAGGCTCCACTAAACCTTCCAATTCTTCTTGTATCCAATCTTTACAATCCAAAATCCTTCATAAAATCTTCAATATTCCTTATTATGCCTGAAACAAACTTAATCCATAAAGATCTTAATGTTCTTTATGTTGCTGTTTTGGCATAAACCATATACCTATCCTTTCATAGAAAACTCGATACTTAATCGAATCCACTAGTTTCCCAACTTGCCTCACACTCAATGCCTGATAATCCTCCAAGGCATCTGAAATGAAGATGGCCAAAAGACCTTCTAATGTAGAACTTTTATTGAAGTGCTACTAATGAGTAGTTCATAACATATTGACAAGTCATTGTAGACATTTTTTTGTAAATTGTAGTCATATTCTTGTTAATAATATATACAGTGGTAAACATGAATAAAAAGTTAAAAAATAAAAATAAATAAATAACATATAAACAAACATATTAAATCATAATTTTTTCAAGGATACAAAATCTATGATGTTCTCTGATTTATCTGCAACATTTAGTAGGTAATTGACAAAAGATATACCACAATGATATTTAATAATTATTCGGGTTCCATGACATTATGGACAAAGGAGAAAGAGCATTAAAATCTTAATTAGGTCATACTGAAGCTATACCCATGCTTTAGTAAAAAAATAAGTTTTGTAATCTATAGTTTTTTATTTTTATAATTATTAGTTTGTTCTAGGTTCATGTTATTGTTTTCTAAATTATATTGGATTTTTATTATTCTGTAGAATGAATTTGTAGCCGAAAAAGATCGAAGACTTGAATACATATCTGGATTTACTGGAGGTATTGGAAGTGCTGTGATAACAATGGACAAGGCAGCACTTTGGACCATCGACCTTTATATCAGCCAAGCTAATGAGGAAATCCCTTGTGACTGGCTGTTGATGAACCAGTCTGTAAGTTAAGGAAAGCTTACATAATTTTTGTTTTGTTTTTTTCAAACCATATTGTTTAAAAATAAACAGAAATCAGGTTCCAGTGGCAGAATGGTTGTCTGGGGAAGTTCAAGCTGGCCATAGAGTTGGGGCTGACCCTAAACTAATATCAAACAGCCAATGGGAGATACTGGCGAAGCAGTTGTGGGATTATTCACTATATTTCATTGCGGTGAAGAATAATCTAGTCGATATAAATTGGAGCCCGAAACCTAATCATACCCATCATGAAGCAACTGTACATCCTAATGAATATGCAGGTAGCTTTGCCTACATTTATTATACAACATATGATGTTTTAGTTGTACTTTGTTTTGCATTATACTGGCTTATAGTTTGTAAAATAATAAAAGTTACTGATGTATTTAATTGATATGTTTTATGTTAACTTCATTTTTTTTTTTTTTTTTTTTTTTTTTTTTTTTCAATTTGAGAGTGAAACGCTTTGTTTAGGAGATATTCACACCTAAAGGTTTTCATTGTTATGAATTATTTAGGCATAGTAAATAAATAAAACTTATTTTATTTGTTTCAACTACTTTATCCTTTAAATGCAAACATTAACATTCATATGAAATGTTGTTCAAAGTGATTTCCTTGAGACAGGCTTGGCATCTTTCTTCAAAAGCAGCTTTGGCAGAACAGCACTGGATATGTGTTATTGTATCCCAAGATTATTGTTTCAAATTATCCTTCTTCGTAAAGAATTAAGGTCACTAACCTGCCTTGCATAGACTTTTTGTTTAATGTCTACCCAAACAAAAAAATCCAGTAGTGTAAGGTCTGCAGAGTGAGCAGACTAATCCACTTGTCCTGCACAGCCAATCCATTGATTGGAATAAATTACATTTAGCCATTGTCCTGGATGGAAGGAATAATGATGATAACTCTGCAAAAGCCTCAAGCAAACTGATAAATGTTATTGAGAATTCCCAATGCTAATTCCAAATAGTATTAAACCTTAAGTCAATAGTTTATTTACAGTTAGAGAGACAAGGTCATGAAGTGAGTCGAATAGGGCTAAAAATAAATTATAAGAAGCCAGGGGCTGCTATATGCACCTGTTAAGCTAGAAGAAGCAGAAGAAGAAGAGACAAGGTCATATTAGTATTCTATCTAAATCCATCTCATAAACAAAGTGTTTGCAGACATTCCTTGATAAGAAATATTTTTTTTATGTTTTGAGATCCTTGGTTCAGATTTTCAGTTAGGCCATATAACCCTGAAACTCCCTGTATAATATTGTAGTTGTATTTTGTTATGCATAGTATTGGCTTATTGTTTGTAAAACAATAAAAAAATTACTGATGTATTTAATTGATAAGCTTTATGTTATCTTCAATTTTTTTTTTTTTTTTTTTTTTTTTTTCTATTTGAAGGCGAATAAAAATAATGAACTTTGATTTATACTTCCAGTTCCTGAACTTTTTAATTAATAATTTTAATAACTTCTTTAAGGTATGCTTTGGGACCATAAAGTGAAAATGGTGAGAGATGCAATGAAAATTGAGGAATGTGATTCACTAATTGTGACAGCATTGGATGAAATTGCATGGCTCCTCAACATCAGAGCAAGAGACATTCCATATTATCCTGTTCTAAGCTCTTATGTTATATTGACAAAAGAACAAATTTATCTTTTTGCACATACCCGAAAGATAGGTACAGCTGTTAAGGATCACCTTCGAATAGAAGGATGTTTTGCATCTAGCTGCGTAAGGTATTTGAACTTTGACTAGCTCTTTAACAACTGAATTGATTTTGATTTTCAATGTAATTATGTAGGGCTAATTTTTTTAAAACTTTTAATACATTCAAAATAAATTTAGAATAAATCAAAATATGAAAAATCCAAGCAATCTTACTCGGTTTATATCAAGAAATATCAATGTTTTTGGCAAACAAATTTTCAACTTCTAATTGATACTTCATTACCAATAAAGTTTATTTTAAAAAACTGTTTTTCAAACAATGGTTTTTTTCCCAGCCCAATGAACTATCAGGTCTCCCAATTTACACTCGCTGATTCTACCCAAGGAGATAATAAATTGTAACTATACACCATTAAACAGAATAAGGCCCAGAAGGAGGAATATTTTAGTGTCTTATCTACCAGACAATGCTGATTCATCACAATAAAGTTTATACAGAGCTTAAAACTTAAATTTTATTCATAAAGAAAATAAAATTAGTTTTCAAAAGTTCAAAGTGGTTTCAAGTTAAATTACTTATTTAATATTTTATTTCTATTATTAATTTGTGTTATAAAATAATTTTATTGTAAATCATACCATATAGATTATTTTTTACTCTACTTTGTAACAATTACATGTTTTAATGCAATATGAAGACTGCGACCATATGAGGTGATTCTGGATGATTTAGCAACAATGTCACAGAAATGGAAGACAGCCTGCCTTCCAGGTGAACACTTATTGACCCCTGGAGTCAGTAGAGCGATATTCTTTACGGTAAGAATAATCTATACTATTATATAAAAGGAAAAGCCATTTTTCATTTGTGATCAGTAACCAGGGAAACTACTGAACCAATCTATACCAAATTTTAACCACATCATCTTCATAGTTACAGGAAGGTTTAGCAATAATAAAATATACTGATTTTCAATTAATTTGTTATTAAAAAAGCGATAGTATGTAAATAACAGTGAAGTTTGGAAATTTACCGATAGGAGGCAAGCTCCATTCTACATGAGATGTTAAAAGGTACGGTATTGTATAGAGCTGGACATTGATAATAAAATTTACTTATATTCAGTTAAATTAATAAAAAAGATTTGAATGTGTGGTGGGATATGTGCCTCCCAGTGAAGTTTGAAAATTGAGCGATATGTGGTTAGCCCCATTCCGCAATAGAGTTTACTATGGTAAAACTACTGAACCCATTTGTACCAAATTTTGACTACATCATCTTGAAAGTTAAAGGAAGGCTTAGCAATAATAAAATTTACAATAATAAAAATTTAAATGTGCAATGTTGTGTGGCAGTAACGATGTTTGCCACACTGTTAAATACTTTTATGGTTAAAAATTAAAATCCAACCAGATGAAATCAATAAAATTCTTTCTGTCATATAAAAATTATTACTAAATCAAAATGTTGATTCATTTTCTTTTTAATGTTGTGTGTATAAATATTTTTTTTCATTGGCCTTTAGTTGCAAGCACTGATTATGCAGCCCATTACCCACAAGAGTTTCTCAAGAGTCTATGTCCATCTAGGATTACCAACTCATACCCAATTAAAATACGCGTTAGTAAAAAATCATGGGATTATTTTTGACAAATGGAAAACCACATTCCAATTTCAAATTCCACCTCTTCCACCATCCCTTATTGATTGACTTAAAATTGTAAATAAGGTTCCATTACTTGGTCAGTGTTGCCAGGGGAGATAAAATATTTTCTCCAGCAGAGTGGGGGAAATTTCCCTATTCAGGATTAAGTTTACCCATTTCTCCATCCCCTTTTCCCCTGAAATTCCCCAGTCGAAATTCATATGTAAACCAACCGTATATAAAGTTAAAATATTAATTTTTTTTCAACAACTTAATTATTTTAACATATCTGTCATATAATGTATTCTTGTGCTCAGGAGATGATATTTATCAGTAAATATAATATTTCTATCATTAAAATGGAGGCCAAATTTAATAAAAATGATAAACAACAAATAAATTTATAAACTATTTTTTTTTTTTTACAATGATTTTTAAAAATTCCCTGATTCTTCTTTAAATTCCCCTTTTCCTCACTGATACCAGAAATTCCCCAAAACCTTTTTCTTTTTTTTCTTTTTTACACGAAACGGCCTTAAAGACAACATGAATATCGTGACTATTGATTCTTCCTTCTGTTCTTTCTTTCTATCCATTTCTCTTTCATTTTTTTTAATTTTTATTGCCTTTGTTTCCTTTCTTCCATCCAGGCAATCCCCCTCATACAGAGTTTCTGTAATATAGCTTTATTCAGCCTTTCCGGAGGCATCCTAGCCATGTGCCCGTAGAATTTAATCTCCTGATCCTTATCCTTATAATTTTGTTTTATAATTCTGCAGATTTTTTTTTTTTTTTTTTTAATCTTCAATACCATCAACATTTTTTATTATTATTTAAAAACAATTTAATTGTTCCATTTATTAGAAGGCTCTGAAACTCACCTTTCATTGATTATATTATAATTCAAAAGAGAATAGACCCAGAGAAAATGAATATTTATGTAATATATTTAATGACATACTTTAATATAATATTGCTCTTATTAACTACCCCTTTTACTGGACAGGCAAACTTGATAGCAGTTGAAATCAAGCCAATATGGTTCTCAAACAAGGCATTTTAAAAATTTTAATTATGTTTATTTTGATTAATTATTACATATTTTAAGAATTTTTAAATAAAATTGTTCCAGGTTCCACCTGACAAGCGTAAGACTTTAGTATCTCCAATAGCAAGAATGAAAGCTGAAAAAAATGAAGTTGAACGTAAGGGAATGCATATTGCTCATTTAAAGGATGCCGTAGCTTTTTGCGAGGCAATGTCCTACATTGAAAATAAGGTTAGTAACTATACATGAAATCTTATATCCCGTAATTACAGCTGAAATTTAAACAATATGCAGGTGTAAATCCAGAAATTTCATGTTTCAATCAACTTTGTATATAATATTTTTTCCTTTACCGAATGTATATATGGTTTTGTGTGTATATAATCTATATATTTGTATATAGATATTTTTTTCTTTAAATTATTTTATTAGAAACTTGTATTTACTTTATATTATCTTATTTCATTATTTTATTTAAAATATTTTATAATTCATTTTTTGTTATTCTTAAGGGACTTTGTCCCAGAATAAAATTTATTTTCTATCTATCTATCTATCTATCGATTGATTATAAACACCAAATATTAGGAATAACCAATTGTGATGCATAAAATCCCAGGTTTCGTGAAAAGTTATCAGTAAAATGTTTTGGGCTTAGTGCATTTCACCCTGCAGTCACAGTTACATTTGTGAGTATAGTAATAAATAACACTGAATGTAAATAAAATTGTTACTAACTTTCAAAAAGGATAAATTATAGAATTGAAATGTTTGTAAAATCAAATAAATCGGTATTTTAAAAATATATTTTACCAAAATATCAAATCTATAAATTATAACATCTTGAATATGTAGCAATTAATTTCATATTTAATGCTGAATTAACTTGTTACCATTGGAACATAAAAAATAAAAATTCAAAATTTTAAATATTACTAAAATGATTTTAAAGGCTGTTATTAATATTTATATTTATCCATAATTCATTGAAGCTAGTTTAGTTTCCATAATTATAAATTTAACAATTGTCCTCCATTTACTTTTTTCATAAATGATAAATTTTATTTTAATTGTAATATTTGTTGAGTTAGTTAATGTGACATATTCAATTTGAATGGCATAACTCCTCTTTTAATGACGAATGTACATGTGTTAAACCACAGAAATTAAGTAAGTAGTTCAATTACTGTGCTAGATTGTAAAAATCTTTATGTGGTTGTTAGTTTACTTAATAACATTGTTTTAGTAACCTGAAGATGGGAGTTAGTGTCCCGAAACATGTAGCTGTACATTTGTAAAAAAAGAGTTATATCATTCAAATTTAATAAAATAAATTTAATATTTATTCAGTGGTTGTCGTGAAAAAGTTGATAAGTCATATTACCTTAAAACTATTGTTCTTCAAAACAGGATTTTTAATACCTGCATTATGGAAAATTGTTCACTTCTGCTTCTTAATAAGGTCTTAAAATATCTATTTTGGTACAAATGTTATTTTTAGAGTAATTACAGGATTCAGGAAAATAATCAAAAATGCCCTGCTGAAAAATGCTGTTATGATTTATCCACTTCTTCACAACAGCCAAAGAATTGTAAGTTTTTTTAAATAATTTTAATCATAACATTAATTGTTAAGATATAAACCAATGTAAAAAAACAATTTAATAACATATCATTTGTAAAAATGTTTAATAAAAAAAAATGTACCAGCAATGCAAATTTTGTGCATCGACTTTTTTTATAATTTTATATTTTTTAACCAATAAAAAGCATAGTTATTTTCATATTTTAGATAAACAAAGGAGAAGAAATGGATGAAATAGAAATAGCAGCATTACTGGACGAATCTAGAAGATCTCAGTTGAATAATAAAGGAATCAGTTTCAAGACGATTGTTGCATTTGGAAAAAACGGGGCTTTTCCTCACTATGAACCCAAAAACACAACCGTACTCACAGTGAATAAATCAAATCTACTACTTATTGATTCCGGCGCCCAATATTTAGGTAAATATCAAATCGTAATCAACTGCTGTTAGCTTCTGTGTTTCTTTTATTTTTTACTTCACATATTCTTTATGATTTAACAAATGATCAACTGTGCCTGAAAAATTTTACAGGCATTTACTATTCATAAAATAAATCTTGAATAATTTTTTGTTAAAATATCTATATTTTTTATATATATAACAACCTAAGAAGTAAGAGAGTAAAATGAAAAAAATTCATTGACGTTATTTAATTTTTAGTAATGTGTAAACTAATTTTTACTTGTTTAATGGAAATAGTAAAAAAGATAAAAAGAAAAAGAAAAAAAAAAAGTACATTAAATCTTCTGTATTTCCTATGGACCAGATATCTATTTTAAATTCAGTTTATCTATTTAACAGTATAATAAAATTTCTAATCTATTATTGTAAAAATTATAAAAGGGTTCAATTTTGCTCCATTGTTAGAAATTCATTCAGTTTTGGGTCAATATTATAAAAAAATAAAATAAAATAAAAATCATTAAACCCTCAAATCCTGTTCAACAAATTAAGGAAGTGGGGGGTTAAAAGACGAAGATTCTTCATGATCGGATTAGGTTTTTGAAAAATTAGAAATGTTGACATGAAATTAAGTTTCAGAATACAATGTACTGGTCATGGCGTTAAGTATCATTGGTAATAGTATCGAAATGATGATAAATTGATAAAATATTAGTCGGCTTTTTTGGAATTAAGCTTTCAGATGAACAGATTAGAAAGCCTTTTTTTTTTTTTAGATTGTGGGGTTACAAGTGAAACGCATTGAGTCAAAAAACATGGTATTCAGTAAATGCTGATAAAAGATTTTTTTCTGCTTTGTCTATTTTCTGGCACTTTCAGGTCTTTAAATTATTAAGTTAAGTTTTTGCTTTTTTTGTCTAGTGCGAGGGTTCCATATACGTATTTTGTCTAGTAATCAGCAAAAATACCATCCTATGTCAGTTAGGGGCAGTGAAATATCAATGAGTGCAGTTACTTTGTTCTGCCATTTACTGTAACATACTTCAATTTGGGATGAGTACCTTTGGAAATAAAGTGCCAATTTAGGATCAGGATGGTAGCTGAATGATAGGGTAGCTGGACACAATAGACAAGAAGTGACAGAACTAAACACTAATGGTTTTTGTTATTGGCACTCACAGATATTATCTATCGAAAACCTGAAAATTTTATAATCATTGTGAAAGTTTTATAAACCATTGTCAAGTTGATAACAATTTTTATATAATTACTTATTCTCTTTCGTTATATGAAAGGTCAAATGTAATGAATCATTTAAAATTAATATTTAATTAGTAGTTTATTGCTCAATATTATAATACTAAAAATTTTTTTTAATCCATGACATTGAAATGAATCTTTTGTTCATGTTCAGAAGGAACAACAGACGTTTCCAGAACTTTCCATTTTGGTCGACCAACAGCAGAGCAGAAAGAAATGTACACTCGAGTACTGATGGGCCACATTGATCTGGCTTCTTTGACTTTTCCCGCTTCGGTAACTGTAAGTGAAATTGACATAATGGCAAGAGCACCGCTATGGTCTGTGGGTGAGAATTATAACCATGGAACGGGGCACGGTATTGGTTCATTCCTTTCAGTCCATGAAGGTAATTTTAGTAATAAAATAGTTTTAAGTACTTATGACTTTAAATACTTTTGTATATTTGTATATTATTAAAGAACAATCAATTGATTTAGAGACAAGTGTTTATAATTAGTGTTGAGTCAAAACCAAAATTTTTCGATCCTCGATTCTCGATAATGATATCTAGGTTTAAAAATAAATTACTATTGTAACACATGATCCAGTAATCAGAGCATACCAGATGTATTGAAAAAAAAAACAATAATTATTTAAGAAATAAATTTGTTAATAGCACAGCATTCATTCATTATCTTTCACAGATAACATATAAGTTAATATACAGTTCAGATAATGTTTCTATTCGTCAGTTCTATTCGAGTTTAATCTTAATTCTGTTGTAACAAAAATCCCTTTAGAATTACAAAATGGCACGATCAAAAATTGTTCTGTTATTTAAGATAAAAAGAATAGCTTTTGTAATAGTTCCTTTTTTCATTAGAGAGTACAATTGAAGCGTGAAATTCCAAAACCAGCTAAGTTCAATTTTTTTTTTTTTTTTTTTTTTTTTTTTTTTTTTTATTGAATAGTTTTTCTACTAGACTATCTTTAGGTGAAAGGTTTTCTCAAAAAAGTAGCTAAATCACATTGAAAACGACCATACAAAAAATAATTCCCCTTACTAATCCAGTTTGACCTTTACTTTTATTGACCAGTTGTAAAAAATTTTAAAAAATGGACTTATCTGGTTTTGGAACTCTATGCTTCAATTGATTTATAATAATTAGATAATTAGGTATTACAAAATAATCATCAAAGATGCTGGTATTAATCAGTTCCTAGGAAGCGACTTTGGGCCATTGATTCTTGATACTCATTCTTTTATCAAGAATCAGTGGAATCGAGAATCAACATATTGCCGCAATACTTGAAATTTAAAAAAATTGTAATACCTGCTCCACCATCCCATTGGTCACTATAAAGCACTCAAATGGTTAATTAAGAACAAAAAGAACAATTAGTAACAAATTTTATTAAAACTCCCACTTATTATTCAAAATTGATGCTAGGCTCTACATAGAATATTTAGACAAATTTTCCATAAAAGTATTTTTAGTCATTTGCTTAAAAAAAGAGCCATTCTATATTTCTATGATTCCTCCTCCTATCAAGGAATCAGCAAATTACAAGTAATACCATTTTTCTTGAGTATTGGTTATCAATATCCTGACAATAAATCAACCATATGTTAGTACATTCTCGCCAATTTTTTTTTTTTCAACTTTTGATATCTATCTATCCTGTTTTAACTTCCTCTATGAACTATATTTTTACCAATAATGATGATGAAAAATATACCCACGAGTTTTTCTTACAGGGCCGATACTAATTTCAAGACATCCCACCTTGCAAGAAGTATATAAAGAGGGATATTTCTTTTCAGATGGTAAGATAACATGATGGTCCTATTAATTTATTATAAATTTTATTACTCAAGAATAATTAGTTCTAAATAGTTATATAATTAGTCATAACATCATATAAAAATATTTTAGTTATTTTCTATGATATTTTTATAGATTCAGTGACTAGGTGAGATGTCAGTCCTTATCATTCATTATTTTAACTGCTACTAAATTATGCTCTAGAGAAAATATAATTAATTTTTATTTTTATTTTTATATATTATATGTTATTATAAATATATGTAATAATAAAAATAAAGGCTTACATAAAATTTACATAAATTGATAACTTTCAGAGCCTGGCTATTACAAAGAGGACCATTATGGTATTCGGTTGGAAAACATATTAGAAGTAGTTTCTGTCAATAAGGTATTTAAAATATTCAGTAGATTGATTATTTATAGATAAATTTGAAGTTAGTCTTAAAATAAAATATTTTATAATTCAATACTTCAGTCCCAATCAAAATGGTTATATTAACTTAAAGTGTTTGGGAAGGCGTCCAATGAATTCTATTGGTTGCAGTGTTTTTTAAGCAAGAAAAAAAAAAAATGTAAAATATAACTTTTCAGTGAAGTAATTAAAAGTTTGCTTGATGTTAGCCATTGTAGAAATCTTGTTGTTTCTCATTATTATATCATCCCAACATTTTTGTTTTCGGATTTCAGTAACAACTCAATGTATAAGTCAAATTTTGCATTCAAGCGGTGGTCATACCTCATTTTATTCATGATTCAAACTAACTCATTATGTCTTTTCAATCAACAACCTGTTGTTAAAAACATATTTTATATGATATATTTTAAATTATACTTTCATTATAGACTGAAGCAGCTGAAAAGTACCTTGCTTTTAATGTGGTCTCTCTGATTCCATTTGAACCTAAGCTGATCAACCTAAGAATGTTGAGCCCTAAGCAGGTAAGCCATTCCTCTGTAATGAAATTTGTTTTGATATTTTTTTTAACTATGCTCTTCAAATGCCTACTGTATCCTATCCTTACTGTTAATCCTTTATAGCATCATCAATGTTCTTAATTGTGTAACAATAGTGTCATCCATAATGAACTAAATGTTTCATAGCTTGCTGCTTTAGCCAAAACCAGATAGCTTAAAAAAAAAAAAAAAAAAAAAACTGCACAACTACAGCCCATGAAGAATCTTGAGTTGAGTACAATGGTGAGGATGTACTGGCACTTGTCCAATGGTTGTGAAATGAGGATATTTTGGCTGAAATTGTGCCCAACCACCACGTTTTTTCTCCAATTAAGGTTGCTGGGTGTATAGGGTCCCCCGAACTTAAAGTCAATACACAGTAGAAATAACAGAATAAAAGTTCTCTAGCTTCAGCTGGACTCAAACTTGGGCCCAGAAGCTTGGTACTCTAGTGCCCCTTCACCATATACCTTTCCTTCCATTATATTTTTCTGTCCCACTTAAAACCACCAGTTTTACACTTTCACCAGTTGCTTCCTATTTTATTCCTGAAAATTCTCTGAGGAGTCTGAAAATATGTCCTCATAACCTAATAAAAAGTTGCCACTTTTTATTAGTTTATGTGGACATAGTCTTGTAAGTTACAAGACAATTAATAAGTAATTTAAATAATGAAAACTTTAAAATTAATGGTGCTTTATATAATAATAATAAAATTAATAACATAATAAGAAATACAGAAACAATAGACAAGTGGACTAAAAAAGATCTGATTTATAAAATAAACTGCAAAGATTGTGAAATGCATTACATAGGTGAAACCAAACAGAATTTAATTAAAAGAGTGAACCAGCATAAATATGACTGCAAAAGAATAAATAACAAAGAGAAAAATAATAATAAGACTGCACTCTGTGAACACACAAAACAAATTCAAACATAAATTTGACTTTGAAAATACAACCATATTAAATCATGAGTATAAAACCAAAAATAGAAAAATAATGGAAGCAATTTATATAAATAAAAAACAATAGACCAGGCAGTAAACTACAAAACTGATACACATAAAATTGGTACAAACTATGCTAAATTAATAGATAGACTGAAAATATAAATAGTCCATAAAAAGAATAAAATCATTAATAAATAAAAGAAATAAAAATGTAAATAGTAGTGACAATACAACTAATAGAATGGAAATGGAATGGTAAAATAGGAACTAAATGAAATAGGCCAGAATGCTGACAATAAATAAACAAAACAATGATTGAACATTGCCCAGTGGTATCAGTGTAGAAGAGATGACCAGTGAGAATATCACAGTGTTAGGTAATAAAAACCAAAAATGTTAAGTGATGTAATAATATAGTAAAGAATTGTAAAATAACATAACATAATGATTGTAGAACCTGAAGATGGAGCAACATGACAAGCTCTGAAACTTGTAGTTAAATGAATAAAGCAAATGGGGAGTTATGCCTTTTTAATATAATAATATATCATCTTTTATAAATATTATTATCTTTATTTGAAACTAAGATGGCCAAACTATTGTACAACCTTATTATACATGTTTGCTATTCTTAGGGGACAATATATCCCAGAATAAAGATTATTTTTTCATTTCAAATATCAATGAGGAAAAATAAAGTGGTTTCATATGGAGACAAAATGGTACTTCTTTGATGATGAAATTAACTTGATTCTAAGACTTGCTATGAATTTTATTTAGATGATATAATAATTGTAATTGAATCATAAAAATGTTACCAAACACCAAAAAGGTTATCAGGGAATATTAAGAAATTAAATTCAGTTTTAATGTTGTATTTCTTAATCGCTGCTGTTATTAAATATTAAAGCCATCAATGCTATGGCTCACAGTCGGTATAATAAAATAATGTTTTGTTATTTTTAAAAATTCTTTGACTGGTCCCTCAAAATAAATCTACAAGACATATATATACAACTAATTTACCTCTTCTAACACTAAATTGTCGCATTACTTCGACATGGATATTTCTTTTGGCTAGGGGTATATAGTTTTCTTGTATAACACTTTTTTCATCCTCAAAATGTGTAACATTTTTTCCACTAAATTATATGTTAATTGATCAAAAGAAGGGCAATTTGAGAACTATTTTAAAATGTAATCAACAGTTGATTTGAATGTGATACAAAGACTGATGGGTTTAAAAGTCCAGCTGACGACTCTATAGGCAATGCATGGAAGTAGATTATAGATGAACATATCTATGATTTATTGTTTTTTCCTAATCAGGGAGAAACTGAGTTGTTCTTTTTTTAATTTCAATAATGCTCTGGCTTTTCACATTTTTTTTTAGGACCTATTTGTTACAATTGATATTTTAAGTATTGAGTTATAAGGATTAATCTTCCATTTTTTAATTCTATTTTAATTAAAGGTATAAACAATAATTAGTTAATTAATGATATACCTTGTGTAGGATGAAAGCTCCGTACCCTTTTATAGTCTAATTAGATAAATTAAAAGAATTTTAGTTTGAAGAATGTCATGAATGTAAAAAGCAGGAAGGAAGGAGAAGAATATTCAAAGCTATCTCTGGAATGGCTATTAACACTAAACCTACCACGATGAGTCAAATAACCCTTTTTCAAACTTTTTGACTTTTTGACTACTTCCTTTATATAAAAATATATCAATAGTGTTTTTTTCAATATCCACTGTTCTTTTATTATTTCTTTTACCAAGAAATTGTGGTATAAATAGGTATACATGAAATGTCAGTAGGTTAAGTGTTAATCTAACTGTGATTCAGTATCTAAAATCATTAATTGAAACAAGAATGATTGATTTTTAAGCATTTTTTTTTTTTATAACAATCTAAATTTGTATAACTGTTTCAGGTAAAATGGCTGAATGATTATTACATGAGAATAAGTAACAAAGTTGGGGCTGAGCTGAAAAAACAAGGTCGGATGGAAGCATTCCATTGGATGATATCTAAGGTTAAAATGATTCCAGAAAGGGCTTATGCTTATGGTTCAGCATCGACAGTTCACTGCAAGCTGTTAAGCCTTTATTCAATACTAGCAGCTTCTTTACTTTTAGTTCTCCAGTTTACGTTCTTTTGTGACTAAAGACTATTTATTTTATTGGTTGTGGACTTCCACAACATAAGACAATATGGCTAGTCAAATATAAAAAAACAAAAAAAAAACACAAACTTATTAACAGAATGGGTTTTTAATTAAAGTATATTTAATTAGCATTTGTACAAATAGAAAAGTTGAAAGGTTTGTGATTTTCAGCAATCACAAACTTGATCCTTATTGTCATGTTATGTCATGAACAAGGTTTGAAACAAAAATATTGTTCTAAATTGATGTTTTTAAAATTGAAACTGATGTTTTGAGAAAAATTCAATTGATCGGGGTTTGATACGATCTTGAAATCTATTGAAATTGAATGTTTTGAATAATCTGAAACTCTTTAATTTTTCAGAAATTTACTCGCTACTTTAAAATTTATTAAGATTCAAAATGAAAGTGTTATGATAGTTGTATGTAATATACAAAAAAGCATGGTAGGAAAGGATTTATCATGCTAAAAAATGTGATAGACTATGTTAGATGTTCTAGATTGTATTGAGATTGTTACTAGTTGTATTTATTTGTTTTATCATAATGATTATTTCTTGGGCATTGTTTAAGCTTTTTTCATGATTTGATTATACCCTATAATCAAAATTGCCTGATTTAATTCTCTCTCCAGTGAAATGAAAAGCCTTTCTAAAAAATATTGGCCCAAATATCTTAGAGATAAGGTTACCAAATTTTTTAAATTTCTTGTTACGGTGAGGTGCAGAATTAGTTAAAAACTATATCTCATCGAGACATTTCTTCATAATAATTAAATTTTGAGGGCACATTTGAACTTAAATATATCTCCAGGCAAATCAAATTCACTTTAAAACAGTTATTAATTAGTTTCTAAAACTTCTTGAAAATTTTCTAATGCTAATATTTTTACATAAAATTAAAAGATAACTCACCCACCTCTCTCCAAATAACAAAAGATGTCTTTAAAAATACCAATAAGGAGTGAATTGTGAGTAAAATAGGAATTATGCATTGATAAGAAGTCCGAGAAATTAATTTAACCAACAGTGGATACAGAAATTAAGAATTTTTTCATTATTTTTTTCTATGCTAAAGGTTTTCCTAGTTCTATATTTATAAGATTAATTTTGTATCAAGTGCATACACCAACTATTGTAAATGAGTAATGGTTTGTTTTTATTTTTTCCTTAACATCGAATTTGCACTAATAGTGAATACATAGAAATTTATATAATTTAATTCATTTTAAAATGAACTGACTGATTCCTAAAAAACATAGTAGACATTTTGCACTTTTAAAAATAACTTTATCTTAATGATTAAGAAAGCGACATATTTTTAACATTTTTTACTGTCCCAATCAGTCAATGAAATTCATCTTATCCATTAGTGATTAAAAGTAAAAAAGCAGTTATTTAATCGGATAGATATTATTAGTAATGGAATATAAAAATTATTGCTTGAATATAACTGAGACTTTAAAAAAATTAAATTGAATTCTTAAATAGAGAAATGTAGATTTTCTTTTCTTTAATAATGAAAATCTAAACATAAAAAAAAAAAATAAATATATTGATTATAGATTGTTTTATTTATTATTTATCACTTTAATATAACTATCATCACAATGTGGAAATTAAAAGACTTTAATATTTTAAAAAAAGAAATCGTAAACAAAAAAAATTTATAATATAACCTATTTTTGACATTTCAAAATGAAAATTTTCAGTCTTGTGAGTTTGAGAAATCAAACTAACAAAAGACTTGGGTTTTGGCACTGTTCTCAATCATAAGAATTCCTGTTCAAAAGAACAAGAATTTATTTATGAATACTTTCAGCATAATTAATTTATTAATATGTTTATCATAAGATGATTCTTTATAACGAAAATAAAGGAATATTATCATTATGTTGTAACTTAAATATAATATTGAAAGTAAAATAATTTGTGATACCCACCTAATTAGTTGGCTGAGGAGAGGCAGAAGTTACATTTTGAAAGTGGGGAAGTTAATGGAAGCCATTCGGGTAAGACTGTGACAAAAGCTGTCTATTAGTACTTAGTAAATATTTTTTTGGCCATATCTGGATCAGAAAAAAAATCTACAATAAAAAAAAAAACAATAATTAAAAAAAGCAAACTGAAAAAAGTAAAAACTTTAAACTCCATTTCCTAAAAGTTGAGATTTTTGAGATGTTGCAGTATTCCACAGTATATATTGTGGTGCTGTATTGTCTTATTTATTTAAATTTTTTTTTTATTATGCTGGAACTAATGAATTTCATCTCATTATTTGAAGATAACATTTTATGGGCCTTTGTTTTAACATGAATTTGTCCCTAATGCATATCTAATTCGGCTCTTAATCTTTGATTGGTCTGAAAATTATCCAAAAAAAATTTAGAGTTCATTCTTTCCATACAAAAGTGATTCTAATTGTAAAAATACAACCATTATTTAACTTATAATTAAAATCTATCTTAAGTTATCTAAGTTATAAATATCTATTAAAAGTTATCTAAAGATGTAATATTTGTTGAGTTTAGAGGATAAAGATAATTTAACCATGCTTAGTAAAACAATAGGACTAATTATACTTTAAACCTTAAATATGAATACTGCTCCAAATATATGTCCCCATAATGTGCTGTTGTGGATCCAATTTTTAGTCTTAATCTCTAACAATTTTAGAAGGATTTTTGTCTCTCTAAAATTTACTTCCTACCAACTTATCTGTAGATCTTATCTATTAAGCAAGCTTCTTCTGTTTTGGAATCTCTCCCATACAATAATATAATGGAATGTATAATATTATTAAAAATAGCCAATTTTCCTTGATCAAATGCAAGCGGAAAATTTATTCCATCTCCTTATTGATATGATTTGTTCATTTTATAGAAAAGTTCATACATCTCTATTTTTTATTTATTTTATTTGGCTATGTGTATGTACCTACCTATCTATCTAATTGGCTCTACAACTCTTAATGGGTCCTGGTCTCCTCAATAAGCTTCCGCCAGTCATCTCCGTTATGTGTGGCTGTTTTCCGATTCCTGATTCCCATTAGTTTCTTACATCAGTTACCACGCCGTCTACCCATCTTTATTTCATTCTGCCAACTCTTCCTGTACGGTGCAATAGCTCTTCATAAGATCTTATCGAGATCTCTCCATCCAGGCTACATGTCCTGCCCAGTTTAGCTTACCCAATTTTATTATCCTAACATTAGGTTCTTTAAAAATCTCATTTAGTTCTCTATTCTTCCGAATTCTCCAGACCAGTCCCTCTCTCACAGGTCCAAAATTTCTTTGCAGGATTTTTCTTTCATGAGAAAATCATTTTTGTCACTACTGGTTGATGTCCATGTTTGACTGGCATAAGTAAAAACTGGATGGATAAGCATTTTATAGAGTTGGTATTTGGTTCATCTACTAATCAATGAGCTTATAATGTGTTTAAGCAGGCCAAAGTAGTATCTATTGGCGGCAGCTATTCTCCTCTTAATTTCATGCATAGTTTTCTTCTTGAAGGTTACTCAAGATTGCAGATATGAGAATTGTTTCACACATTCAAAAGTGTAAGTACTGATGGATATGGTTTGGTTTTGGCGATTCACTTCCTCGCCTGTATACATATATTTGGTTTTGGCTTCATTTATATAAAATCCCATCTTTGCTGCTGCTCTTTGTGGTTTCAGAAGGGTGACGTCGAGAGCTGTGATGCTACATAATACATAGACTATGTGTATGTAAGGTTAAAATTAAAAAAAATTCACTATACGTATAACTAACAAAAAAAAAATTAACATTATTTCAACCCAGCAGTTGTAAAAGTGCTTATTGTGTTTTATTCTTAAGAAATATTAAACATTTATAGAAAGATATAAAAATATATATATATATATATATGATAAATGATATGTTGATTATTGGATATTCTGGAGAGGTGGGGGAAAAATTATATTTGATAATAGACACACACAGTAGTATTAATATGGCATAAAGACAAAAATTTTTAAGTCAATGCATATGGTCTTTCTTCTGTATTAAGGTATTCATTGTGTGACCTTGCACAATTCAGTGCTTTGCAATTATTTCATCTTAATTTATATCATGGTAGTTTTATGGATGTTATATATATATATATATATATATATATATATATATATATATATATATATATATATATATATATATTATTATGTGATTGTAAAACTTTATAGTTTTAAAAAATTACATAAATCGATATCTACTGCCATTTTTTTTGTTACAGTATTAGCTTGTAAGTATTGTCTAGAAACTGTTATAATCCTACATTATGTGAAATTATTTCCATTTATATTTTTTAATTTTTCATTCCATTTATGTTTATTGATCTCAATGTATCCATTTAGTTGTAATTTTATATAAATAGCCATATGTATTACAGATGTGTATTTATCATATGTACCGTAATATCAAATAAAAAGAATAACAAAAAATAATTTGTTTTATTTATTCATCTATTTAGATGGCTTGCTTTTTTTTTTCTGAAATTTATTTTTTAAAATAGTCTGAAGGGCCAGGAGAAAAATACGTTTGTCCAACCTAGTCAATTTTAAGAAAAATGAAATTTGAAGTTTAACTCACCGTGATCCATTTTTAAAAAGTGAAAAATTATTTTCTCAAAAAATATTTTCTTTACCCAGATAATCTTTTTCCTCTACCCAAAAGTTCAAAACCGAAAAAATAAATCTTAATGTTCCAGAAATAATGAGTCATCGCCATATTGCTTATTATTTGGGGGGAAAAACACTGTAGTCCAGTGCTTATTTGTGATTGAAGGGCATAAGGAAAAACCAAGGTATATAGAGTCAGAAGACTACCTTCAACCTCCTGACAAATATGTTAGACACTGTATACATCAGCCAAAATCCAAAGGATTAAATGGGAAGAAAAGAGTGTCCTTTTAAAAAATGAAAATATTTAATCAATTTTCAAAAAGACAATAATGACAGGATATCCTTTGACTTTCAAAAATATTTTGACCCTGGAAGATTTGTAAATAGTAACTTTTAGTGTCCTGTGAAAAGAATTAAATGGGAAGAGAGAGTCCATTTAAAAACAAAAATATATAATAACTTTTGAAAGGGCAAAAATTAAATTGTCGGGAAGGAGTGGCCAAGAATACCCTTCGGCCGTCAGAAATTGTTAGATCCTGGCAAAAACTAGTATCCTCCAGTGGCTTCGGATTGGATGCTCAGGACTTTAGCTGTTTTTCCCCTGTACTATTTTTGTATCGATTTTATGAGGACTATCGTTTTTTTTCCGGATAGTAATATATACAAAAATAAAGTACACTTTCAGTACTATCAGAGGGCTCCACCATTCTAAAATTGACAAAAAATGAACTACCGCGGCTTTTCTCCCTTCCATTACAAATAGGTAAGATACTCACAGGTATGCTGATGGAGTCACTGAGCGTGTTGGAGCTGTACTTTGGTATGCTTGAAGCAGATCTTGACACTGGTTTTGTTTCCTTATTAATTATAAATCTTGCCCTTTCCAATCTGGAAGATTGCAATATTACCTGGACATTGAGATGTCTTTGTTCCTTTTATTTTACATTTAGTAAAGAACTTGATGGAAACCTGCAATTTAGATCAAAATAGAGACAAAGATACACAAGTTTAAGTTTTGATAAAACAACAAAATAACAGCAAATATTACATAATAGAAAAACTTTATTCTATGAAAAACACAAGTTATGTAAAATAATATTGACTTTGATTTCAAATTCATAATTATTTATAAAATACCCCCAAATAAAATTGATTAACTTATGCTAAATTAATTTTCTAAAATAACAGATTCTGTTATATATTAACAAATGGGATTTTTAAAATATTCAAAGTATAGAATAAAAATTATCAATTTATCATACTTCTATGTTTCAAATCTGCAATAAAATTTTATGAAGATAAGTTGAAGTTATTAACATTAGAATAATTTTTATAGTTGAAGTTACTCATTTTTTTAAACAAATTTTTATAGAATCACAATTCTAAGATTTGACGACTTTTGTATTTTAGAAAGGTTATAATAAGCATTTAAACCTTTAATGCTTTATATATTGTTTCTTTTGAAACATTAAAATGTAAAACTATTGTACATAATAGAGTCGTGACTTTATGGCCACGAGTAAATCACTGTTCTAAGTTTAAACAATAATAATTTCCAAACATTGTTCTATTTATTTATTATTTACAGAAAGGATATACATTTACCCATAAATTACATTTAACTGTAAGGTAATGTTTTTACCTTATGATGAAATAAGGGAAAAAATAAAATTCCCACTAAGAGCGTTAGTGAACACTGAATCAATGTATGCTAGAATAATAATCTCATAATTTATTAGTGCACATTTATAATGAATAATAAAATCACACAATTATGGGAAAAAATAGTGTTACAAGTCAAAACATAGATTTTCAACGATGAATTTATTAATAAAATTAAAAAAACAACAAAGAAACAATTTTTTCCTGACTGAGAAAAACAATAGATTATGGATATTTCTGTATATAATCTCCTGCTTTTCTCAATTTACATTTTAGAATTAAAAGGATGAAATTACTTAAATTAATAATTAAATTGAACTAACAATTAATGATTATTCAAAATAAACAAAGTTGAAAGAAAATAAGGGTTTCAAAGCAATGAAGCTGTTAATGGTAGGCGCTAACGACTATGACTGGTCTATTGTAGCAGCAACACAACTATGGCTTAGACTTCAAGTTTCCTGACAGAAATAAGAACTTTTTCGAAAATTAGAAATTAGAAAAATCATAGCTCTAAAGATTTTTTCAAGAACTATTTCTTTTTATACACCCTTTCTACAATAAAAAAATAAACTTCTTTCTCTGGTCAAATAGATTTGATTTAAAATGTCTTCCTCAAAAACTTGATATTGATATCTTCAGAAGTGATATTGAAGGTCACAACTATTTTAAATGAAAAAGATAGGGTGTTTAAAATTTAGATAATAAAAACATCCTTGGCCCTTTAATATTTCAGTATAATAAAAAACAAATATAAATCAAAGTCCAACTTGGCTTTGAAATTACTTCAGATCCCTAGAAGCTTCAGCCCAGATGCGAGGATTTTTTTTTTAATTTCTCTTATGCCCATTCTCCAATCAGAAGCCATTTAACTTTTGAGCAACTGATTAATGAATATTGTTTTCTAAGATTGAATGGATAAATTTAAAGTAACAAACATACAAAAGATCAAATGTATCTTTGTACATATTGTGATATTTAATTTAAATAAGAAATTTGTGATTGACAGAATTAAGGAGAAATGATGCTAACAGGTGACCTGACCTAGGGTCACCTGAGAAAGGGCACTAAGTAAAAATAAAAAAGGTATAAGATCCGGATAGAGTACAGTTTAGAAAAGACACTTGGGCAGCGATTGTGAGTAAAGGTTAAGTTTTTGATGTGGACATTTAATGCCCAATATAACACCAATGAAAGATGGAAGATTACCAAATACATTATTGAATTCATGATTTTAAAAAAAAAAAATCACTCATTCAGTGAAACAAAGACTCCCATTAAAAATAATATTTTAAAGAAGAAACGAGAAACCAAAACAAAATACTTTCAACCAATAGGTATAAGTAATATTCATATAACTCGTGGGTTGGTGAGACTACAATTCAGACAATGTTTCTATGGATGTATGTATTTCCTCTTGGGAGGACTTCTGACTTATTAATCATAGTAATCTTTTGTACCCAATTTTGCTTGTTCCAATTGTTGTTCCACCGAATGAGCTATACGACTATCAGATAATGAGTTCTAATTTGTGTGTCTAAGTTAAATTTATGATCTTTATTTTTAATGTAATAAAATTGTGTATTTAAAGAAGTTTAAATCAATTCACAGTCAAATTAAAATAAATGTTGACAGAACCCAAAAAAAAAAAAAAAAAAAAAAAAAAAAGAAACATCATAACATAATATATATATATATATATATATATATATATATATATATATATATATATATATATATGTTTACAATATAAGTTTTTGGTATGAAATATCATTAAGATATATCAGTATCTTGTACTTGATCTGTTTTTGTTATCACATTTTATTTTATTTTTGTGATGTAATTTTATTTGCTCAATATAAAGAATTCTCTCTCCTTTGTTTTATTTTTATTTTTTTTACATTTATTAATTGAAAGTTACAACTGTACATTAAAATACATTAAGTAAATATGCAGTATAATATATATGTTTCATTCAAGGAGATTAATATCTAGTTATTATATTAAAAAGGCATAACTCCTCATTTGCTTTATTCATTTACTACATGTTTCGGAGCTTGTCATGTTGCTCCATCTTCAGGTTCTTACACTGTGATATTCTCACTGGTCATCTCATTTACATTAAATGAGATGACCAGTGAGAATATCACAGTGTAAGAACCTGAAGATGGAGCAACATGACAAGCTCCGAAACATGTAGTAAATGAATAAAGCAAATGAGGAGTTATGCCTTTTTAATATAATGCAGTATAATTATTATAATGATATGACTAAAAACTTTTAAACTACCCATTGGTATTCAAAGTCTATTCTTAAGTATAAAGAAATCTGCATGTAAACAATACATTGTCCACAAGTAAATAATTTATTTAATTTACATGATATATTTCTTGTACCTGGTATATTTCCTAATATAGGCTATAACAAATAGCCATTTGGATCGCCAACCTTTATTAGAAGGCATACTAAGAAGAAGAATTCCTTATATAAAGATTTGATTCTTTACATAGTGAGTAATATTAGGTATAAGTTATTTAAAAACAAAATATACTTATTTTATTGTGTCTTAGTTGAACTATAATTACATATCTGTGCCATTTTTAATCCTTTTAATTTTTTTTTTTGTTATTATTACTCTCTTTTTATCACATAATGGTTATGTACTGTATATAAATCAGATCTTTGAATACATTATATCAATATAAACAAGCATACCTTAAGAAGGTTTATACACAAACGGACCTACCACAAACTACATTAATAATATTTAGTTAATAAGACTAATAATGAAATTATTAATTATTAGACTAATAATGGAATTATTAATTTAATTTATTGATGGTAATAATTTATAAGTTAATTATTCAGCAAAGATAATAAACTTTATAGTGCAAATATTTATTTATTTTACTTTCAAGAATGCACACATTTTAATTTAGGATATTTTTCTTAATTTGTAGATTTTTATTTTTTCCTATCAAAAATGCATTCAATTTTATTCATTATGCTAAAGCAACCATGTAGTGTTAATTGTATTATTTAAACTAGTAAATTACTCATTGGCACCATTCAATAGAATTCTATTCTCACATATCAAGAAATCAGCATATAAACAATACATTATTCTCAAGTAAATAATTTTTTTAGTTCACACTGATTTAAAGATTATTTTTTGCATAAGCTGTAAGTTTTTTTTTTTTTTTTTTTTTTTTTTTTTTTTTTTTTTTTTTTTTTTTTTTTTTTTTTTTTTTAAACTATTTATTGATATTTACAACTGTATACATAAATGTACAATAAGTAAATTTGAGGAAATTACTACAATGACTTCTCAATAACATGTGAAAAACCACTCACTAGTAGCACTTCAATAAAATAAAAAAATCTATACAAGGTCTCTTGGCCATCTTCTTTTTAAACGCCTCAGTGGATTATTGGGAATAGAATAGAGAAGCAAGTTGAGAGACTAGTGGATTCAAATGGTTGTGGAGTTTACTATGAAAGAATAGGTATCTGGTTTGGGCCAATATGGAACATTAAGATCTTTATAGATAACTTTATTTGAGACAAAGTAAGGAGCATTAAGGATTTTTGGAAGGTTTTTGGAAATTTTAACGTTAGATATTAGTTCTTTAAATATAAAATAAAATAAATTTATTTTCACCTTAGTTAATACATAATTAACTATTTGTTCCATTTTAATCCTTTTAATGTCCTTTTTTGTATATTACTCTAATAATGCTTAAGTACTGTACAGAAATTGAATCTAGGAATACATTTGTGATGTAATTATATCAGTCATATAATTTTGATGCAATATTTTTTTTTTAATAATCAAATAAATTAAAAGATTATTTTTACTTTATTAATAAATTCATGATATTACAAAGCATTTCATAACCTAACAAAGGGTATCATTGCCCTGGAGAAAGTCCAATTGTGATAACTAACATGGTGAGAGATAATTGATCTTTGAGTTCCTTGTGTCCTCTGCCTGCATGCTCAGCTATTGAGTGAGAAAGTGATTCAACAATTGATGGTGGGGAGGTTATATCTTATTGTCCCCCATCTCAACTAGGCAGTAGACAATATTCCAGCAAGGAAGTGTGTTATCCAGAAGTTATCAGAGAGCAAATTTACTGCCAAAAAATGTAGGTATTTGTTAAAATTATTTTTATAAATGTTAAATTTGAATTTGTTGAAAACATAATATTTTAAAGGTATCCTTCACAAAAATAATTCTAGGATTTTATTGTAGTTTTAAAGACTTTCTAAAAAAAATTACATTGAATACTAAAGATCATTTCATGGCGTCTTTCTATTATTTTTTGGTTTCAGAGAAATAAAAATTATAGTCAATAAATTAATAATTTAAACTTAAGTGAATATTTGACGACAGTTCCCTTATCAGAAATTTAATGGAGAATATTTTTTATTTTATAACATTTATCGCTTGGACCTACCGTTTTCTTGATATGAATGAAAATCACATTTCAGCTATTTTCTCTCCACTTGGTTAATTTTGAATAATCATTGGTCTTTAAATTAATTTAAGTAATTTGATTGTTATAATTCCAAAATTTAAATTGGGAAAAGCAGTAGATTATAGATAGACATATCTATCCATGATCTATTGTTTTTCCCGTACAGGGGAAAAACAAGTTTCTTTTCGCACTAAAATCACATACATACATTAATTAATATTTTCATTTTTTCTTTTTTTAATTTCTTTAGTTTGTTTTTAAAAAACATCACTTTATAGAAAAAATAAAATTAATCACAGTAATGTTTATTCAGGAGGCTAAAACAGTATTGTAAATTATTGTAATAAAATATTATTTAGAATAATGACCAAAAGTTATGCAATAATCGATCACACTACAGATGAATGCATTTAGCATTTCAATAGAAAAATGAAGGTCATAAGGGAATTCCAATAGATGAAATGAATCAACAGGTCTATTCAACTTTTCATAACAAGTGATAATGTAACCTCCCCATGATAATTGGATTAATTTATATTAATGTGTATATATATATATATATATATATATATATATATATATATATATATATATATATATATATATATATATATATATATATCTTTGTGGATTTATTTTAATCAAATGCTAAAATAATATAAGTATATTAAATAACACTTCTTACAACTTAACCTAAACTTAGTTTTTTCACAAAATCTAAAATTTATATTATGCCTTTTGTTACTTATTTCTTAAATTCTTAACCTTATAATTTTCCAGGGAAAAATGGATTTTTTTTTTTTTTAAACTTTATAATCTTTTGTTCACAACTTTCAATTATAATTCTGATAAACAGTGAATCTGATGATTAATTAAATATACATGTCCTGAAAGACATGAGGGGTAGCAGAACCCTGCAGCACCTACACCTGTAGTGATTTTTTTTCTAGGAGGTCCCTCACAAAGGAAACTCTTTCTAAGCATTTTTTAAAATATTTTTATTTTGTGCATTGCATAAAATAATATTCTAGTTTTAGCTTTTGCTGATTGGAGATTTTAGAAGATAAATTGATGTTGCAAATTTATATTATGATTTATTTACACAGTTACATTATATTTATTTTATCTTAGTATTGTTATATGTCATGCTGGTTTCCAATTTTTTTTATAATCCGCCTTTTAAGTTAGTTAAAAGTTTTAATGTTCCAGTCATTCTTTGTATATTAATTAATGTACAAGTAATTTTTTTTTTATCTCTATAAATGTCTTCTATAATTATAATGTCCTAAGATTGCCATACGTTTATTATATACACTAGGGATATACCTTTATCCATAAATTACATTTGTTTAACTTTATGTAAATCGACGATGAAAATCATAAATTACATTTAACTGTAAAGAATGAAGGTACGTTTGTAAAGAATTAGGGGAAAAAAAAAAATTAAATTCCTACTTTGAGTATTACTAAACATGCTATGTAAATGTATTCCAGAATAATAATCTGTATATATTGGTAAACATTTATAATGATTAAATAAATTATCCAATTATGACAAAAATAATTCCACAAGCAAAACAACTCATTTTTTTCAATTCCAAGTAAGTCATTTCGAGCCGGGTTTAGATTTAAAGTTAGTGGACAGCTAAAATTTTAACTTATTACTATCTCACTACAATATTTACAAATATGTATCTGAAATAGGGATCTCCTTAATTAATTTCAAATTATATTTTGTTCTGGAAAAGTATCATGAAGTATTCTTTATCTTCATACCTTCAAGACATTTTATTCTATTCTTTACTATCACATTTGATGGATATAGATATAGTTATATAGTTGTGAATAATGTGAATAAAGTAAATAAATAAATAAAAAATAAAACTTAAAATTCTAACATATGATTTTTGATAACCTGTATATCTTTTTTTTTAATGTGAACCTTCAGAACTGTGCAATTTATTTAACGTCTAATGTGCTTCAACTATGAGGGTCCTTATGTTTTAGAAAATAAATAATTTTTTTAATTTAAAAATAATTTTTTTTTTTTTATTTTAGAAAAGCATACTAGAATAAGCACTACCTTGGTCATACAGTTTGAATTATTGTTATTTTGGAATTTTTTAGTAACTAGAAGAAACTACATGTCAATTTCACAATAGTTACAACTACTTTCACTTCCCATTTGTTTGCAATTGTTGGGAAAGTTACTGCCCACTTTTTACTTTCTCAATGACTCTGCAATTTCATTAGGATTTAAACTGAAACAAAATTCCTTGTAACATACATACTACCTCAACAATAATAAAGCCTGGATTTTTGTAGCACTGAATAATAAGTTATTAATTATTATTATTAATATTATTGATTATTTAATTTGCATTTAAATAGAATGAAGTCCATGTTTTTTAGCTAAGTGATGAATTTATAAGTATCAAATTATACTCATTTTATAGTCGACTTAAAAAAATGGTATAATGCAGTTTTTCAGTTTTAATTTGTTATAATTTTCTTTAAGTTTCAAATAAATAGAAAGTAAACCAAAAATTTTTTCATAGAGTTTTGATATTCCTGTTATTGAATAAATTATTTTTGAAAAAATAGAAATTTGTGTTCCATTCAGTTCTAATTCAAGTATTTATAGTAAATATGAATAATAATGGAAAAATCAAAGAATAGGTAGGAAAATTGATTAGAAACTAATGTTAGCTTTTTTAATTAGTTTGATAAAAATGATAAGCGAGATCCTAATTTTTTATATTTTCTAATTATGTCTGATATTTTTGACTGTTGAGATAAAAAAAAAAAATTCTTAAGATGTTTCAATGTATGCTTTGTAAATTGAAACCGTATTAAATTACTGATCACACATTAAAACAATATCAAAATTATAGTGTAGTTTTATATTTTTAATTCCGACTATCATCTAGCCTTAGTTTAAAACCCAAGATGTTTATAAAATTACATATATTAAAAAAACCAAAGAGAAAATATTACGATTGTCCTGGGAAAGAAGGGTTTCTTTGATTTCATGAGATAACAAACTTCTTACATTATCTGCTTGTCATGATATGATAAGTCAATTATTTGAGATAACTTATATAAATTCAGAATATTTTATTTTAATTTTATTGAAGATTACTTTTTTTTCTTTTTATAAATTCACATCAAACAGAAGAGTAAAAAATAAATATTCATTTTTTTGAGCATTTAAATTTATCTTATCGGCTTCTCTGTATCCAAGTCGTTTTTGGTTTACCTTCCCTTGGGAAATAGAGTTTGGTATTTTAATTTAAGACTTTATAGATTAACATTTTATAATTTATACATGAAAGCAGTTTCTTGAGCAAAATTGAGTTAGTAGCAGAGAATTGATTTTTTATTTTATTTTTTATTTATTATTCAGCAATTGTCTTTAGTTAAACTAAAATTTGTTATTCCCTAATAAAAAAAAAACTCTATTTCTCCCTGACTGAAAAAAACAATAGATCATGGATATGTCAATCCATAATCTACTGGTTTTCCCGATTAACATTTTAGAATTAAAAGCATCAAATTACTTAAATTAAATAACAATCAATGATTATCCAAAATAAACAAAGTTGAGAGAAAATAAGGGTTTCAAACATGGCTGTTTTCATTCAAACCAATATCGCTCCTAAACTAGCGACAAATATTATAAAACAAAAATATTCTAGATTAAATTTCTGATAGGGAAACTATGGGCAAATTTTTGATCCGAGCAAAACCAACATAGCTAGAGCATGTCAAAAAGAGGGAGAATAAAACGTTACACCAAAAAAGTATAGACCCCCAGCCAAAAGATATATCCATGTCAAAAAATCAGTTTTGGTTAATTTTTGTTTCATCGATTATTCAAATCGAGAAAAGACTAAACTAATATTATAATCCCTTTCAATGCAATTTACAGGACAGCAGATGTCCAGATGCCCAATATCAATGTAATTGGTAAGCTAAAGGAATTTCCTTTGGTTGAATGTGCCTACAACAGATCAACAGACGTTTACAAGAGGGTCAAAGAAAGTAACGGCTTGCTGACTTGGACCCTGCAATCTGCTGAAGGTGCGTTCATGACAGCTCTTGAAGTCGTCGCTCCAGTTGCGAACAAATTTCAACAGCCGATTCAAGTTGTCGATGACACTCTGTGCAAAGGATTGAATGTGTTGCAGGAGAAGGTCCCCATCGTCAAAGAACCTCCAGCTCAGGTACATTTAAATATCAACTATAGTTTTATTAAATGCTTAATCTTGCTATATCTAAAAATAAAAACCAGTAGATCTAAAAGAAATTTAAATTTAGTTTATGAAAATTAAAAATGCTAGGTTATCCTTGCAAATATTCCTAACAATATTTTAATCAAACACCATTTAGTAATAATTTAGAGAGATAAGTAAATATAGGTATTTATTTATGAAAGATACTTTATTTTGAAGAGAAGTAATAAATAGCCTTATTATAAAAAGCCATTATCTAAGTATACAATATGTTTAATTGTAAATAATTTAATAAGTAGGCATTTCAAATTTATATATGGTTTTAAAAGATGAGATTTTTTTTTTTTTTAATTTTTCATTTTGCAAAACTTCTTTGTCATTGTTAGTTTTTGTTACAAATATTGAAAGAAAGATGGGTGAAAGTTGTTGAAAACAGTGGACTTTACTTTGAAGAGTTGTATTAAATAATGTTTAAAGTATGTTACCTGAAATAAAGCTATAATTATGCCTAAGAACTTTTATGAAAAAATAGTAGTTATTGACAAAATACTGGAATATTCATTTTAAAGGAAAGGGCATTTCTTATTTATATTTAACAGTTTAATATTTTCTTGTTATTATTATTCATTTAATATATAACAAAAAAAAATGTTGAATAACGAATTTGTGGATCAGTCTGCAACTGTTTTATCTGTCTAAAGCAGAAATAAGTCTATTGCTTTAATACGTTCAATCTCTTTGGGTTTACGAAAATTTAAACAAAACATAACAGTTATATTTATATCGAAAAACAGGTGATTGAACTCTGCATAGACATGAAACCCTCATAGGTGTTCACAGTAGGAAAAAATGTTTTGATCGTATTTACATATTTGCTTAGGTAATGGTGAGACAATGTTGTGTAATATGTCGTAGCAAGGACGTTTTAGGAGAGTCAGTCTGAATGCAAGAGTATGAACTTCTCATGTTTTTAATTTTTATTATCGAGCAAGATTTGCTTCTAATTGAATTACACAAAAATTAACCCTTTCAGACCTGGCGTACACAAATGTACACATTAACAAGGAAAAAAAACCTGACAACCAGGTTTATTCATAAATTTTTCCTTAGTATATATTCGAATAAAATGAGTCGAAAATACGAAAAATGTTTAGAAGAAGAGAGAAGTAAAGAAGGAGTAAGATGAAAAAATAACCTATTAACTTCTTTACGTCAATAGCATAAATTGTCATCACTAATGACAGGAACAACACAAACTGCATATCAGCTACCTCAGCCATCTTGATCAAGGAACTGGTCAGAGACAAACATGACTGTTTAGACTGGACTGAGAACTTTTATCACTAAGTTTATCCTGTTTACTGGAATCATTCGTGTTTGTTCCAAATTATTATTTTTTTTTTTGAAAGATGTCATCATTTAACGCCACAGGCTACCTGATTTTTGTTTCTATAAATAAAAATTTAAAATATTGGTGAATTTAGAGATGTTATAAAATTTAAAAAAATAAATAAATAAACGATTTTTATCTGCAGCTGAGACACACATTACTTTCAATGCGTTGACCTCACTTCTACCAACCACCTGTATCTTCGAAAAGTGAGGTAGAGAGAATAAGTAAAATTAAACAAAAAATGGTGTTGATTCACCTTCGTTTCTCTTCAGTGCAGGTCGGGGCCTTGACATTGTGAAGGCGCTTCTCTTGAGTTACCTTTTTTTATAATACTTAATGCATAAAATCTAAAATTTTCTCTTATTTTTAAGAATTAAAAAATAAAAAGCGGAGATTTTCTATATCTTTCAATGCAGTCAACATTAAGTAATTTCGATAACTATTATTTAGTCAAAAATAACTTTTTTTTTCAACACTGCCATTGATATGAACATCTAACATGTTAATCGATTTCTATGACGTCACATCCGTGCGGGTATACACAATACTCGTATGCCTCCTCTACTACTATTAGGGTAACTGATCTTAAGTTTAAATTTTAAATTTTTTTTGCACACAATCAAAATATTTTCAAAGAATCTTATATATTCACTCTTTATCTTATTATTTCACTCTTTAGGATTTCTTTCAGTGTTAACTGTTATTTTCAATCATAATTTCTAAATCAAATAGTCATTTTAAACTGTTCAGAATAATTAATTAACGCTTTCTGATTTTTTTTTTAATTTGATGCAGTTGTGCTACTTTAAAAATATCAAATTCATTTTTATCAGTTGATTTTATTCAAATAGCGTCAACAGTTTTTTATACCTCCCCTTTTCGATTTTGCGTAACAAAGAAAGAAAAAGAGTAAAATTTGCTGGGAAATAATTGTAAAATCAGTTGTTTTATAATTATCACTTCCAGTTACGATAAACGTTTCAGTACACACGTAGTCGCTGAGAAATCAAAACTGTAGGCTTGCCCCCATTTGAGACAAACGCTGACGGGTTATTTATTTCCTCATGATCACCAAATTAATAATCGATTGAGCAACCATTTAAACTGATAGGTGTTTAAATATTACTATCAATTTAATCGCACTGGTTAGATAAAACAAAAGAGTTTTTAATTTACATGAAAATGAAATTATATGGAGCAATTTGCTATTGTACTATTATTGAAAACAGTATTTATTGGGGTGATAACCCGTTCTTCTTGTCTTTGGCATACATGAAGACATTGAACCCTGATATAACATCATTTAATAGTATTTGGGAAAACACTAATTAGCTCAGCTGTTAATTAATTAATCAGCTGATTGTTACAATATTTTTGTTTATTACAAAGATTATTTACTACAAAACCATAGCCACCAGCCTTATATCACAACTAATGAATGGAGATATAATAGAAAGAAACTGATCAGATTCCCTTATATGATTAAAAAAAAACTGCAGCAGTAAATTATATTAAATAAATAAATCAAAATATATAGATTAGTTGTTTTATAGTTCCTATTAGAATAATTATTGAGTTCAAAGAATGAAGTCATGATTTATAAAAAAAAAAAAAAAAATTTGTTGCGATATTCTTCTATGTTAGGCATATCTAAGTCAGCATCGTATTTTAGCAAAGTGCAGTAAGTTAATTATTTACTGTTCATTATCATTTTTACATGTTCCACTCTAATCCATGAAGGGTCTTGCGTTCAATGCTCTGGTAAGAATGTTCTGTTTCTGCAGCAACCATTCTGAAATTTGCTTAAATCTCACTCAACAGCTAGATTTTAACCTCAAATGAGGATACACACTTTACAGATGCTTTGTGTGACACAGGAGTTTTTCCAGACACCAAGGTCAATCCTTAGTGGATATAACAGAATAAATAAATTTCTGCCTCAGCTGGAACCGAACCTGGTCTCAGGAGTAAAGTTTCTTATCCACTTAGATGCCGCACCTCCTAGTGCTATTTAATAAATAGTGATGTTTTCAAACAGAAAATTGTAATTTCACGAATACTTGTGAATAACTGTACCTATCTTTTGTGAATTTCTGCATTAGTATGGAAGAAAACAAAATCTCATAAATAAAAACTATATCAACATCAACAACCTATTACAGACAAAACAAAGATAGTGCTGAAAATAGTTTAAGATGTACTCTTTTTTACTTTTTACGTGTTGTATATGATAAGTATGGGTAATATATTATTTGCTGATAAACTTCGCAAGAATTTCCAGTCAGTATCCCATTCAAATGTTTAGAAATGTAACAAAATATTGGTTCTAGTTAATAAGATAAAATAAAATAATTTATATATGGTAACTAGTTTGAAATCTATTCCATTCCAATAAAATTTTTATTATTGAAGCTAATACAAAATGATTTTTATTTCAGATTGTAGAAACTGCAAAAACAAAAGTTTCTCAGTTGTCAGCTTCAACGGTAGAACATGTCCATTCAATTACTAACAAAAGCTGGGATAAAGCCAATCAGGTTCTAGCTACTACACATTATGGCAATGTAGCACTGTCACATCTCGATTCTGCATCAAATACTGCTGATCACTATATTGACTATTACCTTCCTGCCGATGAGGGAGAAGAAAACATTCATCGTAAGTAACTTATTTTCGAATGATTTTCACCACAATTTTAGTCATATTTTGTGCCTGAAATTTCCAAGTTTTCTGATCTATCCAATCTTCTTTCTGCATTCTTTTATGCTCACTCAAAACAATTTTTCTTCAAGTTACCTTACTTTTATATATCCTTAAATTTCTTTAGTCTAATGATTTTTGTCTATCCTTGTTACATGCCCATTTCAAAGTGAGGAAAGTGTTTTCAATTTGGTTTATCTATCTTCTTGGACTCGAATAAGGGGTTAAGACAGCGTCATTAAACGTGACAAGAGCCATCAAATTAATTTTCTTTAAATTAATGGTTGAATCAAGCAATACACAAATTATCAATATGCTTTTACTAAAGTTATGAAATAAAATTACTTGCCGCCTCTCATCTAATCTATAACCTCTTTTTTTTTTTTTTTTTTTTTAGAATTAATTGCTTTATCTCCTTATCTTTTCAAATTAAAATGATTCATCTTTATCTCATAGTTTCTAGACAGTAGATAAGCCAACAATTTGAAAAAAAAAAATCATTTTTATGCTAGTAACTATGATAATTGTTATCACAACTTTAATTACTATATCATGTAATGTCACATGCCTATATATGAAATGAAGATGACCGAACACACGACAGTCTCAAGGCTAGCAATCATCTAGAACTGTTATCAAAAAAATATTTTAACTAATAGGAACTTAAGTCAAAAAAATTAAAACAAACCTAAAGACAAGACGACTACCAAAGATAGATATGTAATATTATAAGTGAACTTGGATGTTATTTAGGATAAACTTTATTTTAAAATATTGTCTTTCATCTTATATACCAGTTCATTGCACTTCAAAAATATTTTTATTTATTTATAAGTATTATTGTAAAGAAACAAAAAATATCAGAAAAGAATTTTATCTATCTAAGGAATGAGATCATTTTCTAATTACTTATCTTGACAAAATTAACTTTCTCATTTTCCTTCAGATCAAAAGTTTTTTTCCAGGATTTTCTGTAGCAAAATCCCATTACAAATATCAATTTGCTGATAGTATTAGAGAGGTTAAAGGAAGAGAGAATTTAAAAATAAAACCTAAAATAACATTCCTTCCATGGATACTGTTGAAGTTTTGCACGACCTTTCATCTTCAAATAGTTATATTGATTCCAATCAAGGACCATTCTGGTATAAAAGGCAAGAGTTTATTTAATTGACTGACCAAGAAATAAAAACATTCCTCACACTGATTGATTTTTGGAGGTTAAAATTAACCATTTATAGTTGTAGGGAGGTAAAGGTGTCCCAAAAGTTCTCAAGTAGGAACATTAAACACATTCCAATCTATAAAAGTTATTGCAGGTTTAAAAAAGTAAAAAGTTAACATACAATCTTGGATCACAAGTGCCGAATCAATCATATATTGATTTTACCTTTTACTTGTACAAATTAAATGAAACATAATCTGCTGTGTGTAAACTATGTGAAATAACAGATAACTGCTGATAACATTAAATTAAACCACTGAAAATGGCTCTCAAACTATTAATAACATGAGTATAAATAATGAAATTGGTTATTCTGATTTATTAACTACCGCATTTCCTTCTGTAAAAAATATACTTGAAATCCATGAAAATTAACAGATGTATGTATTTAATAAATATTTAAAATTAAAACAGATTATATATGTATAAGTAGTTTATAATAGTTTAATTATGGTAAATATGCTTTTACAGATATGTAGCTAATGCTCAACTATGGTTGTCACAACTATTATATCGTATCAACAACTTTTTAATTATTATTAAAAATAAATTATTACTTTTTTCAGCTCATCCAAACTCTGAATGTGAAGATAAAGTGTTGCATACAGTACACACTGTAGGAACTCTGTCTTCTAAGGTTGGAAGAAGGGTCTACAGCCGTGTAACTCGTCCTGTGACCCAAAGCCCTCAAGAAATGTCAGAAATAAAACCTAAAAAAGAATAATCTTAATTTTTTATTTTTTTATACTTAATTAATTATAAATACAAAAGAATATGATAAACTATGATCAGTTTGAACTTTGAAAACTGAGAATATCATCAATAATTTCTTTTTATCTACATGTATATGTGTGTTACTACTTTTTCATATAATCTATAAATAAAGTTACTTTTTATATATTTTATGTATTGTTTTATTATTTGAATCAACCATTAAACTCTATAATTGGTTTGTATGATAAACCACAAGTGCTGGTCCTCTGCTCATTCTTTCCTTACTGTAGTTTTTCCTTTTATCATTTATATGAATTTGATTTACCAACAATTTCTTAATAATAATAGATCATTAATTCATTAGTATTAGTTCTGTTTAAATAGCAGAATCCTCGGGTTCTACATTATTGATAACACTGATGTATTTTTCATAAATGTCTGAAACATAACCTAAAAAAAAGAAGAATATTCTAGTCCACTATAGGATTACACTCAGGTCTTAATTTATAAACTTTGTCAACCTGTATATATCTCTTCCCCTATCTTGCCTCCTACCATTTCATGTAGCCATTGTGAGTTTTAAATAAAATGTGTTTTATTTAACTAATACAACTTATTAGTTATTATTTTATTAAGTTAAATAAAGCAAGTTATTATTTTAAAAAAAAGGCATAACTCCCCATTATTAATATTTATTCATTTACTTCGACATGTTTCAGAGCTATCAATTGCTCCATCCTCAGGTTCCTTTGATATTCTCACTGGGTCATTCTAATTCACACCGTGTGTGTGAGTGTGAATTAGAATGACCCAGTGAGAATATCACAGGTACCTGAGGATGGAGCAATTGATAGCTCTGAAACATGTCGAAGTAAATGAATAGATAATAATAATGGGGAGTTATGCCTTTTTTAAAAAATAATTACATTAATGTTATGCTTTTTAACTATAATTACTTCTTTGTAATCACCTTATTCTTATGAAGATCAACAAAGTGAAGCCTAACAATGTATAAAACTCTATGGATATTTTTCCCGCATTCATTGTCTAGATTTAAGAAATGGTCAAAAATTATATACATAAAGTTATTATTTTTTGTTTTTAAAACTTTTTCAAACATATTAGTAAAACAACAGTAATTCTGCAATTGTACAGGGTAAATAATCATATACAAAACTAATCAATCAAATAATGCCATAGTGTATCAGCAAATGCTAGTGCTGAGTGAACAGAATATAATTCCTGTTCATGATTTTTTCAATAAATCTGAAAAGATAGAAACTAAAATTGAAAAATATACCATACGACCTTAAAGTTTTTCAAGTTTTTATAGTTATTCGAATATAGATGAAACTTTTGAAGAAAGCTATCAGAATTCACTGTAACTTTATTTAATAAATTTAACTAATCATTCAGTCAGGAAGTCCATTTTTTTTATTTATTAATTCGCATATTAACAACACAAAACCAAATCAGTAAGTGGCTATATGATATTTCTATGAAATATTTGAGGTATACTGGTCAGATACCAAAATACAAAAAATTAGAAGAATTAAAATATTTATTTAATTTTTCTCATGATATGAAATATTTATTATGTTTTTATGTTATTATTTTAGTTTATTTTAATTTATTACGAACAAAAAGCCAGTGATATGTCAGTACCAAGATTTTTCGATTCTCGATTCTGGGTACTGATGTTTTTACAAAAAGTAATCTATATGAGACATAAAAAATGTAATGATTATTAAAATAATAAATTAATTAACAAAAAAAACCATTTATTATCTACAACATATAATATTTAGACTAATTACAATTCAAATTAAAAAAAAACCTTTATTCTGTGGTTACAAAAATCCCTTAAAAATAAAGAAATAGAAGAAAAGAAGTATACCAATAAAAAGTTACCAAATTAAGGAAATTATTACCAATATTAAGCTCTAATATTGTCTTCCTGCATTTACTTTTTTAGTGCTACAGCTTCCACAGTTGAAAATCGTAATTATGTTTTTTTTATTTTCCATAAGCAAATATTTATCTTAAACAATCCTAGTAAGAATTTTTGAATTTTTAAAGATAATTCTTTTAAATTTTATAAGTAGTTTTAAACTTATACAAGAAAAATTGCTGTTATTAAAAATTAAAAAATATTTTGTCATTACGAATAGGAATAGATTTAGGGTCATTATACAATTAAGTATCACAAGACAACCGCCGAAGTCAGTAGTATCGATCGGTTTCTAGGAATCGACTTTGGATCATCGATTCTCGATACCGATTCTTTTCTCAAGAATCGTGGGAATCAGAAATCGATTGATTCTCGATACCGATTCTTTTCTCAAGAATCGTGGGAATCAGAAATCGATTAACTTCTAAAAAACCACAATGTAACCATTAGAAGATTTTATCTTACTATCGATTATCGAATTTATGCGAAGTGTAAAGTGCCTATCATTATAAATAGTTCCACTTGATAAATCCATTTTAAATTTTTATATGACTTTTCAGTTTGGTTTAGCAAAACTATTAGGTTAGATTTAGGGCTTCACTGAAATAAATAAATAAAAATGTAACATGGACAAAGTCTTGTATATATCTTGTATATCTAATTATTTACCTAATTCAACTAATTATATTCTATATATTTCTCTTTTTATATTGGTATATGTAATCTTTTTTTATCGCAAAGTATTTTGTTTACTTCCTAGGAATATTATCTTCACTGAATAATATTAGTGTATAGTGCCTCCTTACATTATTATATGTAATTAAGCTTCACCTAGTTAGTAACATAGTCTTATTTATTCAGTGTTATCACAATTTATTATGTTTTCTTTATGTCAATTTTCTTTCAACTTATACTTGATTTTGTAACTTATAAAATCCTAATTCCTAGAAAAATTTAATCAATGATTAGAGAGCTTTGATTTTTAGAATACTTTAAAACATTTAGAATATTGATGCAACATATCACACTTGTATTTCAAAAGTGACACATCTCAAAAATTTGTATTTAAAATGTACTAAATTAAATTCAAATCCCACCTGATACATTTCACTTGCAGTTGGTATTAAAAGATAATTCAGGTATACTTTCAATATTTTATACAAGATTGTGAGAATTTTACATTGGTTTAATGTAGGTTTTTGAGTAGTATCACTTTTGAAATACATGTGCAATACCATCATTCTAATTAGAAACCTGTTACTCCTGTGATACTTATTTACTGAGGAAACTAGTAAATATTTTTAAGTAGGGTAAACTAGTCAGTTATTGACACCGTTAAGGCAATGTCCTATAGTATAAATTCTAGTAAAAATAATTGAATCAACTTGAAATTTATTGAGACTATTCTTTAATTGCCTTACTTTCTGTTGCATACAAAAGTTTTGACTAAAAATTTCAGAGGAGAGAATTTTCAATAAATTAAGAATAATTAGTTCAAATTACAGTTATTGACCTCCTACGGATCAGTAATTGACACCCATTTATTCTTCATTATTCTATATTTTCATTACAATTGGATTTATGTAATGGATACTTTAAGCATGTTATCTTATAAAACAGACTTATAAGGATGTTTATTCATGATCAGGGCAATATAATATATAAGTGTTTACATATCTCACTGCCTAGCCTGACGAACTTTGAAAGGTGATAATCGCTAACTGTAACATTTTTGTTTTGTTTCATTTTTCGCGATTTTCTCTAAAACTAAGCAAAAACGAGCAAATCTCTAAAGGACTTTTTGTCTTAGTTTTTCGGTCCCCTTTAAGCTCCTGAAGTTTTGCCATTTGAATTCGGGACACCTTGTATATGTATATATATTATTAATTTTTTTTAAATGGTACAAACCATTTGGTATGGTGTTATTGTTTAAATGGTAAGGGCTGTTTATTTACATGTTCTGTAACTTATAGGCATACTACATGTACGATATAAGAGTAAAAAAAAAATAGCTTGTTTAGTTATCTAAATATAAAGTAATAAGACAACAAAATATTTAAAATACAACAATGAAAAAATAATTTTAAAAATCATAAGAGAAATAATATATATATAGAAAAAAAATTCATCCAAACAAAGCCAACAAGAGCTTACCTATCTAGCCCGGAGTTATGTCCGCAAACGTTTAATAAACTTGCGGAAACTAACAAAGGAAATTTGTTGTAAGGTAGTTTACCCTCAGTTTGGCGGGAAGCTTCTGCAATGTTGCCAGCCAGAAATATAATGTAATGAATCTTGGTTGTACTTGGCCGGCTTTTTAAAGAAATGGGAGGGAAATAGATTGAGCCTATGGGACACAGGCATTAGGAGTCATTCTTATTAAAGCTTAGAAAAGTGTTTCGTTCACTCTTGCTAAATCACCTGATGTTGTTTATGTTGGGTTCAATTTTTTATTTATTTTTTTAAATTGGGAACAATGTAGTCACACTTGTGTTCACTGAATGGTGAAGAAAATGAAACATAAAATGTTTATAGAAATTGACTTCTCTTAAATGTATTTTTAAGGTAGAAATTAATTTTTAACAATAGTAACAATTTCTTTTTGTACCACACAATAATTCATAAAGAAATGTAAGAAGTAAATTTTGGTAATATTAATATTATCTGCTGTAAAAACATTAAAGCAATAATTATTGCAGTAACAACTTATAGTTTAGCTTATGTGTCTAAATAGTGGAAAAATCCTGTGCGATAGAATTTCTTCATAAATATAAAAAATAGGAATGATTTCTAAAACAGTCATTGATATATTTTATTTCCGAAATAGAATTATAATAATTTCAACAACTTTTGAATGTCCCTTATATTTTAGATATGTAAAATGGTTTTATAATTACATTTTGTAAATTATTCTACAATTTCTAAAATGTTCCATATCCTATCTGGATTGTTTAAAGTCTTTCAAATATAATATATTTGTACTTTCTTCTATTCACTAAAATTCCATTATTGAGGCTTTTCCTCTTCCCGTGTAATTAAATAAAAACTTTTGAAAAGTACTTGATTTTAAATACAGAGACAATGTAACAATAATTTCTCATTAAAATGAAGTAAGTTATCAGAAGCAGTTGAATGTAACATCCGATTTTGATATCTACCAAGGATTATTCTGATGATAATAATTAAATTATTGGATGTAGGGAAAAGACTTTAAAAAATACAGATTGGATAAGAAGCATTTTAAAACTTGACACTATTTTCAATAATTTACAAAATGTAATTATAGAACCATTTCAAAATCACTATATTTTAATGTTATCTTTGATGAAGTAACAAAGAAGTATGGCTTTAAAAAAAATAAACATTTGATAAATTCAAATGGAAAATATATAATTTTTATAGACAAAAACACACAATTTTTATCCTTCTACAAAACTAATTTTTTAATCGTAGAAGAGACCAGAATGTTTCTTTTAGTTTTATCATAGATAAACAAACAATAGTTATCACACTACAATAGAAGAAAAAGATTGAGACAGAAGTGTACAAATGTAAATAAAACTTTAAGCATACACAATAATTGTATTGTTATTTGAACACTAGTTCTATTAATATTGAAGAAGTCTTTTATACTAACACTGTTCCTTTGTCTTCTAAAGTGAACAGACATCAATTTCTTTATATTAAAAACTAACACAAAGAGTGTTTTATTCAGAGGGTAATTACAATGATATTTGTTTGACAGTATTATTTGAGAAATTCTACTAATTTTGAATCTCAAAACATTAAATAGAAGGAGGACACTATTAGAGAATGATTCGAAAGCCTTCTCAATTTCATTACAAACATTTTATCAGATACAAGAATGTTAGAGACAAAAAGTTTATTGTCAGTTATTACTCTAAATAAAACCTATTAAAGAAATAATTTTTAAGTTGCTGCATTCTCTGTTATTTCATTTTAGAATACGATTAACTGTGCCAATGATGCCTAAAATTCTGACATATATCTAATAAGCTCTGATTTGAAAAACCTCAGATTTTTTAATTAGAATTAGAATCTTCCAAATTTACTGCATAATTTCTATATCCATTTTGAGCAGATCTCTCTTTTTATATTTAAGGGAAATAATGGTACATAGTAATAAAGTAACAAAAAACATATTTTCAATTATTTTATACCCATCTTAGAGCAAAATATTACCATTTTAATGAATAAGTATTTTACGAGTTTTGTAAAACAATTAAATAAAATTTAAAGTTATTAAAATTGTATCTTTATTGCAGTCTTTGTGCTCTTCAATCATTAACCTTGAAATATAATCTTTAAACACTAAATTAATTTATGTTAGGATCCATTATGTATTCAACCCATGAAAGAAATTATTGAGTAGTTATATGAGATAGTTAGAATGGAAGTGCTCTAAGCGAATAGTGAGTATTCTCTTAATCGCACAATAAAATATTATATATATTAAAGAGTTTGTTATATTAATACTAATTATATTAACTGTTCTTTTTAAAACTGTGTCCTGAAAGTCAGCTTATAACAAAAATTGTTGTGATTTATGTCTCTATTATGACTATGTCTATAATTCTCAGCGAATCCAATTGATTCATTTAAAAATATTAATAAATTCATTTCTGAATATCATCATTCATGTTATTCTTAACAATTGTTTAGGGTTGTAAAAAATAAAACCTATACCGCTACAACCCATGAAGGGTCTATTCAAGGAGGTCATGCGGTCATCAATCATGATCAACCGCCAGGTTACAGATTGGATAACTTATAGAAATTATAGTTTTTGGACTTATTACAATTATTTTTATTTGTAGTTTTATAACGTAGTGCGAATAGCTATAAACATTTTAAATTATAAATGAAGAACAACTACATAATCATAATTTGTTATAGAACAATTATTGTTGATAACAACATTTGAGTAAATAAGTGTTTTATTCTTCCAAAATAAATTCTAATTAATGATTAGTATGAACATGACTTAAGCATAGCATAGTATAGTACTCGATTGCTATTTAGTAGACTACTATTGACTAAAATAAAAATTAGGAAAGAAAAGTAATTATATTTGCGTAGTCTTAAAAGGCCGTTTCATGAAAAAAAATGGATCCCTATATTCATAAAAAAAAAAAAATAAAAATAAAATGATCAGCTGCAAATTAAATACTATCCTTATAATAAAAAATATATCAGTTATTATAACATTTTAAAATTATAGTAATAAAGTACCAATTAAAAAAAAAAAAACTAACTCTGAAGTGCTGTGAAGCCTCAGAAGTACAAAAACAACTCAGAAAAAAATTATATTAACAAAAAGTTTCTAACAGAAACTTGGCTACTTATGGAATTATATTTATATGTTTTTGCAATGAAAAAAATTAATATTAATTAACAATTTTTCTATTATTTTTTTATTTACATCATATTGTAATGAGTAGTGACGTTATTATGATAAAGTATAAAAAAGTAAACATATTTAAATGATCATTTTACAAAATTTTAATATTTCCTACAGGAAAACATTTTGAAGTTAAGAAAGATTATAACAGCAAAGGTCTGATAAGCATATCAGAATATACTCAGAGCAAAACTATTGGTTCAAAATTGACGATTTTTTAAAGTGTTTGTTTTTAGTAAAATTAAATTTTTTTTTAGCCACAGACATTTAGTCTCTTCTTAAACATGATGAAGATAATTAAGTATAATTATAAGATACTTTTTTTTTTTTTAATGCTTAATAAAAAATCAAACAAAGCATTATTTAATGAAAATACAATTTGTCGAAATCAAATAAGAATGTATACTACATAAAATATTGGGTCATAAACATAGGAAATGTTAGATTTGCTAAAGTTCATAATAAAATTAAAAGTACATGTAAACTTTCTCAATTATCAATAACAGTATAATAAACAGCATTTAAACTCCTCTTTATTAAAAGTATAAACAAGTGACATGTTTCGGGAAACAAGGTCCCATAAAGAGGTAAAAGAGAAACAGACACGGTGTGTTAACACCAAGAAATCATTTTAAAGTCTGATGATGGGACCTTGTTTCCCGAAACATGTCACTTGTTTATACTTTTAATAAAGAGGAGTTTAAATACTGTTATTGATCAATAAAAGTAACTCCTTCATTGAAGAACTAATTATTTCTCAATTATATTAAACTTTACATTTAGACTATTTAAGGTTTTACCTTATAAAAGTAAAATTCATTATTGTGATTATCTTTTCCTTCTGTGATTGCTTACTAAACTCATTAAATTGTATAATATTGAAGACATTTTTTAAAATTAGTTATAATACATCAATAATTTTATAAAAAACTGTCATGCAATCAACAAAGTGAAATGTGTGAGAAGTAGACATTGTTCAACCAGCGCTGGTATGTAAAAAGAACTCAAAATATTTTCCCTAGAGAGAAATTTCAAATCTAAGCAATCTTTAAGCAGCTAAAATTCTTGAATAGATTTCTTTTTTAAATAATAAAAATAGCCTTATTTTTTAACAGCAAGCTTTCATAAGATATTATCAAAAGTAATTTGAATGAAATAGTTCAGTAATTATTAATGCCCTAAGTTGACCTAATTTTAAAGAATTTTTTACATAGCTGGTACAAATTTATAAGGGCAATTTCTAACTAAGAGGATTTCTAATGAGATATTATCAATCAACAATTCTTTAAGTGATTTATCTAAAGCATAAATGAAAACAAAATTTTGGTCGTTTTATTATCAAACTAATAAATAAAAAGGTAGCTAACTGTTTGAAAAAATAAACCATTCATTTTAAATGGCCGTATAATAATGTTTTACTGAGACCAGTTTTATTTTTAATATAAAACCATTGCTACAAACTTAGTCATGGCTTTGTAGTCATTGAGAATTAAATTTCATAATTCAAACAAAAATCAATGGAACCATAGAAAAACACTACCCACATTAGGTAATAACGTATTAGTTACGAAGCTTTAATTGTAGCTTCTAATAAAGGACAAAGTACGCCAATAATCCTGACTCTAAGTAAACAATTTAAGGTATTAGTCAGCATAAATCTGAAAACCGTAAAACATTTAAAGATTAAGTTACTATTCAAGTAACACAATATTCTTCACTAATAATTTTTGTTTTAAATTAGACATAAATGTCCCATGATCATAAAATATAAAATATTCCAAAAAATATTTCTAAAAACAGCTGTTACATATTGAAACTATGACGTCATAAGTTACTTAAATAAATTAATAATAAAAATAATAAAATTAGCAGGGATATTCACGACAAATATTAACATTGAGATTTTTTCGTAGTGAAATATTCTTATTTAATTATGTATGTGAAGATCATTATAGCTACGGAGGGTTGGGAGTGGGAGAAAATATAACGGTAGGCCAGCATTTTGATCAATAGGAACTAGAGACAGTTTGAAATGCTCAATTCTCATTGGTTGAGATTTATCACGTGACTATCTCCTCCAACAACTCAGTTTGGCGGGTTAAACCTTGCGTCACCGCCATAGCATTATTTGGTGCCTGAAAGTCAGAGATCTATTGTGAAGATGGTATGTAGGCATGAGTTTATTTGGAATATTGTTGAGTTTTTGTTAATTTTTTTTTATCATCGTGTTCCGCTATAATTGAACTATCGCCTGGCAAAGTTTGAAGCTTCTATCTATAAAATTACTATGTTTTTTCCTCAATTTTCTAGGCTGGTGGTAAAGCTGGTAAGGACTCGGGGAAAGCGAAGGCCAAGGCGGTATCTCGATCTGCACGGGCTGGTTTACAGGTAATTACTGTTTGATTTACTTATCTTTTTTGTTGTTATTCTGGCATTTTGAATTTATTATCGGAATAAGTAGGAATTGATAATTTTTTTTGTTTAGATATATATTAGAGCACTTTCATGTCAACAAAACTCCAACCGATTAGTTTATTTTTGTTTTAGTTCCCAGTTGGTCGTATTCACAGGCATTTGAAAAACAGGACAACCAGTCATGGAAGAGTAGGAGCTACTGCTGCTGTTTATAGTGCTGCTATTTTAGAATATTTGACTGCTGAGGTATGTGTTTATGTTTTAGAAATGAGTTGTTGTTACTAGTAATTTTAGTTATCATTAGTATTGCAATAATCTTTCGTTTTAGTGAAATTGTTTTATTTTCTACATTATTTCATTTGAGTCGGAAGTTGGTTAAAATACTTCAGCCGATTTTAAATTTTCTCTTGTTTATGATGTTTGGTTTTGTTGATAATTTTTTCAATTAATGTTTTAGAATATGGCATTTAGCTGTTTAATGTTATTAATTATGAAATTAGACTCCATTAATTTGTTAGGGCTGTGTGCTAATCAATTGCTTATGGTTTATCCTTAGTTTAGTTTTTTTTTTATATCGTTTAGTTCTTCAATTTTCTTATCTTTGGTTAATTGATAACACTAAGATAGTTTTGTTGTATACAGGTTCTAGAGTTGGCTGGAAATGCTTCCAAAGATTTGAAGGTAAAACGTATCACTCCTCGTCATTTACAGCTTGCCATTCGAGGAGATGAAGAATTGGACAGTTTGATCAAAGCTACCATTGCTGGTGGTGGTAAGTTTTTCATAGCTATACGTTTTTGTTATATAATGTTATTGATGCTCTCGAATATCATGATGCAATGTTTTACTTTTTGACTATTAACTTTAATTTCTTTTTATCCAGGTGTCATTCCTCATATCCACAAATCACTCATTGGAAAGAAGGGTTCTCAGAAACCAGTATAAAGTCTGTTAAGCACTTTCATGTATGTTTTGTATGTACAAATTTTCGCCAGAGACATTGGGAATTTAGGGACTTGTTTTTTCAAGCCAAAGTGTTTTATAGAGTGTTTGAGCATAATGGGTGGTTTTTTTGTCATGGCGGATGTCATAATTGCACTTTCTCATTTTTGAGAACTGATCAAGAATTTATCTCGACTTTAATTTTTTTTATGAGCCTTTGTATAGAAACTTTTTGGCCAGAATTTGTATGTATATTTACATAAGTAATTTCTTTATTTTTAATGTATTATTCAGACTGCTCAAACTACCTTTTTTAGCATAATTTTATTGTTTAACTTGATATTTTTGATGCCTTTGTAAAATTAATGAATTATGGTATATAATGTTAAGCATGTATTATTCTTTTACCTTATCAATCAGTTATATTTTTTTTGTATAATTTTAAAAATGTGTTTCTGGAAATAATATGTGACTTAATTCTTATTTTTTTAAATTGTTCATTATTATTAAGAGATGTGACTATGAATGTTGTTTTTGGCTAATTGGCAAAGTCTAATCACAAGATAATAAATGTTATATGTAAAATTCAAAAATGGCAAACTTTACCTAGCTGTTAAGGTCTTAGAAATGTTTATATTATATATCAATAAATGACAAATATACAATTTTTTTTAAATTTATTTTCCCCTGAAATGTACACCCCCATAACTAACCCAAAAATTATAAATTTGTTTGGTATTTGCTTGTGCCAAATCAAGATGTTAGTTTTGAATTATTTTAAAATGTGATTGCCAACACTTCCTTCTTTTAGTAAATTTGAAATTAGTTATTTAATTCTAAGAGTATCATAAACTCAGTTCTGATTTTAAGAATTTATTAAGATGCCTATGTAGGTCAACCTAGATTAACTGAGTAAACAGGCTAAGTATGAGTTCAGTTTAAGTTACACATAATTCAGTTTATTGTTCTCAGAATAATCCAGGATTGTTAATAATGGGAAGAGAAATATAACTTGGAATGTATAAAGATTTTTTTTTATTATAGCACTATTAACTATCTGATATTACAAATTAGTTAAGGACTTTTAAAATTGAATCCAGGGTAGCAATTTCAGAAGGAATCATATTTTTCAGTGGAACTATAGCTAGTAAGTGATAAAGCAACAGCATTACACCATTTCTGTATGGATGTTATCTTAATATGGAAGGTAGGCCAAGTGTTTAAAATGATGCTGAGTGGGAGTATACCAACTGAACATTTTCTAAGGACTTGGTAGAAATTAGGTTGAAACTAAAGCAACCAACAAGGAAGACAATAATTAATTAAGAATAGTCCTATTCCCTGAAACAAAATAGACTTTGTATAGTGACTATTAAAACAAATTTTACCTGCTGTGAAATTGTTTTAATAAATATTTGTTACTCTTATTGAAATGCTTTTGGAAATATGAGATTAATTGTGTATTATTTGTATATTAGTTGTGTATTTCACAATTAGTCATTTGGTTTTGAAACCTTTTTTCATAATTGATTCAAGATGGTATTACTAAAACTGTTCATTAAAACCTTACCCACCAACTTTGTAATTTGTACTTGTTAGGAAATATTAAAATGGTAGGGTTAAAACATTCTATTTTTTAATTGTAATCATACTATAATACAAGGGTTAACTAGCAAATAAACCATTACAAATTAACAAAATAGTTTGTTATAACATGTTTATCCAGTTGCAAGTAAGCAATAAAAGCATAAAAGACAGGATTTGATTCCAAGAATTCTTTGTTCAAGACAAACAAAAAAACTTTGTTTACTACAATAATCGTCTTCTACGTTTTTTTTTTTTTGTTGTGATAATTGCTTATTTTATAGAAAAACATTCCTGATGGATGATTATTTTTAATTTATATACTGATCATGAAAAAAACGATCGAATTCGATTTAATTACATATAAGAACTGGAGTTAATGAAGGAGGTTTGGAAACAACACATTGTTACACAGATTTAAAATTAATAATTGATTTAAGTGAGTACAATAATTTGAATAAATAAATAGAAATAACATCACGCTGAAACAATTTGTATATTTACCTTAGTGCCAACTAAACTAAACATTTTAACTCATTATTCTTAATTAGCTATCGATCTTTTTAATTATTTATCCTTTTTATTTAATTCAAATTTAAATAAAATTTCATTATTATTACTAATATTAAAATAACTTAATCAAAAGTATTCGAAATAAAAATATAGGTAATAATCCATTGTGCTTTCTGTTTTATAATTCATCAAAAATATTATGGTTACATGTTAGAATAAAACAAGATGTAGGATTAAAGATTTAATAACGTATAAAGTAATATTAAAAGACGAATCGGAAAGGGGTGGCTACACTGGTTTATGTCTTTCCATTTCTGTTCGAAAGTATAACATTTGAATTTATAAAAGCATAGATGATATGATTTCTGTTTTACTAAAATTTTAACTCGCCTAAAGGTACTTCTTAATATAAATACTTCAATTATTTCGTCATAAATGACTAATAATAACTGATAACTGACTCATAATAACTACTGATATTAATGGTATAGGTAATTATTATTTGAAATGATTTCAAAAATTCAACATAGTAGCGATTATGAAGCGTAACTTAAAAAAAGATAAAGTAATGTTTGTTTTTCATGTGCTTAATTACTACATTACCGTTTTATTTATATCATTCCTGTTATTAAAATTTCCATTTGTAATGTAATATAAAATAAGCATTATTTTTATTGCCCTACAATCCTCATAATGCCTGAATGTTATTGACTGGATATATAAATTATCATATTAATCATGGAAATAACAAATGTAATAGGAAACTTTAAAATATATTTGTGGCATGGACAATGATAACTATTTAATAACAGTGGCCTGCTTCTCGATATACTCAATACTTCATGAATGTTTTTCAAATTACTTAGAAAAAAAAATCATCTCTGCATTCTTCTATTTACTTTTTGAATATATGGTCCCAACCTACTAACTTGTTTACATCTTTCTTTAAAATTGCCCTCTGTAAGTAAATCATTCATTATTCATTCTGAGCCTTTCTGAAACTCATGTTTTTCTACTCTTGAATCTCTAGATTATCCTTTCAACATAAGGTATCATTCACTTTCCTAGTAAGAAAACTACTGCTCCTATGTAAACAATAATTTATTTATATTAATAACAACCATATAGCTGGTTTGAATTATATTTATTGATAGATAATTGAACAATGCTAGAAAATTGTACATATAGTCTTTATGATTTTGTTATTCTTTGGAGACATTATGTTCAAGAATTAAAGCTATTTTTCATTTATTATAAAAAAAAATTAAACAAAATTTGTTGTTAATATTAAACAAGTATGATTATTAATTAGTTTTTTACAGTCTGGGTTTTTTCTTTTTATCTGATGCTTTGATCTCAACTTCTTCATCCTCCTTTCCTAGTTGTTTGGCCTTCCACATTTCTTTTTACTTATCTGTAGTGACCCCATAATTATCTTAAGGATTTTTGGACCACCCCACCTGTGCACAGGGCCTAAACACCTTACTTCATCTTTGAGATCTAGCTTATCTTTGATGTTCTGAATGAAAAATCACTCATTTTTTAAATTTCTTTATTAATCATCATGATAGTAACTGTCTGTTTTTTGGGCTATAAATTTTCCACATAATTTTTTTTTCTACTTATTTTGTAAGATTTTTACCTTGTTAATGTTCATATTTCACAACTATAAGGTATAAATGAGTGAATGATAGTCTAGTAAACCTGGATTTAGTGGTGTCTAAATTCTTTATTTTGGAAAAACTTTCTTGAGGGCTCAATAATACCTGGTCACAAATTTACTATCGAGGTTGTCTTTTTCTATTTAATTAGGATTGATGAATTAAATGCCACTTCTATTGAGATTATTTTATTTGAAAACTAGTTTCGAATGCTAAACATCCATCTTCAGTTCTAAAACATACAATAAAATTTTCAACACATCAGTACTGTTACATAGATTCTATATACTAAAGTTTTTTAAAAAGATAAGACAAGAAATCAAGCATAGGCACTCACCTTTGGGGTAACTAAAACACTGAATTTGTGAGAAGTAAAAGGGCACATAAGTTGTAAATCTAAAACTTAACCTACCTGCCCCCTTTTACTTCTCACAAATTCAGTGTTTTAGTTACCTCAAAGGTGAGTGCCTATGCTTGATTTCTTGTCTTATCTTTTTAAAAAACTTTAGTATATAGAATCTATGTAACGTAGTTCTGATGTGTTAAAAAATTTTATTGTATGTTTTAGAACTGAAGGTGAATGTTTAGCATTCGAAACTAGCTTTCAAATAAAATAATCTCAATAGAAGTGGCATTTAATTCATCAATCCTAATTGTATTGATCCTTCTATATCATCATCCCTCATTCCTCAAGTAACTTTTTCTATTTGTTTTCAATGAAGCTTTTCCTTAATCAAAATTATTATAAAAATTAAGAATTATTACTTTATGTATAATTTGTAAATACATTCTAAAATAACAAAAGAAAATACTTCTTCTGTAGTTCCACTTGAGTGCTTATCAGCTTAGAGGAGTGTTTAACCACTGGTATTCCTCTTTGTCCCTTGCTTGGATCCTGACTCGGTGTAGATATGTTCCTCTCTTCCAGCAAAGCCTTTCTATGTAATCAAGGTAGGACATTCTTGGTATGCCTTGAGGTCTTCTACCATCAGGGACACAGAAATCCATCTTCTTAAATGGATTTCTGTATTCATCCATTCAAACAACATGACTGAACCACATAAGTTGTCGGATCTCAGACAAAAAATATAATTAAGTTATAGAAAGACTCCTATGAAAGTTCTTTAAATCTTTTGTTAATAACTAAATTATCTAATGTTGGAATGACTACAGAATTTAGTACAAAAACTTCCAGTTATGACCTAACAACAATTTATCTGTCCATCCTGAATTTTTGTTTTCATTACATAAATTAAAACAAATACAGAGTAAATTAATTATTCAAAAGTCAAGATTGAAGTTCGATGGTTACTTCTATTTAAAATAACTTCATGAAGGAACTGAGCTTCTGGACAGTTTTTCAAAATCCAATTTATTTATGAATTAAATGAAATCCTTGGTCAAATATCTTTATTGGATCATTTGATATATAGGATTAGGCTATGTGATTTATTGCATTTAGTACATTATTTAATTATAATATCTCCTTTTTCTGCAGGAACATGTATCAAAAACATTACTTGTACTTGTAGTGGTTAAGTTTTAAGGTGGTTGTACTTGTAGTGGTATTGGTGGGGTAACTTGTTCGACAAATGGACCTCTAAGGCCTGATGTTAAATAGTTGTTCGGAAATTATTCTGTCATCTCATTTCCTTTATTTTCTTTTTGATACTTCTCATATTTTTTTTTTTTTTTCCTATGGCCTTCGAGTAACTGTTTAAAAGAAATTTCTTTATCTTTCAGCGAGTTCATCATGAATTTTAAGGGTTTGTACTGCATGTTATAGTCTTTTTCCGTTTTCATACATATATGATGTTGTAATATATATTTTTCAAGCAATACCATATATCTTTGACTTTGATACCATTTTTTTTAGGTTGGTTATTGATTTTAGGAGCTAACCAGTTTTGGAATGGTTGAATACATCACTACACCTTATTCTAGCACTTGATATAAAAGTCATTTACATCTAATTTAGATAATTTATACAAAAAAGTAAATTATATTAGTTTCTAGTCCTTCTTTCTTCTTTCTTGTCTTCCTCACAGTGCTATTTCTAGCGTCGAGGAGCCTCTATCCAGCGCAGCCACTCTTCCCGGTCGCCACTTAACCACCTCATTTGGTTGAAGGATTTGCCTCTTCTGACTGTAATCCTCTGTATAAACCCCTGATAGGAAACTCTGGGACGCCCTCGTGGTCTCTTCTCAGTGGGTCGAGCCTCTAATACCTTTATTGGGTTCATGTCCTCGTTCATGCGGCAGACATCTCCAAACCACTTTAGTTGCCTGTTTTCCAAAGTGGTTTTGAGTTCGGACACTTCCAGTTGCTCTCTTATAGTTTCGTTTCTAATTCGGTCTCTCCTAGTTTTCCCCACTGCCGATCTTAGGAACCTCATTTCCACTGCTGTTATGTGACTGTAATGTTTGTAAAACATGGTCCAGCTTTCTCCGCCATAAGTGAGAATAGGCAGGTATACTGACTTATAGATGTGCATCTTTGTCTTTTTATCCACTTCACGGCAGCTGAGGATACTGCTAGTGATCTGGTAGTATGCTTGATTTGCCTTCGATATTCTGTTTGAAATCTCCGCATCTATCTTACTAGAGTCAATAATTACGGTATCTAAGTAGGTGTAATCCTTCACCACATCAAGAACTTCTCCGCTGCAAACCAATTGGACATCTTCCTGTTCCTCTCTCGCCATAACCAGCACTTTACTCTTGGAGGCATTGATTCGCATACCTTTCCTAGGCAGCTCTTCTTCCCATTCTACCAGTGCTCACTGTAGTTTCTCCTTTGAATCGGAGATGAGGACAATGTCATCAGCATATAAAAAGCTTTGTACGAGGACTTTACTCATATTCCAGTATCCAATTTTAGTCCAGGCAGTCCGACACTTGCAGATTTTATGAATCTCATCCATAAAGTTTATAAACAGAAGGGGGCTTAAACTATCTCCCTGTCTAACTCCTCTTGCAATTGGAAAAGGTTCTGACTCTGTGCTATTTATCCTTATCACTTCAGTGGCTCCCTCGTAGGTTGACTTCACTGCCTCAATCAAATCTCCTGGCACACCCTTTGCAACCAAAGCAATCCAAATTTCTTTTCTTGGAACTGATTCAAATGCTGCCCTAAGATCGAGAAATGCAAGGTACAGGTTTTTGTCTCTGTCCCGGGCCTTTTCAGCGATGATCCTGGGTCTGCTGGCCAGGACGGACACCAGCTTGTCCACCTTCTAGCTGCCCCTCCACAATCCGCCGGAGCCTCTTTTCTAAGATAGTGGTGTATAATTTATAGACCACAGAAAGCAGACTGATGGCTAAGCTAACTATTAGTTTCTAGTCCATATAACACAATACTTCCCATAGGATATGTGCTCTCCAGTCATGATTTATTAATGAAGTGATAATGGAAAGTTATTTCATTCTAAGATTATCACTGAAAACATACAAAATTATGGTTAAATTCATTAGTGTTTTGGATTTACTGAAATGAAATGAAAAAATAAACTTCAGTCTGGGACTAATTGTCCCTTAAGAATAATACAGAGGCTCAATGGCACATTACTGTTGTCTGGTTTCATAAATTTTAAGCAGATATAATAATAAATGTACTAGAAGAGTAAATGTATTAAAAGTGTAAAATTAAAACAGATTTGTATAAATACAAACATAAAATAAAAAAATTAGTAGAGGCGACATGCATAAAAGAAGAAGAGGAAGATACAAAATTTTTAAAATTAGGCAAATAAAAAATAATAATACTTTACAAACATTGATCAAAATAAAATTAATAACATTCACTTATACAGAGACATTCTGAATATACATAGTTAAAATATTAGATTATAAAATAAAATAAATTTAAATTTTTTTTGAGCAAACTCATTAGTATCGGATTTAATAATATAGTTTGTTACTAATAGTTACTAAGCAAGAATTAAGGTTTTTATATTTAAAATTGTTTAATAGGAACTAAAAGTAATTGTTTCCCATTTATTTTGTTTTTATTTGCACTATAAATTTATAAATATTTAATTTATTAACCACAAACCTGTAGTCTTTCGAATACCTTTAAATTAATAACTGTTCAACATCTTTTGAAAGCAGCTATTATGAAGGCAGAAGAAAACATTGCATAAATGTCGTCAAGAGGAGGAGCATCTGATTTTTCTGTATTTACTTGATTATAAGGAAAAACATTTTACCATATTTATACTAATTATTTTTATTTTCAGACCCAGATGATGAACTGGTTCCGCTCTTCTCCTCTCCTTTTTTGGACAGTGGGTTGTCTCTTGATGACTTGGTGAGTGGTTGCATATCATTTAAGGAGTAAAACATTGTTTCTGAACAATTTGATTCTGTTACAAATGATTTTGCCTAGTTGCTATAAATAATTAAATAATAAACTTTGTATTATTTTAATTCCATGAATATAAATGCATGTAGGAGAAAACAAAGACTCTTTGAGCGATAGAATATTACACAATACCAGCCAAATATCAACATAAGCACATACCTGAGTATATAACTATTACCTTTATTGTTTCACAATTATTTATTTGTTTTTTTCTATTTATTTATTTATTTTAAGACAAAAAAAACAACAACAAGTAATTGAAACTACCATCCTTCATCAATTACTAAGTGATACAAAATTTAAGATTTTGTGTGCTTTAAAAATAGAGCCAAATGAATCCAAAACATAAAAAATTAAATTGTTATTAAATATATAATATAAATACATAAAATAACTTACCATGTATCGAGGTTGAAATTCATTTCAGGCCAATTTTCGAACTGTTTGAACTCAATGTTTGCACTAAATTGACTGTCATAGCCCCTTGCTGGTTTCATTGGCAAACTCTTACAGAAACCCTGCTGAAAGCTTACAGTGTAGGCCAAAACGTGAGCACAATAAATTAAAATTTATATTTTAATTGTGTTTCCATGACTGCACACTCCAACTATAATTATATTTCCAAATTATTATGTCTTGGGAAGTCTGCAGTTTACAAACTAAATTGTTTGAGTGAAAGATATGAAATTTGGTCATGACCTCATGGGCCGATCATATAAAAGAGGATTTCTGATTCATTACTATGAAATATTATCGATTTAAAAGGAAGGAATAAATACTTGTTTTACATTTAATCTATGCCTTCATTCCAGATATATTATAATGTTCTTTCTAGGTCATATTGTAATATGTTTTTGTTATTCAGTAAAAATGTACGATATAGTAATATCAGCTGAATGTTGTATTCTGAAGTCATATAGCCTAAGGCAGGGGGATTCAATAGGTCCTCTTCAGTTCCACATTGCTCTACAAGCTGTAGTCAATCAGAGCAAGAAGGAACAATATTTACGAAGATGACCCAAGTTCAAGCACATGATGACAATGTCATTATTAGTAGATCTCTGCAGAGCATTAGGATGGCCTTTGAAGTAATGGATGCTGAAGCAAAAAATATCGGCCAACACGTAAACGAGGAGAAGACCAAGATCATTAAATTGATGAACTAAAAGCTAGATCGGAGGCAGAGTCACTATGAAATAAACCCCTGAAGCTTCGAAATAGTGAGAAGCTCCCAATACCTTAGAGCTATTATTAAGGATAACCTGTAAGAAGAAGAGGAGGCTAGAAAGAGAATATCAGCTGGGAATAAATCCTGTTTCTCCATCTCAAGGCTAATCAGAAGCAAGCTTGTTAGCCGTTCCTCCAAGTTTATGCTGAACATCCTAATAAGAACGGTAGTCACAAATGCTGGAGAGATGTGGACCCTCAACAAGAAAAATATCAAGTTATGGTAGTTTTGAACGAATAATCTTTAGAATTCTTGGGGCTGTGTTTGAGGATGGTCAGTGACAGTAAAGAAAAATAGCAAACTGTTCCAGCTCTAAAAAGATATGAGCATCTTCTCTCACATCAGGATACAGAGATTAAAATGGCTTGGTCATGTGATGAGGATGAGTGATAACAGATTGACCAGTAGAGTGTACAAAAATGTTCCAGATGGCCAGCGTCTACGTTATCTGCAATTGTTTGTATAGAATTGATAGAATTAATTGTTTGTATAGTAGAGAATTGTTCTGAAGGTATTCCAAATTAGGTATATGTCTTAAAATAAAAAATTAAGCTATCATACTTTTTGTATGTCCTATTTCAACTAATTTCCACTAATTCCACTGCAAAAAGGTTTTTATAAAAAAATAATTCATATCTGAAATCAAGGCATATGTGTTATTCATTGCCATAATTTTATCCAAATGATACATAACACTATGCCATGTGTTTAAAAACTTTTGCAAGGGTGAAGCATTGGAAATGGTGGACGACAATACTTACCTAGGAACAGCGATAAGCAGGAATGGAAAGGTAGACCAGGAGATATCCAATACAATAAAGAAGGCTAACTCAATCTACTACCACCTCTGCAACACGGTTATAGGGAAAAGGGAGGTGGGGGAAAATGTTAAGTTACATATCTTCAAATCTGTTTATCTGCCTACACTCCTATATGGAAGTGAAAGCTGGCTACCATTAGGTAAGCACCTAAACAGAGTTACTGCAGCAGAAATGAGGTACCTCTGGAAAGTAGCGGGCCAAACCCAAAGGGATCGTATCGTATCGTATGATAAAACTAGAGAGGATCTAGGGGTTCTCTCTCTAAAGGATACCCTTGAAAAGAGGCAACTTAGATGGTTTGGACACCTCTGCCGGATGAATGAGGACCGGGACCCGAGAAAGTACTTTAAGGCCAGACCAACAGAAAACGTCCTAGAGGGAGACCCAGAACTCAATGGACGGACTACATCTCCAAGGTGGGAGAGAAGAGAGGCAAAGACTGGAATGCCATGAGGGCGCTGGCTCGGGATAGGGAGGAGTTGTTTGCCTGTACAGAGGCCTTCCATGCTGAAAGGCACTAAGGAGGAAGAAAAAGAAGATACATAACACTTTAATAAAATACAGAAAAAGTTTATATATTATCGCTTAGTGTAGGTAAAATAAAAAATAAAGCTAAAATAAAAAAAATTGAAATTATAGATGAAAAGTGCAATTATAAATCTTGTCACTCGGAATACCTTTATAAAATATTTATAACACTTTGTACGAACTGTGGATATCTTCCTATCTCTGGTCCTTGGATCAATATACCATATTTTCTTCTTCTGGATAACTTTATTCTTACAGACATTGGCTTCATGCTTCTCTTATAGAATATGTTTTGGATTTTGAATTTGAGATTTTGGGGAAGTCGACAGTAAACTGTTCATCTTGCATAATGTTCCTTCAACAAGGATATTGAAACATCCATAAATCCTTCAGGAGACTCTATATGAAACAAAGCCTATTCATTGGAGCCATTTCCTCTCATATATTTATCCTGGATTCTACAATCTACCGTCTCCATTTACTGGCTTCAATTAAAAATAATCCCCTATTTTGCACCTGTGCCATTATCTACAACTTCTCTGTGGTCAGCCTCACCACATTGTGGCCAATCTATCCATCTTAATTTTGGTTTTCTTTTTTGGTTGGAGTGTCATTGAAATTAGTTCTATGTACCCACATAAATTTAGTCCATAAATTCAGTACAGTATTTTCCTTTTGAAGTTCCCTCTCATAATCATTCTTAAGGACTCCTTTTCTGAATTATAGATTAATATTGGTCTTATTAAGGAATTGTACTGGGTAACTTGTATTTACTTAGCTATTAATTTGAATCTTAAGTGTTTATTTAATCCACAGTAACTCTTATTAGTTGAGAAAATTCTTTTTCTAATCTATTTGGAAGCTTTACTTTATTAGTTAGTGTTCACTCCCAGATTTATTATTCAAATGACTTAATTAAATTATTATTCAAATTTATAATTATTTATTTGCAGATGTCAGTCCCATTTTTTTAACCAGATACCTCAAGGGTAGCGAAATGCTTATTTTTATAAATTTTCTATTGTTCTTATGATACCATCAGCTCTTGCTAAATCTCAAAACAATTTTTTTACGTTTCATAAATAATATGAAACCATTATTATGCACTTCTATAATCTATAAGTTCAATAGGGAAAAAAAATAAGACTAACATCTACTGATGTGATTGTCTAATAAAATGTATTCTATTTATATAGGACATTGTTTGTCTGAAATATCTAATACTTTTAAAGGAATAAGAAACTATTATCATATTAGACTTTCTAGAAAATTCATCACATTTATTACCATGATGACAAAAACTCAGAAGCTCTTTTTTTTCCGAACATAGGAAATTATTATAATAGTATTTGTAAAACTGAAAATACTAAATACTACTTCCAGGTAATTTTATTTTATCTTCTAAAAATTCTTTGGGCATTTTTAATTTGTTGTTTCTAAGAGCACCAAGAACAGTTTACACTCTTTTTTCGTTGCTATTAGAAGTTCGATACGAACATGTTTGATATTTCTTGAAGTAGCTTTACAAGACAGATATCAGACTGTGGAGCATTAACACTGTAATCTGAAGCATTTTTTTTTTTCTGGTGATAGGCCAATGAAATCTGAATTGTTGCTGCTGTGTTAATAAACATTTTACTGATAGTCAAGTTAAAAACTTTAAAACAATATTTTACTGGGTTGTTTGTTATTTACACCAGATTTTGTACCTTCTTTGAAATGGCACTTAGACTTCATTCAAATCAAATATGTATTTTGGCTAATACTATGTAAAGAATTTAATTTACTAATGAATTCAGACCATATATAATTTATTCCTGCCCTTGGATCATAGCTTTTCCTTGGTCTCGGTTATTATGTTAAATAAAATCTTTTCTTTGAATTTTCATGCAATTGATTCATTGAAAAATAATGGGGTGAGTCAGAAAAAATGACTGTTTTACAAGTAAAAATCGAAATTTATTTTTCTTCTACTTACAAGGTTTTTAATAATAAAAATATAAACCATTGTGCTCTATGGTTTGACACCATCTGGAAGCCAGCTGTGGAATTCCTTGATGGTACCACTCTTTTGGTTTTGAATCGAAGAACTCATGAACCCCATTTTCAACTTCATTTAAGTTCTGGAATGTTTTTCCATGAAGGAAATGAGGCATTGATCTGAACAGGTGGTTATGGTGCTAGGTCTGGACCATATGCCGTGTGAGAGAGAAGCTCGATTCCATCCAAATTAGCTAGTTTTTCTTTTGTAAGGCGAGAGGTGTGGGGTCTAGCATTATCTTGTTGGAACAAGACTTGCTTTCTGTTGACTAAGCCTGGATGCTGCTGAACCAAAAAAACATTGTACCTTCTCTGCAGTTATTCTGAATAGAGCTCTGAATTTTTACCAGTGCGCAGAGCATCTTGGTTGACTACTAAAACATGCCCTGATCCTGATTTCCTTTCAAGGCTCAAATCACTTTTTGGAACCACCTTCTCACCGTCCTTTCATTCAAAGAGTCTTCATCCTCAAATTCAACCACTAAACGAGTAGCTTCAGCTGCTGAAAACTTCTGTCTCCAATAATGAAGCAAAATTACAAGAATTTCGCACTTTACTGTCATTGTGAACAAAGGAAAGCTAATGAAGTACTGAGCCCGGATAGAGGGCATGCTGTTTACCAAATGATTTAGACGGGATCAATCATGAACTTCTTATCACAATTCTTTGCTCCTGAATGTATATAAGAGAGGAATTACCATGCAAAGTTCAAACAAAGAAAACGGTCATTTTTTCTGACTCATCCCATTATATCTTTTCCGAATCCACCAACAGCGAATGAAAAGCTCACAGCCTCTCTACAAGATTATAAAATGCTGGTATGACATAAGTTACAATTTAAAATTGGCTAACAAATATTTGTATACAGCATGATTTCTTTCCATGATAGAATCATGCGAAAGAAGTCACCAATTATTGAAATTTGAATGCTGTTTTTGCTACATTTGTAATTAGCTCTTCCTCATATGCTGGGCACCTTTTTTACAGATATCCACTTTAGATTTCTGTATTCTGCTAATGTAGAATTTTCACTCACAACAAAATCTGATTTTTCATCTATACCACGATAATGTCTTTATTTAATTCTTCTGCTATCTAATTAAAATATTAGTGATCAGAATACAAAATATTTTTTCCCAACATTCTCGTTTATGGATTGTAAAACACAAATAAGAAAAATCCATAAGGCTAATGGGATGAAGTGAGTTTTGTTACACCTAGAGCTCTTCTCATAAATAACACCAGATAATGATCAAATGAGAAAATGTGTGAACTGTGAATTTCTTTTTCTCATTTCATATTAAATACCTGAATTGAATTTAAGTGAAAATCATGACAAAACAGAAAATGTCAATCATATGCAAGCTTTTTCAACAATGGATTACCAATTCCTGAAACTTAAATTAGGACCTCTTAAGGATTAACATTTGATTGCTTCTACTTTTGCTTTTACGTTGGATTGGCTTAAAATTTGAACTCTAAATAGATTTTGCATGGATTAAAATTTGCTATAAGAATTTTTTCTTTTTCATAACTAAAAGATATTTTAAGTTTAGGAAGAAAATGTTCATTAAAAACATTTTTGAGTAGGATGTTGAGAGGGATGATAGATAAAATAGGCAATGTTTAATACTTAACAAACATATTTTATTTTTTTTCTAATTTTAATATCATTGGTGTTAATATAATTGTCATACTATAGAAGGCCATCATCAGGGCTAAAACAAAGAATACTTCAATATATAAATTCAATTCTATATAAAGAAAAGGAAAAAAAATATATAAATAAATAACATAAAATGAAAAATAATAGGGTTAATAAACAATTTGAAATGATCTGAAAAATGTTTGGTAAATTATACAATTATGGAGAAAATAAAAATAAAATAAAATATAATAGGGCTAATATAAATTATTGTATGTAAAGAATTGATATTATTGTATGTACAGAGAGGTAAAAAATAAAATACAGTGAATTAAATAAGATATAAAACGATCAAAAGAGTAAAAGATGATTAAAATTATAAATAAAAAACTTAATAAACTTATAAAAGTTATAACAATAAACATAACTAATGGGGGGGGGGATACCTAATTAGGGGGAGGGAACTAAATAAGATAAACCACCTTATCACATTTTTGTAAGTCATTTATCTGCCATGAAAGTTAGGGATAGTTGGTTTCTTGAAAATAACTGATGATTTTTTCTAATACCAAGATGAAATAGTATAGACTTACTCATTGCTGGATTTACATATTTTATCTTTCCGGTGGAACTTGGTACAATGAAGCTTTCCAAAAAATTTTAGCTTGATAATTATAAGTAAAGTTTTTGTAAGTGTGTAAAATGATCAAATTTACATATAAAATGCTATACATAATTAAAATATATAATAAAATAATAATAAAGAGTTCATTATAATATCACTTAAGCATGTTAGATTTATGTGGCATCACTTTTTCAAACTAAATTCTTTAGAAAAAAATTGTTCAATTGTTTTTAAATATGTACTCAAAGATCTGTCTTTTATTTCAACTTATACATTAAACATTTATTAGTTTTTATTTTATAATTTTTATGATATTTTTGCATGAAATTTATATAACCTGTCAATTATTTTTAATTCCATTTCAAATAACAACACCTGGATCATATTATTTTTATGTATTTAAAATTATTCAAAAGTATATTTTTACTTCACAAAGCCACAAAAAAAGAAAACAAACTTAAATGATTAAATTTTAATTAAATGAAAATAAACTCATGTAATCATTTTCTTTAGGTTTTCTTTTTCTCAATATTTATAAATACAAATAAAAAATACTGAATAGAAAACCACTCATTCTCAGTACATCACCTTTAATGATAGTTTCTAAAAATATATTATAAATTCACTATTAATTTGCAAATTAAATAGAAAAAATATTTAATTCTAGGTCCACTATGATGGGGGAGACATTTCTTTCAATCTCTTGATTACTGATTTTACCGCTAGATGGCGGAACTATCTCCGATATTTTTCATTTCCCTCTTTTATGCCTTTTCAATACAAATTGTTATGTTATTAATTGTTTGAAATATTATTGCTATTAATAGTTTGAATTAGTTGTTATGTGTTTGTTATTGAATTGTATTTTTATTAATTGAAGCCATTGGTGAAAGAAGGTAGAAGGTAACTCATCTTTTTTTCAAAAATAATATTTTTTGTTTAATCACGTTTTTCCTCCTTAAGTTTTTTTTTAGTGCACAAAAATGTCAATAGATAGGGCGAATTAGCTTAAACTGGGTCAACACAAAAGAATGAATCTTTTTCTTTAGCAACGAATTATCAACAGATTTATTTTAAAACATTAGAGTAAGGATAGCTATATGACCAAAATAAACTATGAATGATAAATAGTAACAATTTTATAAAGAAAATACTAACGTCCCGAAAATTTTCAAACCTATAATGCGAAAGTTCTTCTCCTGAACATTTAATTAAAGTGATATAACACCTTCTACCACCCATGGCTTCAACAGTAATTGTTATTAATGAAACTTCGGAATAGTGGACAGCATTGAAGCTATTATTTTGCCCTTCAAAGAGAGTATATTGCAGAATTTTTTGTAAAATTTGAATTGAATTGAAATCTACAGAATTTATTAATTGTTCGGATACTTATTAGAGATGGGCGGACTAGTCGGTAAGTCCTACTAATCGGCTGCTTTTGTAGTCGGCAAAAAGCGCCGACTAGTAGGCCATTTTATTCATTTATATTTCTACGCTTAAAATAGGTCGATTGAAATGAAAACATGGTCCTTGGTGAATGTAATTTTTATTGGAGATTAACTTTCACAGTTCGTTATTTATTCTAGAAATAGAACTTTTTTTTTTTTTTTTTTAGCACACCATGAAGAAAAAAACTCAATTTCTTTCCAACTGGGAAAAACAATAAATCATGGATATGTCTATCTATAATTTACTGATTTACACCGCGAAATCAATTTTTACCCGCTCAGATGTTATTCGAACCAACGACCTTTAGTACTGAGCGCACTGAGACCCTTGCCCAAACTCACTCAGCCATCGAGTCCCCAAACAATAATGTAGTTTCCTAAATTAAAAATAAATAAATAAATAAATCTTAGAAGCTATGAAAGGAGTTTTCCTCTGCGATGTTGGTTATAATAATTTTTATAAGATACGTATATTTTCTGTTTCAAAGTTGCACTTTTTTCCCCATATACTTATAATTGTGTTTTATACATACTTGTGTACTTAAATTAAGTTTGTTTTAATTTTTTATCTCATCAAATTTCTATCAGCGCCAGTCAAAATTATATTGGACAATCAGCAGATATTCTCGACTGAGGAATTTTTGTCTCCATTCTAATATAAGATAAATATTCCGCTAAATGTTACGGGAAGTACATCTCACCATCTCGCATAAAATAAATCTCCATAATTGTTGGTGGTACATTATTTTTTTATTTGTTTTTTTCATTTAAAGACTTTTGAAGTGCACAATTCTTTTGTAATTTAGAAAAAAAGAAAACTGTATTATCATTAGCTTACTTTGGAACAATTATTCGCATGTCAAAAAGCATAGGCCACAAAATAAAGCAATAAAATATACTTATAAGACAATTGTAGACAAACAAAAGGTGAACAACAAAGTTAATTTACATATTTTTAAATAGTTTCATTTCCCAGGTAGTATGTACAGTAATAAGATTTGGGTTGCTAGTGAAACAAAATAAGGGAAATTACTGCAGTTGAATTACTGAAGTACTTAAGCAGCGTATTAGGTAAAATTAGAGATTTAGTTATGAATGGAAAGATAAAGAATTACAAGAGTCCCCATTTAAAATTTTTTTTACAAAGATGTGGACAGAGATGGTTCGGGCTTCTATTTAAGGACTGTATGTAAATTCAACATCATTCTCCTATAAAAAAAAATAAAGAACTCAATTTCTCCCTGACTGGGAAAAACAATATATCATGGATATGTTTATCTACAGTCTACAACTTCTCATAAGGAAACTGTCTGCAAATTTTAGATCCGAGCAACACCAAAAGAGCTAGAGTGTGTCAAAATGTTTCATTTTTGAAGATGAAAAATATATTACACCAAAAAAGTATAGAAACCCAGCCAAAAGACATTTCCATATCAAAAAAGAGAAAGAAATAAAATTAAAAATCCAACAAATATATACGATGGACCAGAACCCAGCTTTGCCAATTACAATTCTAAATTTACTAAACTTAATGCAACCGATCAGGCATGCATGTTTTTTTTTTTTTTTCCTTTTTTGAGTTCCCCTGCAGGAAAATTATTTTTATATATGTTGATGTGTTATCAATTGTTAGTGGGATTTTTAGTCAAGTTCATACGTAACCGTCGGAATTTGTCGGTTGGTTTGTTAAATGTTATGGATGTATAATGTCACTTGGTTTTATGTCGAATGTCTTTGATTGAAACGAATAACGTAATACCGGCACGGTAAATTTGTAGGGCATATGTCAAAACTCATTTTAGCGAGTACGTATTTAAGCTTAATTATTGTCTTAGTCTTAACATTGAGTAACATAAACAGTGGATGCATTGACATTTTTATTTTTTTATGATTTTATTATTATTTGGAAATAAATATAAATATATAAGTTGTCTGTTAAGGATGAATGGAAAAGAAGATAATCAGGGATACAGTCAAACAGAAACACTACATGTCCAAGTAGAAATACTTTAATAGTGTGCTAACGTTTTGACCTGCCTAACAGGTCTTCTTCAGGGCTATAATGAACAAAATACTAGATGTGACAAAAATAACAGACTATGAAACAAATGACAAATGGATAATATAGCTTGTCATGGATTAAAACTATATACGATAAAGGCTATAGAAAAGAAGAGGTACATAAATAAGTAATAATACAAAGAAGCAATGTAAGTGTTAATACTCTTTTCGTCTGTCTGAGAAAAAAAGACAACTCCGATTCGGAATATCTACTAAACGCTTTATTAGATAGATAAACGATTTAGGAGAAGAAGATAATCAGGGATGCAGTCAAAGAGGAACACCACGTCTAAGTAGAAATACTTTAATTGTGTGCCAACGTTTCGACCTGCCTAACAGGTCTTCTTCAGGGTTATAATGAACAAAATACTAGATGTGACAAAAATAACAGAACAATAAACAGATGACAAATGAATGACATGGATAAATAACTATATACAAAAAAGGCTACAGAAATGTACAGTTGCATAAATCAGTAAAAATACAAAGAAGCAAGGTAAGGTTAAGGAGGAGAGAGGATTGATTAAAAAAAAAAAAAAAAAAAAAAAAAAAAAAATGTAAAGGGTAATGAATAAAGGGATAATAAATGAAAAATAAAAAAGGACAGAAGGAAATGTAAAGTAAATAAAAATATGGAACTATGGGAAAGAACGAGGGGAATAAAGTAAAAGGTGATATAAGAAAAGATAGGGATAAAAAATAATTAAGGTGAAGGAAAATAAAAGTGGAAAGATAAACGGAAAAGTAGGAAATGTCGAAGAACACTTACCTACCGAACCACACTGGAGAGGAGACGAGCGATGATTGATGTGAAACGGTAAGAACAGCTGAGCAGGTAAAAGGTAAGAGAAAACTATACTTTATCATAAACGATTTAACTTTATAGATTAACGATTTATTAGTCTTCAAATATAATTTACGCGATGATAGAAACACTACTAATTTATCAAGCATTAAACGCATTAATGAAAATTAAACTTTACTATTCGTCTTGAATTTTAGAAACAATATGAATTTAATTCGAATTGGAAGGTTCTAAAACAGTTCCGACTGCCTCCCATTTGGAACGTCATAATATTCACAACAGTGAGGATAAGACTGGAATGATAAGGGGAAAAATGTAACGGTAGGGAGTAAATAATAAAATAAAAGAATAATGAATGGAAAATAAAAGAGGACAGAAGGAAATTTCCTTAAGTTCTATGTTTTCACGAAGAGAGGAAGTTGTGACGGCTTTACTTCGACATTGCCGCCTAACCTACTGATGGCCAAAGAAGCTGCCCCTGCCATATAGTACTTAAAATAAAGCAAATCTTTGAATATTGTAATATATACAAAGGAATATTAGGTAAATTAGGAATACATCGTTCACTTATGTCAGCATTAGATGAACACCCCAATCTTCCGTCTTAGAAATTGAATTACGAAGTATGGGCAGCGATACGCGATTTATTTATATATCGATATTTATCTTCCGATAGAACGATATTTTTTCTTTCGATATATCGAAAAGTACTATAAGATCGATATTCTCTATATTATAAAAATGCAAAATACAACTACTTAAAAAAAATTAACTTAACCTTATAAAATATTTTTAAATAATGAAACGTTTTTAATTAGGTTAGCTAAGAACTTTGTTGCTACTGTTGCCAATTCAGTGCCAACAGAATTGTATGTACTGCCAAAGTTAGTGCATAGTAAGTACATAAGCTTTAGTAAAGGAATAAAGTTAAATAAACCTTAACAAAACATAAATAAATGACAGATTCTTTTCTTAATTTCGCTTGGGCAAAGTTGAGATTTCCTTTGGAGTGGAACATTACAACAAAACTAATCAAAACAATATTGTAAAAAATATTTTTTGAGAAATTTGGCGCCCCTAAAAATTTGGCGCTCCGGGGTATATCCCAGTCAGCCCATACACAAAGTGGGGCCTACCTACTGCCTACTGTTTAATTCATAATTCATTCTAAACTGCTTTTAAATCTTGAAACATTTAAAATAATTTTGTTCCTGTTTATGTCGTGAAATAAATTTATGTAAAGACAACGAACCACTGTTTCACCCATGCTCTCACCCAAAATACCTTTATATAACAAAATAGAAAAAAAATTAAATCAATGTTGAAAGTATTGTCGTTAACTTCTTATAAACATTCTCGCATTAAGGAATAAGAATTAAGAAAATATCAATACATATAACAGTATAACTCATTGGGTCAAAACCTCAGCTAAAAGCCCTTCCCTGCTATCCACTGATTTTTCCTCAAAAACCGTCAAATTCATTTCCGAAATTCCATAAAAATCTGGGAGTAACTTTTGATCAACATCTTTCCTGAAATAACATTTCCCAAATCACGAGGGAATCTATTCTTAAGCAACTTTTGGTATCATCTCTCGTTTCCCCCAACTTTGACTACTGATGCATAGTATAAGGAGGACTGTCTGGGGAGCTCAAAATGAGTTGTAAAAGATTAATGAACTGTTTTATTAGATTTATTTTCGGCATCTCCAGACGTTTTCACATATCTCACAGGTATTCTGAAATTGGGTGGCTTTTCCCCATTTTCCGACGTCAATACTTTCTAGGTGCATTCATATTTTAATCCTTGAAAACCAAAAAACCCACCTACAATCATGGCCTTCTTACACTGCGCTCCTCCATCCACTTCTTAAATACTAAAACCCAACCCATTTTGTAACTCATAATTTAATTATAAATAAACATTTATTATTATTAATGATTATCATAGCCAGATGATTGTCCTATAGGCTGTAATCATATGTTATTCTTAGGGGATAACATGGAGTTATAGTACCATGGAGAGGCCCTTCCCGTATATTGTTCCGTGAGGGGCGAGACCAAATCATTAACCGGCCACGTCCACTATGCCCAACTGGCGACTTGCATTACATTGGGCTAGGGGAATTGAAAGGGTTCGTAATAAATAAAATAAGTAAATCGCTACAGTAAATAAATCACTAAAATAAAATAACAGTAATATAAAGCCTAGGAAACCAAAATTTGAACTGATAAGAGGTTATTATACTGATAATACGGTGCACTCCAAAATGGCTGCCTGCCCTGGCTATTGAGAGGTAAGCCCCTTCCACTTGTCTATAACTATGGGGGACAAGTTGTCCCAGAATAAGGTTAATTTTCTTCTTCTTCTATAACTCTAAAGGGGCCTATACACGGTCAATATTACTGACAGTATTAGAAAATACTGTCAGTAATACTGATCGTGTAATGGCAATACTGACGTACTGAAGAAGGGTATTGAAGAGTCAGTAATTGACCGTGTATGGGCCCCTTAAGTGAAGCATCGGAAGCGAACTGCAAGTGTGATGCGGGTTTGACGAAATTGGTGGAGCAGTGGTTCGATGTCGCAACCTAAATTAAAAAAAAAGGATAAAATAAAGAGGAATATCATTGTAAGGTGAATGGAATATTTAAAATGTGTTTCATTAAAAATAAATAAATAATGATAATAAATACGATTTCCATCCCTATAAATCACTCTAAAAATAATAAAATATTCGATCATATATAAAAATTTATAGCACCTTTTTTTTTTTTTAATTTCTGATTTAGAGTTCAGTTGCTTCTGTAATAAAAACGTTGTATCCCCCAAGATTCAATATAGAATAAATATTGTATCAAATTGTTGTTCAATATACAAATTGTTCCTACCACCTCTACGCCAATGATTCACAAATTTACCTTTCCTTTCTTTCAGCCGAGTTATCAACTGCATAAATCTGTGCCTGGGCAATCCTGAATGAATTGACGTTAAATGCAGCTAAAATGCAAGCCTCTGCAATATGATCCCATTCCCTCCTTAGGTCGAATACCAACTTCCCTACTTTATTCCTAAATGGTCACTCTATAGCTTTTCTCTCCTCTGTTAAAAACCTGTGGTTAACCATTGATCAAACCCTTTCCTGGAAATCCCACATTGCACAAATCTCCGTCGGATGCTATCTAATTATATGCTTCAATGAATTCCACCAAGCATCTCAAGCATATCAGATATAAAACTTTAACCTGTTTCAACAATCTCCTTATGATAATGTTTTCTCTTTTTTTCAAATAATTTTCTTTTTTTTTTTTCTTCTGTTCTCTCTCAACATATATTATTTATCTTCATGCTTAACTATGTGTAACATCAGAAATCTATCGTTCAATCAACTTTTTATATAATATTTTTTCCTTTACCGATTGTATATATAATTTATGTTTGTATATAGTGTGTATATGTTTATTATTTATTATTATTAGCATATTCTTCCCATGATGGAAGAAGTTAAGCAAACAACTCAATCAAGTTTTCTTTGGGTTCTTCTTGTTGCTCCAATAGGCTTTCATCCTTTCCGAGAAAGCCCGTTTAGGTTCCACTGACCACTTCAGCACTGTACTGCTTCTGCTTCGGTTGCTCTGATGTAACTTCCTACTTGTTGACTTTGATAAGGTGTCTCTTTTCAAAATATCAGTTGCAAAAATGCTTGCGTTTTTTAGGTCCTTTCGAAGTTTATCTAGCCAAGGTGTTGACAAAGTGAGCTAACATAATCTTATATCCTTTTTGACATTCCATTTTCTGGCAATCTCGTTAAATGTCCAAAGAATTTCATTCGTTTTTTCTTAATGTAAATTTCAACGTTTGAAATATTTTCTATTGTTTTGATTGACTTCAGCCTGTAACCGTCTTGGGTATATCTTGCTCCTAGGATTTTTCTGATGATTTTCCTCTCTTGCTTTTTGATCTCTTCTAGTTCTTGTTTCCTGTTAAGTGTCAATGTTTCACTTGCGTACAGGACAGCTGGTTTTATAACTGTGTTGTAATGCCGAATCATTGTGTGTCTTGACATCGGTTTTTGTATGTTTATATATATATATATATATATATATATATATATATATATATATATATATACTTTTTTTTTTTTTCATTTTATTACCTATTTTATTGTAAACTTGTATTTACTTTTATCTCTTTTTATTATTGTATTTATAATCTATATGTCAGATATAGGATTAATTATTCAGATAAAATCAGATAGGAATACACGTTTTTTTTTCTATTCTATTCTATCAATATCTGCAGTTGTGAATTACATTAAACACATAAATAAAAGGTTTATGGATTAAATTTCTAATTCTTTTTTCTTTATTACAAATATAATTTTGAAACTTTTTACTGTTACTGAGGCTGCAGAAAGGGAAATGCATAAGATGGGCCGAGGAGCTGGGAGTAGCGTTGTGTTGGCAACAGTGGGCGCCCCCTCCCCTAGGAATCCAGAAACATTCAGTCCGTTGCGGCGGCCAGTGCAAGGAGGTCGTGTGCCACTCTTCCCTCTTTCATATCGGTCATCCATTTAATTCATCACTTATCACAAGTTTATAGTTTTTGATATCAATACTTTTTTAAAAAGTGCTTATTATATTTTATTATTCTACCGATCCTTGATATCCCAGATTATAGTTGAGTCGCGTGTTGTTGCCGGTGAGGAATTGAAGTCTCCAGGATCGTGGACATCTTTTAGTGTGACCTTAAGGATGGGTTCATCTTCGACAGGATTGGATATATCCTAGCCCGGGAGGAGCTCCAAGACTGAGGTAAGAGGTCTCCCGTTAGCTTCCGCGACTTGTTTTAAGACCACATTCTCCTCTGGTGATTCAGGACCGTTAATAATCTTACCATCACCTCAAGGTTGTTTTTTCTTTTATTACCCCATGTATTCTAAGACCTAATTAATTTATTTTTTTTTCGTAACTATATTTATATTGATATTCACAACTATACATTTATTTTATACAAGTAAATTTAAGGGAAATGATTACAATGACATGTCAATAACTATTCACTTGTAGCACTTTAATAGTTCGGCATTAGAATGTCTTTTGACCATCTTCTTTTTATACTCCTCGGAGGATTATCGGGAATAGAGCGTGAGGCAAGTTGGGAGATCACTGGATTCGAGTTGGTATGAAGTTTACTATGAAATTATAGGAATCTGGTTTGGGCTAAATCAGCATCGCATAGAACATTAAGATCTTCATGGATAAGTTTGTTTGTGACATAATTAGGAGCATTGAGGATTTTACTAAAGATTTTGGATTGTAAGGATTGGATACGAGAAGAATTGAAAGGTTTAGCGGAGTCACAAAGCTCTACTCTAATTACTGTCATGTAATTAAGTCTTTTGTAATTAATTGGGAGCTACGCTTGTCTAGTAAATGTTGGAGTGGTCAGAAACGACGAGTAGTTTCGTGTTTCCAAGTCTGTTTGCTATTTTCTAGATATCGTATCTCTATTTTTTTATAATTATAAATGTCCACTTTTTTATTTTTATAATACATTTTATGACTATTTTGGTGTGAAGTATACCAAATATGTGTGTTCACTGTTTATTTGTCTTCTTCATGAAACGCACCACTAAAACCTTGAAGTTATATAGATGAAAGAATATTTAAACAGGCAAGACAGTTTTTTTTTTTTTTTTTTTTTTTTTTTTCCCCGTGTTCCCATATCAAAAAAGTATGATATGACAATTTTAATTTTTTTGAAATTTCTGCCCTGCTTACACTGACTAAATGTAAGGGCTTAAGATCATTTTGTTAGGTTTATATATTATTACTGAAAAATAAATAAATATTTACCTTACATATTTAAAAAAAACAACAAGGCAATGTTTTTCATTCAATTGAATAGTCTGTTTAGTAAAATTTTTATTTTTTGAATAAAGACGTTCATAAAACATTATTGGGAGCTGTTTGGATTCGTTTTAGATGAAAGAGGTATCTCTGATAACTTCATTTGTTTTAGTTTTTTTTTTTCTGATTTTTATTTTTATTATTTTTTATTTATGACATACACACATTATTTTTGTTTAATCACTTTGAACAATACTGAAAAGTGTGATATGAAAATGAAATGTTTTAAATGTTATGATTTTTTTTATAACAGTGTAATGGTAGTCAAATGTTTGTACATACAGATTTTTTTTTTTTGTGTTCTATTTGGTACTTATGTTGTTTTAGAACTGTACGTTTTCATTACCAAATTTAATTAAATTATTAATTTTATAAATAGTGACTTATGTTCTTGTTATTAAAACAAGAAGTGCGTTTTGCAATTTTTTTTTTTAATTTTTAAAGTCCTTGACTCAAGCTATTGAAGTTATGATAACCATCACTACGCCCTACTTTCTCGCTTCATTTTTTACTGAGTTTTTATTTTTATAAAAAAAACCTTATTGACCTAGTGCAATTTTTATAAAATAATTTATGGTTTCTTTTTTTAATAAATCTTTGATTCACATTTCGGTCTTTTGTTGAATGAAAGCCCAGAGAGAAACTGTTTTGAAATCATTAATGATCTGGTGTTTCATTGGAAAAGTCCTGGAATTAGATTGTCTGGTTTGGCAATTGTCAAGTGTTTCCAGCTATGTTCGCTCTCTTAACAAAGTTTGGTTAATTCTGGAATTTGCTGGAGTGCTTGTTGATTCGTTTTTGCCGTCAAATTGTATAAATTTCGCCATTAGTATGTTTTATTCCAATATCTGTTTCGTCAATAGAAACGTTAATCTACGTTTCCTATATATATATATATATATATATATATATATTTATATATATATATTTTATATATATATATATATATATATATATTATATTTGCGTTTTGTAAATATTTTCAAAGAAACTTATTTTCCAATTCGTTTGAATTAATTTAGTGTGATAAGTGTTGTCTTTATTGAAAAACTAATATATAAGTATATATGTATAGATAGATAGAATAAATATTACACTATCACACACTTAAGTATGAACTATATTAAATGTTTCATATTTTAATCCTGACCTTGAGAAATGATTTTTTAGGAAATGGACTTTTATAAAACTCTTGTAGTAGATAATCTTTAAACAATAGAATCTATGGAATTGGTTAGTTTAGGTTTTGATTTTTGTAAATTTCATAGAAAACTAGATCGAGATTTCCTTAATAAGTACGATAGAATATTTTTTTTTTTTTTTTAATAAATTTTCTTTTCCTCAGAGAAACCAGTCATGTTACATAAAGAAACGTGTTTATTTAGATCGGAAAAGAGAAAAAAAAAATCACGTTCAGATCTAGTTTGTTTACCAAATAGAAGCATGGAAAAAAAGTTTTAAAATAAATAAACCACCAGTAAAATAAAACAAAAATATATAACTTTTTTTTTTAAACTTCACAATTCTATTGTTATTACTCCGTTATTGTTTTGTGGACTATATTAACTTTTGAATGATCTGTTATATTAATGCCATAATTTTATTTATTTTTTTTTACTGTTGAAAAAAGTTCTGGATCAATGAATTAATTGAAGTAACACTGCGACATATATATATATATATATATATATATATAAAAAATGTGGTTCATTTTCACCTTTTCCTTTTTTTTTCTCCCATCTCCCTAGTTTGCTCCTCCGTTCATATATTACCTTTTTGCATTTTCTTCTAGTCCACAAGAATTTCTGTTTTTCGCTGTTTTATCTTGTCAGCCTTCCTCTTTGATTCCCATTTCCTTTAATGTTCTCAAGTCCCACAAGTTTATAAAATATCAGTTTGTTCTACCTACTTCGAGTCATTCTTTTCGTATTCCGGAAGAATTTTTAGTATTTTTTTTTTTTTTTTTTTTTTTTTAAATTTCATCTACGGTTTTTGGATTTTAATATTAATTAATTATTAATAAATTATATTTGGCTTTTATTAATTTAATTTTAAAACCTCACTGTTCTTTTCTAATCGGTATTTTTTCCACACGTTTTAATATTATATTACATAAATTTATATATATATATATATATATACCGTTTATAAGTATCATAATTATTAAAAATAAAGTTTAAAAAAGAAAAATTGCTTTCAACCCGCGATTCCACCATCTCAATATTGTTGCAATATCTATTTCTCCATATTCCCAGAATTCATTAGAAAGTCGATTTATGTAATTTTTTTTTTTTTCTCAATAACAGGAAATTCTCCTTACTTATTTATGATATGTAAATTAGACTTTATGGATTATAAATTTTTTGAAAATTATATATATTTTTTAAGAGGTGTTTTATTAAAGGTGTTTTTCGTGATGTTATGGATGTATACCAGTTTATTAATAACTGGCATCCCCGTCGCGACATTTTAACTACTTGTTAAGTTTAACTATTATTTGTCTATCGATAAAAAATCTTGTATTGAAGTATGGAATTGAGCATTATTTCTTGAATGCATATTTTCAAGCATAGCAGTAATTTTTAAACTGATAAAAACTGCATTGATTTGGTGTTTGAATATTACGTAAAAGCATAATAGGAATTTTTAATTTTAATGTATAAGTAATCCAGATGGACAGACTGTTAAGAAATAATGTGACAATGGACTGCATTAGTGCTTACAACTAAAGACCAATGTATCATATTTTTACACACGATACAAAAAAGCCTAGGATCGTCATTTTTATTCGGCAGAAAAAAATTTATTGATCTCTTCTGGTTGGATTTTGATTTCTAACCATAAAAATAATAAACAGTGTGGTAAACCTCATCTCTGCCTCTCAACATTTAAATTTTTATTATTGCTAAACCTTTCAAGAACAATGAAAATTATTTAGTATTATTTTGATACGGAAGGGCTGTGTAATTTTATAGCTGTAAACTCTATTGCCGATTGGTACTAACCACAGTCCATTTTAAAACAAATCTTTTTTTAGTAATTTAATTAAACATAAGAAAATTCTATTATCAGTGTCAAGCTCTATATAACACCTTACCTTTGAAACCTCCCTTGAATTGGTCTCGCCACCTATCGGTAGATTTTTAAACTTCACTGCGGCCCACATATTTTTCGCTTTTTTACTAACAATTTTAAAGGAAATCAGTAAATTTTATTATTGCTAAACCATTCTTAAACTATGGAAATGATGTAGTTAAAATTTTGTACAGATTGGTTTGTTTGTTCTCGCGGTTAGTGATCACTAGGGCTGTGAAATATATGCATTTGCATATTTCTCCAAACTAACTAAAATATCTAATATTATCAAAATATATATGTTTCGAGGCATTTGGAATAAGTTTGAGCTATTTTTAATTTGCATATTTGTGCATATTTTGAACTAGACTTGCATATTTATCTACATATCCGGCATATCAGCATGTGACATTTGAATGTTTTTATGTTTCCGAGCAGAAAAAAAAAAAATAAAGATAAAAACCGAAAAATAGCTATAAGAACTCCTCCCATTCTTTTTTTTTCACCTAATCAATGCGTTTGTATGTGTCGAAGTGCTCATTCTTCGGTTTCAGCGAACTTTCGATTGTATTTGCTTCTCTTAGAATTTTTTAATCCGATTAATTTCTCGTTTATACTTCGCTCAAATATGTGGAATATTATGACTTCACTTTTAATCTAACCCTTCTCCCTTCCATCATTCCATTACACAGTCTTTCGCTCAGTGTTCACCGGGACATATCATTCGTAAACTGTTCTTTTGTATTAATCTAAAATACCGAAAGTCACTCCTTCAAAGAAAAAAGATCTTGTTGGAAAGTACGTAGGTGAGCTTTCAAATGAGGCTTTTAAGAGTGATTAAGACGTTTTATATTTATATGATGTAGAGCGTTTTAAATATATTATGAAAACCTGAATAAGTGGTTTTCTTCAATTCAAATCTACAATAGTTAATAAGTGGCATGAATAAGTCGGGAGAGTTTCTTTATGGCCGTTGCTTATTGTTTTTGATGTATATTATGTATATATTGTTCTGTTTTAAAGTATATGTATTTTGGTTGTGATTGTTGTTTAAGTTCTCTGGAAATTAATGTCATGATTTTTTTCGTTTTTAATGTTCTCTGTTTAATGTGTTTTATTTATGTTTAACAAAGGTTTTTAACATTTGTTTTTGTTTTTTAATATTAGCTTTTTAATGTTTTCCTTCCTAATATTCCCCTTTTCAATAAAATTAGTTATTTAAACTTGAGTTTGTACTTAAGAATAGGTATGTATCGCGATTTATTTATTTTTCTAATAATGCAGATAGTTGCATATTTTCGGTATTTAATTGCATATTTTACCCAATATCTCTGCATATATATGTGCATATTTTTCAGTTTTTATTGCATATAATTCACAGCCCTAGTGATCACAAACGAAAAATGGTGTGTCCTTTTATATAATAGTATAGATATAGGTAAATGATGGTAGATGTAAGTATGTATGTCATTATGTTGTTTACGTACCTAGATGATGTAGTTAAAATTTGGTACAGATGGGTACAATAGTTTTAGCATAGCAATATGCAGGATGGCGCTAGCCACATACCGGTCGATTTTTAAACTTCATTGGGGTCCACATATAGCACCGCATATTTATAGCTTTTATAATAACAATTTAATTGAAAATAAGTAAATTTTATTATAAATTTCTAGCTCTATATAACACTGCATCTTTTTAACCTCTCTTGAACGGCGCTCCATATATTTTTCGCTTTTTTACTAACAATTTTAATAGAAATAGGTAAATTTTATCATTCCTAAACCCTTCCTTGAACTTATGAAGATGATGTAGTTAAAATATGGAATATATTGGTCAAGTCTTTTTCGCGGTTAGTGATCACAAACGAAAAATGGCTTGTCCTCTTATATAATAGTATAGATAATGATGAAAGAACTAATGGTATACATTGCTATTAATTAATAATTATATTGTTTTATACGTGATACTTTCGTTGTTGTTACCTCTTTTAGTTTAGGTGTGATATTTATAGTTCCCAAAGAGTTTCATCAATAGCCGGTAGTGTACCTGTTCTTTAATTTATTCTTGTTAGGATTGATTCTTGTACATGACTAAGTACCTCCGAGGCAGCCTTGGAAGGACAAAGGAAGGGAAAGCGGTAGTAGGAGCAGGTGGTGCCGTGGAGTTCCGGCTCCTGGGCGGGGCAGTGCACTTACCTTACAGTTCCAGTTCCATTATTGCATTTATATATTCATGCAATTATTACCTCTTTGGAATTGTAGATCCATTTTAGTATTATTCAACATCCTGTGAGCTCATAAAATGAAAAATATACTGATTGTAGTAATTTGTTTGCTGTTTTAACTTGTAATTCACCCGGCATTATTTACCATCCATTGTAAATTTTATTTATATTAACATCATGATGTTTCTTCTCTTTTTATTAGTTTTCAGTTACATCATGCTCACACCTTTCCAATTATTTACGGCAGTGTGTATTAGTTTATGACAGTCTTAACTTATGAGTAAATATTGAATTATTCAATATAAACAGTATATTACACAATGTGGTAATTTAAACCTAGAAAAAGCTTCCAATTATCGATTTTGAAATATCAAGAGTGATAGAAAACTTGCTGTGATTCCAAATATAGACTTACATTTATGACCCAAGAATATGAGGGAAGATACTGAGATTAAATAATCTACTATATATTTGTCAAATACCACTCACTCATTTAACACGAAATCTCAGAAACCACCGAACGGATTGGAATGAAATTCGATATGTATCTTCCTCTGAGGCCGTAGGTGCTTGCTAAGAAAGGAATTAAAAAAAATCGGCCTGGATCGCGGCTGATTCGCGAAAAATGCGATTACAATTTTTATTGGGTGAATAATAATAGATTAATCGTCATATGGTATTTGGAGATAAGCTAAGTTAAAAAATAGGTTAGATGTTTAAGCCGCACACTTTGACCACAAATTAAGTTTCTTATAGTTGTAAACAAACAAAAATACGATCGATGTCGAAACCTTATAATATGGTACTTTCTGTGAACTCATGGTGGCTGCAGAGGTGGACCCTTTCAAGTTTGAGTTGTTTCGTGACGAGAAGCTATTAAAAGACTTATGTTACAGAGGAAGTCTTTTAACGTATGTTCTCTGGTGATGACATGTAAGGCCAGTTCGATGTACATATTCCTTACGAGCAACCCACCAACATTGCTTCACCAGTAGCTTCGTCCCCAACTACTCTTCCTTTAGTTTTCCGGTCACAAGATCATCGGCTTTTCTCAACCAGGCCCAAGTTGTATTTTACAAGTTGTACCTAGCATTTCTGAATTTCATTTCTTGAACCTTATGAATATACCTTTTTCTCACTTCAGATGATTCTATTGCAACCTTGAAGTACACCCATCAATCTAATAGTAAACAACGTAGGAAATGATTCACAGAATAAACAACTAAGGAACTCGGATGCAAAATATATTCAAGCACATGTAGAGGTCAACAGGGAAGCTGTTAAGAAATCATCCTGAAATTAGCAGAAAAGTGGTTAACAAACATAAAGAAAGCCAACCCGAAGTTAAAGGATATACTGTATACACATATTCTGAGAATTACCCTACTGTACTTAGAGGGACTGTACAGAAGTATAAGAAAACCCATCCTGAAACCCATAGAAAGTCTTAAAAAAACATTATCAGAAAATAATCCTCATGTTAAACGTGTAGCTGTAACAAAACACGATGAAAGATGTTCAATGGAAAGGTTAATGCCAGTATGACCCAAAAACTGAATATGCAAAAGTCTTGGACGGTCTACTTGAAATTGGTGTAAAGGAGTAAAATGGAAGGACGAGAGCCCTGCCATGTGCTGCAGAAACGGCAAAGTCCAACTTCCTCCATTTCAAGAATATCCTGAACACTTGCATAGCTTCCTTACTTACGAACATCCTGAGGCTGAGCATTTTCTAAATAATATTTGGAAATAGAACGGTTGTTTCCAAATGACGTCATTTGGAGCAAAAAAGATAAAAGAGGGAGATATGTCAACATTCCGCAGCCGATTTTTACGCCTAAATGTTAATGGAGCGAGGAGGTGAAGAACCTTATTACTTTAATTTCGTAATCTCTTCAACCAATTTATGCTTGATATGTACGCAAAAATAGAAACAGAAAGACTAAATTTTATTCGAAAAAATCAAAAAAGTTGAGAAGTTGAGACTATATTCACTTTATGCCATAAGAAAAGCTGATGGTCTGGTATCAAAGCTGGGTAAGATGGTAGTGCTGCCTCGAAGCTTCACTGTAGGACTATCAAAATAATATAAAATTAACTTTCGCAAATTGTCAAATTTACTTATTGAAATTATTCTAAGAATGAAATTCTTTAGGTTTATTTAAGTAATAATAATTATCAACGTTAAGCTTAACTTTTACTAATTTAAGTTGTCCTTAATCCTAATGATATTGAACCGTAGCGGAGCAGGGTACTTTCAGCTAGTGATATTTACAAAATTATACAGGACTTGGAAACAGTTACGGTGAAACCATTGAGGCCGAAATTGACCCAGGTACCCTAAAATCCGGATAATCAGATTTACTATTGAATTAGGGTATTGAAATAAAAAATACTGACACATTCAATGTTTTAACAATGTATTTTATTGAATAATTAAAAATGTGACTGTTTATTAAATTATATTTGTCTAACAACAAAGTTTAGTTAACATCTCGAAAATCGTGGTTGTTCCAGGTGCCATAACTCTAAGTTTATAAAGAGATCACTCACGACGACAATAGGGCCCAGACTGAGCAAAACCAGTGTAGGGTGGATGTGCTATGTTTATAGAAATTCACGAACTACGTTTACTCTGTGAACTTGACTGTTATAAGTTTTGTGGGCTCCGCCCCTAATTCTGAGACGTAGTAACGGTAGCTACAGTTTTGTCTATTTAGTTTTACCACTTTTATTGTGTCACGAAAACTAATAAGACGAGACCTATCGTATTTTAAGTGAGCTCTGAACCACAGAGATTGGAGATTTACTGGAGAAGATAAAATGAGCTTGTGATAAGAAGCAAAATATGGTATCCGTATGGTCCTTTGTTGGCCGTTTCGCAAAAAAAAAAAAAAAAAAAAAAAAAAAAAAAAAAAATTAAATGTTAGGACTTACAGGGAGGGCTAGTTAAAATCGAAGTTTGCAACCCTGAAAACCTTGATAACCATTTTTCGGAGAATTGTATTTCCACATCCGGTTACCCTACGGAGCTGCTGTTGGGCGTATATTGTCTCCAATGTAGTGGTCTTTAATATGCATTCAGTAAGTGTACATACGAAATATCAAGCAAAATCCCATATTTTATGAGATATAAGCGAAATAATGTTAAAATGTTGCTTTTTTTTTCGAGTGCTACACATATCGCACCCAGTTTTCAGGGTTGCAAACTTTGATTTCAACTACCCTTATTTTAGGGTCCTAACAACATTTTAAAAATTGGTAGATCCATGCGATTTTACAAACTTCTCCCTTTTTTGTATAAATTGACTGGGCTAATCCAAGTGATATTAGTTTGGTAGCTTATGGAAATAAATTGGGTTTTATTTGCGGAGTGATTCTCTTAACAAATTATTAAGATTTTACAAAATAAATTACATTTAACATAAGTTAATTGGACGTATTGAGGTTGTAGCCGTGCGGAGTTATTGTATCGCAGAAGGAGAATCCTTTGTCCTGGCAGGAGTCAGAGCAGGTTTCCTTTCCCGGTCCTTCGCTACTGCGGTTTAAGGACCTCACAATCTCAACCCATTCACCTCTCCTCTTTCCAATCCTTTGAAGCACATTATGTGTCTCCAGATTTTTCCTTGTTCTTTTAAAGTTTCAAATTTCTTGTAAATTGAAATCAATTATTCATTTAAGCCAATAATTTGATTAAAATTTAATACAAAAATAATATTCATTAATTGTTTTTACGTTACTCCTGCTTCACCGTAAACATATGTGTTATGTATTCTATCTATACTATTATATAAAAGGACAAGCCATTTTTCGTTTGTGATCACTAACCGCGAAAACTACTGAGCCTATCTGTACCAAATTTTGACCACATCATCTTTATAGTTTCAGGAAGGTTTTTCAATGATAAAATTTACTTATTTTCTATTAAATTGTGGTTAAAAATGCCATAAATAAGTGGTGCGCAGTGAAGTTTGAAAATTGTCCGATAGGTGGCGAGCACCATTTAAGAGAGGTTACAAATGTACAGTGTTACATAGAACCATAAATTGAATTGGTAAAAAAGAAGCTATGAATATGTGGTGTGACGTGAGGATCCCAGAGAAGTTTAAAAATCGAACAATATGAAATTCTGCAACAGAGTTTTTGTAAAACTATTGAACCCATCTGAACCGAAATTTAACATCATCTTCATAGTTCTAGGAAGGTTTTCAACAGTAAAGTTTACTATAGTAATAATAATTTTATAGTACAGTGTTAAGCGACAGAAACGAGGTTTGTCACACTGTCATAAACTTATAGGGTTAAAAATTAAAATCCATCGAGATTTAAAAAAAAAAAAAATTATATACATTTATTGAAATTTACAACTGTAAAAAATATATACATCAAGTAAATGTATTAAGAACGATTATAATAACATGTTAAAACTTGAAAAGAACTACTCATCAGTAGTACTTTATTAAAAATTCTACACTAGAAGGTCTCTGGGCCATCTTCGTTTCAGACACCTCGGAGGATTATCAGGAATGGAGTGGGAAGCAAGTTGAGAAACTAACGGATTTGAGTGATTATGGAGCTTACTATGAAAGGATAGGTACTGGTGTGGGCTAAATCAGCAACATATGGAACATTAAGATCTTTATGGTGACGTAAATGATAAGTTTATTGGTGACAAAGTAAGGAACATTGAGGATTTTGGATTGTAAGGATTGAATACATGGTGAATTGGATGGCTTACTGGAGCCCCAAAGCTCAACTCCGTACGTTCAAATAGGTCTAATCACAGCCATGTACATGAGTCTTTTTTAATTAATTGGGAGCTTTGAACGTTTGTCCAGTAAGTGTTGAAGTAGTCTGCAATGACGAGCAGTTTCTTGTCGTTTTAGTCTTGTATGTGGATACTCATAAATTAAAATTAAAAATTGGGTGTCCAATTATCCTTTTATGTAATTTTCAAAAACCTCATCAGTGCAATTTTCACCAGGTTAAATATTACTTCTATGAGTGAAAATATCATTGAAGGGAAAATGCTCAATTGCATACTTCAATACAAGATTTTTATCGATAAAAAAATAAAACCAATTATTAATTGAAAAAATTTGAGAGCTAAATCGCCGTGGGATGCTAAATCTTCTTAATTTGGAATTTATTGAAAATAAAATAATGTTATAATTTAATGCACAACTATTGGAACTGCTGAAGAGAAACCAAAGGGAACGCATGGAATAGAATTTTAAATTGGATGTTTAGCTTATATTTCTTTTATTTTATTCTATATTCTTCCTGGTTAAGAGGGCTGGGGTCGGGTGTTACCACCAGGGCTGCCGATTGGGGAGTATTTTTCCCCTGGGGGGAATTTCAGAAGCCTTTGCACTTTTGGGGGTAATTCGGGGGAAATTTGTGCTATCATTGAAGGTTACTCGTCATCAGCAGGGCTACCGATTTGTGAGATATTTTCTATTGAATTGAATTTTTTAATCGATATGAATTTAAGAAAATCGATTCGACCAAGTTGCGTATACGTTGGCTATAATAAGTATTCTTTTTTATTTTATAAAAATATGTAATTACATAAATTACATTAAATATACGAAGAATATCTTAATTCCTAATTAAGACATAAAAATATTTATGAACTTAATGGCTCATTATTAAAGTTAATAAGCAACATTACTCATTACTCCTTTGTCATGGGGGAAATCGGGGGGAACTTTTGAAACCGTTGGGGGGAATTTGGGGAAGTTTTGCTTTGACGCGGGGGAAAAGTGCTATTTCAGATTCGGCAGCACTGGTTGCCACGCTAGAGGGCACATCTTGATGTATTTTATTTTTTTCATTTCCTAAAGTTTCTAGATTTTTTTTCTTTTATGACGTGAATATGTGTATGGACAAACCCCACGTAGTTCTACAATCGTACAATTTTATTCATATAATAATTTTGTAAAAATGATCTCACCTTGGTGTTTTACTTTTTTTTGAAAAACAACTTTTTTGTTTGCATAGTCCTAGTAGTGCAATGCAGCTACTTTTTTGTGTCCCGGTGAGCCGGTTGGGACAAAGGTCAAAAACATTTTAATTGCTTTTCTTTTAACGGTATTCTTTAACGGGCTCCATTTCGGAATGAACTCTTGAGATGAAGACAGGATACGGAAAAGGAATGAGGCAGGGAGTTGATTTATTGTGAGGCCTTACGCGACTTGCGACACATAACCTTAGACTGTAAACAAATTTATACGTATTGAGTGATACGCACGCCTCGATCATATCTATTGCTATTAAACTCTATCGAATCCTGCCTTCCACTCCTCCCATAAGGAAATAAAAAGGATTGAATATCTACGTCCTTCTTATCTCATCCTTAAGGCAGTAAGGGATATCAGTTTCAGAGCCCGGTTTAGGAATAAGGGTCGTAAATAAGAAGAGCCCTTAGGACTTAGGAGTGTGTCGTCCCAAAGGATATCGTGCAATAAACTGGAGTCCTTTTAGAGGCATTAGGAAAGGGGAAATTTACATTTTACGTAACTAGACACATTCAAATCAAGTTGAAAATGTTAAACGATAAAACAAATAAGAGAATTTATTATTATATTTATCTTAAATCCAAAAAAGCCTGTACTACCTGACGGTCTTTAGAAAAAAATGTCTTATATGTATATCTAATTGGCGTACCGCTCCCTAAGGAATATAGAATAGAAAAAAAAAATATTCTGGAACTAAGTCCCTTAAGAATAACATTTATATGAAAGAAAATAAATTATATCTGGCCTAGATATTTTAAATAAAATAATAAAATAAGATTTTATAAAGTAAATAAAAGTTTATAATAAAATAACAAAGAAATAAAATCTATGGACACGCATGCGCACCTCTTGATTTCTTCGTGAAATCCCATTCTTCCACTATAAATATTTTCCAGTATTGACTGGATGTGTTAATATGGATAAATCTGTTGACTGTTACTATTAGATGCTTGGTAAGGTTCTTGAGGTCCAGTCAATAAACAATAACAACTATTCTGGTGACGTTTCGAGACTATATTGTTCTTATAATCATGCCAATGTTACTAGTGGATGTGGTATCGACCACTAAATTATAACAATTCTACAACACAACTGACAGTTCTAGTCAGTTGTGTACTAGAATATCTCATAAGTAGATTGTTTACTCTAGTGTTGAAATATGATTTTAAATGATTTTAATCATGATCACTATAAATTTACTTCCAATTTATAAAAAAAAATTATATATATTAATTGAAATAAATTTATTTTTATTGATGGGGTATTTGTTGACTGAGAAGTATCTAAAGATGTAGATTGTTGGGGTATGCAGTCATAGATACACAGCAATTAAAAATAAATTTTAATTTATAATGCCGACGTTTTGACTTGCATTGCAAGCCTTCATTAGGGCTAGAAGAAAAAGAAAACAAGCCAGAATATATGACAAAATTGCAGAGAGTAAAAAAGGTGTGAAAAGAATTACTGTATGAGAATAAAGAAAATTCATAAAGACAGTAACACAAAGTCAAATATATAAACACCGTGAAGACAATACATAAAGATTATTGAATTAAAAATTAAAGTGCATATTTTGTTGAGATAAAATAAATATTACAAAAAAATAAATGGAACTATTATGATAAACGACAGGTGGTTAGGTTAATGAGTAAACACAAAAGCATTAATAAATTTAAGTTAAATATTCATTTTTATATTTACTCATTACCTCTTTTATACTCTCTGCAATATTGTCATATCTTTTTCTATGTTTTCTTTTTCTTCTAGCCCTTAGGAAGGCTTGCAATGCAAGTGGAAACGTCGGCATTATAAATTAAAATTTATTATTATATTAGTGCGGTGCATATGTTGATTTCTAATGTCTCTTAATTTTATCATTATTATTTTTATATTCTGATTTCTTGCTTTAATTTCGAGAGCCGTATAACTGAATGGAATAGAAAGGCGATGTTAGCAAGAGATTAAGGCGGTTATAATTTGAGTGGCGGTATTAATGTGTAACAGCTGCACTTGTCGGAGTGTGTCACTCTGCGTTCATGCCTTCATCTGATAACCGAACGGAACCCCTTATATCAGTGTACTCTTTTAACGAACGACAATACGCTTATTCCATTTTAAAAGTCCTTCGAAATAGTTGTCAAAGCGATGTAACTAATTATTAAAAATGTTTAAAACTTTTTTCTTTTTTTTATCAATTTATTAATATTTACAAATGTAAAAATATAAATCAAGCAAATGTGTTCAAAACATTTACAATAACATGTCAAAATATAATAAATTATAATATAAAATTGTTTATAATATAATATAATATAATATTATAAATTATAATTATAATATAAAATTATAATATAAATTTAATCCACAATATATTCACCATTATTCAGTATAACTTGTTCCCATCTTACATAATTACATAATGCCACGTTCATAGAACATTTGGAGGATCGTCCCATCCAAAGCTGAATAATTTATTGCGAATGACCAACGAGGTGTGGGGCCTTGCGTTGTCTTGGTCGAAAACGAAACCCTTTCGATTTGTCAGTTCTGGGCGTTTTTTTTTTTTTTTTTTTTTTTTTTTTTTTTTTTTTTTTTTTTTTTTTTTTTTTTTGTTTTTTTTAATGTATATTGTTAGTTGCGAACCATATAGAGTTGAATAAGTTTTTTGACAATAGCTCTATTCAATTTTTTGTGGGCGACCAGACTGTTAACCGTTATTCATATCAAAATGTCTTGAGCGAAATTTGGCTTACCAATTTTGACAGGTGCGTTCGGTTAAGGAATCATCCCCATAAACATTGCACATTTTTTTAAGGGCTTCTGCAGAACGGTTACCTTTTTTAAAATAATACATCAAAATATGCCGATAATGAATATTCTTTTTTCCATGCTCACAGTGCAATAGCGATCACAATACTAAGCTAATACAAACAAGAATTTGAAGAAATGTTTGTTGACATATTACTAACAGAGTAAACAATCCACCTTAGTGATTAATTCATCAGATAAGACAATGGACCGTAATGATATAAAAATAAACAGAAAACCGAAAGGACTTATTTGCCAACCCAATATATAAATAAAAAATAAAATAAAACCTCTTCTGCTAGATCCATGAAGTCTTGGGTACAGTAGCTGGTAAGGAAGTATTGTTTCCTGACAAACATCGCCTCATCGCACAAGGATGTGATTTGATCAGCAATCACTCTCAACCGTGAGATTTTAATTCTAATTAAGGGTACCAACTTTATAGAGGCTGGGTGTGCCAGGAGGGTCTCCAGATTCCGAAGTTGATCCAAGTCTGAAGATACAGAAATTAACTTTTCTTCTTTTAGGCGAACTTGAACTCGAGGTATCTGTATCGAGGACCGAAAACAATTGTTACGACACGTCACTGCTATAAATAATAATGGATATAATTGTTCTAATTTGCTTGCCATATGGAGATGCGAGAAAGTGGCACGTGAGGTATGAGGAAACAGCAACACTATCTGATGTTTTAGCCTAATACGGTAAGGAATCCAACCCTTCGGATATCTATACGATTCGCATTGACATACCTTCAGGCAAATACAATAAATGACTTCACTCTCTCTACAGCTCTCTAGTTTTCCATACTGAAAAGGAACTGGATAAGAGACCATCCATATTAAACCCTTATTAGGCGGATCCTCGAAAGAGGTACTCTTCCGCATGTTACAAATACATAGCTATTGGGAATCCTGGAATGCCAATTGAATATACAGGGTGTTCGGAAGATACCAAAGATCACGGGTAGGGGGGTTCATTTTGAACCTATTATATAGGTCACTTACCTATATAAAAAGTCTACGGTTTTATATTTATGAATTGTTTTGAACAAATAGCCAAAACCAAACATTTATGCCCTATAACTTCGTTGTTTACTTATATCGAAGCCATTTTGTTTTCTATAAAAAAAAAAAAAAGTGAAAGATGATGTTGAAGAATACCACTTTTTGAGGTTAATTTTGTGGACAGATTAGTCTGTTTTTACAGGGGAAGGCATTTCTACCTATCCATGTATTGGTCCATAATACATCCATTAAGGGATTATCACAATGTTTTATTAACTGATTTGTATGCCAAATGAGAACAACATGTTTTTTCGGTTTTAAAAGTAAATTTCTCCATGAAATTGAAACAGAATCATTACTTTTTACATATCATTCGAAAGCTGATTAAATTTGCAAGTTTTTGTGCGATTCGCAGTTTTGTGGTGAGAATCGGTGAAAAAATCGGTGAGCGTTGAAGTAATATAAAGACATTAAAACTTCCCTAAATAAGGTGGGATCAAGCTGTTCTTTAGGTCACAAGTTTGGAAAATTCAAGGTTACACGTACTCTGCTCTTATAGAAAATTTAATGCTAAATCCGAAAATGTGGTCAAAGTTTGAAAAATATTTAAATATTTAATTTTAAATTTTTATATGAATGTGTCCTTTGGCTGGGAGTAGTATACGTTTTTGCTCTAACGTTTTTTTCACTTACAAAAAAATGTAACATTTTAACTCGGTGTTGCTCTGTTCGATAATTTGACGACAGTTTCCTAATCAGAAATTAAACGGAGAATATTTTTGTTAAATCACATTTGTCGCTAGGACCTACCTGTTTAGGAGCCATATTGCTTTCAATTAAAAAAGTCAACGTATTGCCTATATTTTTTGCGTGTTGGGTTTTTTTTGACAGGCTCTAACTCTGTTGGTGTTTCCTTATCAGAAGCAGTAGATTATAGGTAGACGTATCCATGGTCTATAATAATAAAATCTACTGATTAACTGATTAATTTTCAATTAATTTGTTATTTAAAAAATGATAATATGTAGATTACAGTGAAGATTAAAAATTGACCAGTAGGTGGCGTGGGCCATTTTACATGAGGGGTTACAATATTACGGTGTTACACAGAGCTTGAAATTGATAATGAAGTTTACTTATTTTCAATTAAATTATTGAATAATATTTAGAAATGTAATGCAACTAATCAATGCAATTTTAACCAGGTTAAAAATGACTGCTTAGCGTGATAATATTGAAGAAACATTGCTGAATTGTATACTTCCAATACAAGAATTTTATTTATTGAAAATAAAACTTCAGTTATTTGTTAAAATTATTAAGTTCTTTACTTATGAGTGCCGGCGAAGCCGCGACTGGGGATGCTAGTACAGTGAAAACGTGATATAACGAACCTCAAGGGGAACGAGAAAACTTCGAATTATCGAGGATTTCGATATATCGAGGTTCGATTTTTTGAGGTGATTTCTGACTGACTTCGATTTGTAGAAGTTATCTATATATAATATTCAATGTAACTATAGAAATTATGTACATATTTTATTGAAATAATAATAATGAAAGAATAATTATTAAATTAGTGAAAAATTTAAGCGGGCCTTTGGAAAAAATCTGAAATAGTAGTTCTTCTACCTGAAAACGACATTGTCTAAGTTGATATCTTGGTACTCGGGCCCTTTTATCCTCTTTGATAATGAAAAAGCTTGATTTTCATACTTAGGCTATTTTTCAAAATTGTGGATAAGGTGTTCGCTGGTATTCCAAACGTTTTTGCAATATCGCACTTTCTGTCTTGAATAATTTTCAATTTGTCTTCATACGAAAGGGCTTTACGCTTTACCATTTTCGAGAATAAAAAAAATATTGTGGAACAACAGAAAACAAAACGTATCTCATAATTGTTTTATCAGAAACTGAAACAAACCGGAAACAAATTTCGAGTGACAGTTAATCCTTCGTAGAATATTTGTCTTTGAATAAGTCTAAACTCGACTTATTTAACAAATCAACTTTAATATGTAGAGGTTTTCCGATAAAAACTTCGTTTTGTAGAGGTGCGGTGTAAGCTAAGGAATCTTCGAAAATTCGACATGTCAAGCAAGGTCTTCTTAACCAATCCTTCGATATGTAGAGGTAAAAATAACATAGGAATGATAGGCAGATTCAAGGAGGATAGAAAAACTTCGATTGACCAAGGAATTAGCTATATTGTGGTTCCACTGTATAATTAAATGAGTGTTTGGTAAATTCAGCTAAATATAAAAAATGTACGATGATTCTGTGTTAAATTTTCGTTTGCATTTGTTCCTTGACTTGTATATTTTATATACCTAAGTGGTTTTACTTGCATCTATAATATATATAATGGTAACGACTGGACTATATCCTGACATCATTTGACCCCTGGAAGACAAATGCCTTAGGAGCTATCCTTTATCCTTTGACAGACGTATCGTGCCTCGAACCATTATCCATCGAGGGCTCCTTAATTCAAATCCTCTGACCCGGATCTTCGGGCGGCTTGTATAAGAGCGGAAGCCTTCTACGGTCGCTAATCGGTTCGACCACCCGTCGTAATCTTCGATAGTGAAGGATCGAGTTTCACTATCGAGATCACTGTTGTGATTCTATTAGGTCTGTTGCATAACATGTTATACATCACGATTATTTGATCAATTGTAGTATTTATCTTGTTCATACGCAACCTTAGTAAGATTTGATTTGAAAGTTGGAACTGCGGTGAAATAGAACATAATAGTCAATACACTACTATAAATGGTTCCTTGAAGTTAAGCAACTTTATGAAGGAAGTAGCTGTCTTCCAATGATTATTATTGATTCCTTATAAACGGTTTTGTCCTGTATAGTAGTTGAAGGATTGAAAACTTCGAAACTTTGCAGGATGTTTTGAAAAGATTCAATTTTTATAATAAAATGTTTATTGTTTCAAAATTCGTTGAATATTAAAGTTAGAATGGACTAAATTTTGTTTTAGGTTTTTAAGTAGTCAAGTAAAACTTCTAAGATATTTATATAATGTTATAATTTTTTTGAGCGAGTCCATTGCATATAATACATTTGTACAAAACAGCAAGCTATGTGAACTAAACTTGGAGTATATCAGTTGTGGACATAGTCCTTTTTTTATTTTATTTATTTATTTATTTAATTTCTTTATATTAGATACATTTGATCCTAGAACATACCTAGAATATAGTTAGAGGTTACTTACTTTATTTTTATTGTACATATTCGTACATATACTTGCATTCGTTTTATTTTCGGGATCCCCAGGAACGCCCATGTTTCACAATTTTACGCGGAGTTAAAGTGGCTCTTTCCTTTCTACCGTCGCCAGTATTTTTTGGCATCCTTTCTCTACCAAACAGTGAAATCCCAGCGCCCACTTTACGTTCCTCAACTCCTTCAGCTCAAATTCTCTGTTCTTACCCGCCAAACCCGTTCCCGCCCATCAGATTTGTACGGTCCTCCTCACTGCTCCGCTGCTTTCGACAGATCATTCCTAATCCGATTCTCAAACACCCTTTCCACTTTCAAATATCACTTATTTAACTACCTACTCCAGATACATGAAAACTGTCATTAGCCACTTAATAGTTTTATAAAATATAAAAGCTTATGTACACCAAATTTTATTGTTTTTACACAATTGATTCACAAAATGAATCAAAATATTCCTGTTTCTTTTTGTCAATATCTCTAAGCATAATTTTTATTTGTTATCATTATTAATTACTATTTTATTATAATTAATAATATTTCATAACCATCTTGAGGCTCTGAAGGCCCCTGATTGTACATTATTTTTTATTCTTAAAGGACTTAAGGTCCCAGAGTAAATAAAGAACTCTTTTATTATTATTATTATTGTATGGAATGATTCATATTATTACTTATTTCCTTGAAGTGAGGTAGATTGTAATATGTAGTCTATAAAAACTGGTTAAAATAAATAAATAAAAATTGGTAAATAAATACGATTAATAAAAACACTAATAAATAAGTTGGTCATTATATATTATGTTACGGCAGAATATAGCAAGTAGCATCTATTTTCCGGAAATGAATCAATCTTGCAATCAACTCCTTTTTAGTATCCTCCTTTTAGTGTCGAAAATGGTAACTGTACCTATATCCTTTAATGGTTTATTGTTATGTCAAAAGCTGTTTATGATAAAGCTGTGACAAAGAGTTTTTTTCGATACGTTTGTCGATTAAGTCCGTTCTAGGATATTGTTATTTACCGAATTCTGTTGAGCGCTTGTTGTATAGATATTTTGTACTGAAAAAAATAAAGCATATATTAGAGTTAATAACTAAAGAATTCGATGGTGAAAATTTGACAAGGTTGAAATTTCATTAGGGACGCCGGAAAAAAATCACATTTTATCTAGTTTCGGACTTAATAAGTTTTGGCGTCCCACTACAGAAATACGTTTGCTAACTTGAGCAATGAATATTCTGCTCATAACTGTAGAATCTGGCACTCTTTTATACTGAATGACCCGAGATAACCTTGGTTATCTTTTTATATTCTCCAAAAGTCTAACTGTTTCCAGGAATCTTTACAAACGACCCGTGTAATTGATTCGTCTTTATCAGGAACTAATTAAGGTCCAGGGGAGGAGATATGGGTCTTGGATTTTAAAATTAGCCATAACGTTTATTTTTGTTCTTCACAACTATTTGGTGATAAAAGTTTGTCATAAATTAATGTCTACTGCATCAATTGTATTGCAGTTAGGATAGGATGGACTGGTCATCCTGCTGAATACCAACTTTATTTTACAGCTTACCAAACTGGCTAGTTCCCATCGCACATTCGAATACCTATTTTTTCAGTAGCGACGCTTGCTATCAACCTACTCCAATAAAATAGGTTCCCACATTTCTGGAGTTATAACATCATAGGATTTATTTTTCTCTCCTTCCTTGCCGTCTCGGCTACACTGGGTTTCCCGCTAGGATGGTGGGGACAGAGAATCAATTACTTAAAACTGATTCCACCCTACGCCAGTCAAGTTCGAACCTGGGATCTTACGTTTTTTTCTCTGATCTGAGAATTGTAAGGTTCTGCTTTAAATCCACGATCATAGTTTTATTTTCGGTTGTAAAAGAAATGTTTACTCGTCTATTGTTCTTTATGCAGCGGAGCGCTCCAATGTTTGTAAATTATTTATGCAATGATTTAATTCAATGTACACAGACCTTTCAGATTATTTAACTCCTTAATCCGTTTTTTTTTCCAAGTGTGAAATGGTTCTCCAGTCCATTGATTTTAAATTAGCATTCAATTGAACCTTCCGACAGTGCTCACGTAATATTTAGTTGAAAATGGTAATTAGCGGAGGATTAGTCGGTTTTAATAGCTCTTAATTTTTTTTTTGCACTACTAAATCGATTGTATTTAAACTCATCTGATATTTTTTCTGTAATACATATTTTTTTTAAATAGGATTCTTTTGTTACTTTATTTATGTAATGGAATATAAACTTTATTCACGGACATACTGTCCCCTAAAAATAAGAGTAATCGACTGGTCTCACAATTTACAAATCAATACATCAATAATTTTGGTACGAATTATTGTGAAAAAATACACATTCGTATGTAAAAAAAAAATATATATATATATATATATATATATATATATATATTAACATACATATGCTAATCACATATTTGCAGATCGTAGGTTATCTAGGAGAGAGAATATTTATAAATGAAGTGAGAGAAGAAGCTTTGAAAAAAATGAAGAGCATCTGACATTTTTTGGAGAGGCAGATATAGTCGCCCAAATAAAGAATGCAAGGTTAAGATGTCTGCGACACGTGAAGATGGTGTCTGCGGGGATATTACCACGAAAATTGTTGAAAGAAAAGCCATTAATGTATGACCGCCTGAGGATCTCGAAGCTAAATCTAAAGAAACAGTTCATCGGTCTCTTCAATCTTATCTCGAACTCACCAGACAGTTCCCCATAAAACCAACAAGCGTAATCGAAGGAAGGGAAAATAAGAGGGAACTTAAAGTTGACGGATCCTTGGGGAAAAGAATTACGATATCTATAGAGCTGTTTAAGGATTAAAATGTTTTTTTCTAGAGATCTGGGTACTATGGTTGTTCCAGGATAGCTGTTGATGAAAGGAGGTTCCGAGGTTTTTGATGTTTTTTTGGTTAATAAAATATTTAGCTTAGTAAAAGCAATTGTGCAAATAATGTTCGGGGATAATAGTTCCTCTATTTTTTAAAACTATTATTTTAACTATTTATTGATATTTGTTTGCTTGTTTTTTCGGGATTAACGTCCTTATGTACTCCAAAAAGGGCAGGAAAGACGGGTTATCATGCAAGTTGCCAATCTTTCTAACCAGACTGGGAAGGCCAAGATCTATTCCGTGGGTTCGCCACGAAATAAATTGTAACCCTCCCAAGTGGGATTCGAACCTTCGACTTTCAGTACCGAGCGCGCTAAGACCCTCGTCCTAACTCATTCGGCCATCGAGTCCCCAGTTATTGATATTTACAACTGTATAGATTATTTACGACAAGTAAATTTGAGGAAAATTATTACAATTGCTGTCAATAATATGTAAAGAACTACTCACTAGTTGCTCTTCAATAAACGTTAGGATCTTTTTAAATACGATTGTTTGTGAAATAATAAGGAGCATTGAGGATTTTAGATTGTGAGGATTGGATTCGAGAAGAATCGGAAGGTTTAGTGGAGCCCAAAGCTCAGCTCCGTATGTCTAAATGGGTCCCTATTACTGTCATGTCAATAAGTCTTTGAGCAGTTAATTTTTTGTCTTTTAAGTCTGTTTTTAAAACGATATCAATCCTACGTTCACTGAGAAGGTCTTCTGATGAAACTATTTTTATTAAAGTGTTAATTTGGTGAGTTTGTTGAAGTGGAATGTATTCTATCCAGTTTGAATTAATTTTATATTCTGGGTCACCAGAATTGTTACCCAGTCAGAAAATGTCTTTCAGTCAATGAACCCTTTACCGTAACCAGACGAACTATTCGAATGCCATTAAGATGGCATTAAGTAGGAAGCCGATAGATGGGAAGGGCTGTGCGATAGGGCTTGAGCGATAAAGCGTACTATTGTTCCCCTCAAGCTTCCCTGCCATTCACTCGGTATCAAATTCCTATTATCGTTTCTTTACTTAAAATGCCCCATCCCCCGATAATCGAATTTTAATAGAATAATCGATCTTTTATTCGACTTCATAAAGAAACAGATGAAATGAATCCCAGATCGATATTAAAGACGCTGGACCAAATGTAGGATTAAGGATTTATAGATCACTTGTTTGTGAAATAATTAAACAATTAATTTTAAATTATATCCAGAGATTTTGGTTGTACAATATTTCATTCCAGTCTTAAAAGACAAGAAACTACTCGTCGTTAAAGACTACTTCAATATTTAGTAGACAAACGTTCAAAGCCCCCAATTAATTACAAAAGACTCATTGACATGACTGAAATTAGACCTATTTGGACGTACAGAGTTGAGCTTTGGGGATCCTCAAAACCATCCAGTTCATCTCATTTCGAATCCCTACAACCAAAATTCTTCGTAAATTCCTCAGTGCTACTTATTTTGTCACAAAGAAACTTGTCCTTAAAGACCTTAATGTTCCATTCGTTGCTGATTTAGCCCAAACCAGATAGCTATCCTTTCATAGTAAACTCTATAACTACTCGAATGCACTGGGCTCCTAACTTGCCTCACACTCAATTTTCGATAATGCTCCAAGGCGTCTGAAGAGAAGAAGGTCAAGAGACCCTCTAATGTAGAAGTACTACTAGTGAGTAGTGTAAATGTCAATCTAAATCACAAAATCCAAACTTCCTAATCCAATAGATGGACCTAATGTTGCCATCACAAAATAAAAATCAGAACCAGTAATGGAAAGCTGTTAATTTACCCTTAATTTTATTATTTAACTTTCTATAAGTATTAATCAATTAATTAAAAAAATAATTTGTCGATTATATTTAATTTTGTTCTAGAAAAAAACAATTTGGTATTCTTTTTAAAAAGTAGTATTTTTTAAATTCAAAATTTACTACAGCCAGGCAGTGTTATAGTTTACATATTTTAATTTTTTTTTTATTATCTAGTTTAATTACAAAAAATGTTAGCAGTATTAATAAATTAGCTAAACGTTTATAATCAGTATCTGTTGCTGAACGTTCTTTTTAAATTAATAAAATTATTGAAATAAATTTTAAAATATTATTCAATTTCTTGAATATTAGTAGTACTTGTACTCGTATATTACGCAATCGCAATAGCATTAATCTATTCAATTAAGAATAACTTTCATAATTTGTATTAGAATGCAAAGGAGTTCTGAATCCCAAAAGTAAAATTGTTGCTTTCAAAGTTTATAATTTAATTTCTAATATTTTTGAAAATTAAAAAATAAAATCCATCATTTATTTATACAGTAAATCCATGGGCTATTCATATTATTTCCCAGGCAGGGGACCACACCAGCCTGACAGCAGGGCCTTCAGACTAGTAAAAAACGTCCAGCTTCTTTTCACTATTAATTAATAACCTATTATTCGAGAGCGGACAATAAGATCGATATTACATGACTCGATCTATTGTTCTCTAGTTGTCACTGCTCCCCGTCAATACAATGTTGATTAGTTCCTCTTACTGAAGGCTTCGGTCCCCACTTTAATCATATTCTTCTCTCCATTGTCTACTTTTTTTCTTTTTCTTACCTTCGCCTAATAATCTAGTCATCTATAATTACTTAATTTCGTTACTAATTATTTTATTAGTTAATGAAGTTAGCTGAGATGATTGAAATTAGTTCCGTCTCTTCCGATTGTTTTAACAATCTATCAGTAACAATGTATTTTTAATCAACAGCCACAGATCGCAGCATCATCCTGGATCACTCTATTTCACGGAAGCTCCCTATTTCCGTTTTCCACCCACAATCAGTTTCATCCCACACTTGTTTCTGTTACCATTTCTCCCCTTCTTCCTCCTTTAGTTCGATTACAGCTGTAGTACCCACTGGGGAACCCTATAATAAATCGAAACGTTCGAAGAACTCAGATTGGTATTCGGGTTTTCCATGGACACACATGCAACATCTCTTCCTTTTGACGAAAATATTTCCTTTAGTCCAGTCAATGAGTGCTGAAATGAGGAGTGTAGAGTCCATGAAATATGCAATAATTTTTTACTTCATAGCTTCATTAGGAGTAGTTACAAGGTAAACATACTAAGTCCCCTTCCCTGGGGGGTGAGTTATCGGTTAAGGGGAGGAGAGAAGGTCCCATTTTTGGGTTTTTCGATTATATTTCGAAAACAGTGGACTCTAGAAAAATATGTTACGAATCAAAATTAAAGCTAATCAAATTTCCTATAAAATTGATTTTATATAAATTTGTTGAAATTTTAACGGTTTTCGAGATAAACGTTATTGAAAATCGGTGATTTTCGGAAAAAAACAAATGTTACCTCACTTTTTAGTCAAACTTTTACTTCTAGTACCTTCCACGATCGTTTCTCAGAAAAAATGTTTGTATCATAATTTTAGAGCATTAAATTTACTTTAATTTCATATGTACGTTTCTGGCATTTGAAGGAAACGTTTAAAAAAAAAAAAGAGGTAAACATTTCTTTTTTAATTTCTACAATTATCGATTTTAATAGCGGATATCTCGAAAACTGTTGGAATTTCGACAAATATGTATAAAATTAATTTTATAGAAAAGTTAATTAGCTTTAATTTTGATCGGTAGCATATTTTTCTGGAGTCCACCGTTTTCAAGATATAATCGAAAAAGACAAAATTGGGATCTTCTTATCAGCTGATAATTCCCTCACGCTTACTAAAGTAAAACTAATTACGTTTTCATTTAACTTAGTTGTGTATTTTATTTGTTGCAATATTTTTATCTAGGTTATCTATGTTAAATAAACATAACATGGGAAAATTTTAAATCTAGGAGTTCGATGAAATCAACTACACACTAATTTATCCCGCCAGTTCCCATGGCCAATCTAAATGATTTTTTTTTCAATTTTTTTTTAGTAAATCTATTTTTCTAAATTCGATGTGATTTTTAGACCAGTAGTTGGTTAAAAAAAGTAATAAGATTAGTAGAAATTGAGGCGGCACCTGTAGGTGCCTTTGGGAGCAGGGTTTCCGTCTAGGCTTCATGAGTTACCTACAGTATCGTTTGATATTGGTAATAATTGCCACAGGTGACCCCTGTATTGGTAATAATAACGAACAATGAATATTATTTAAACACAGACTTTATTATTACATATTCAGAATAAACTATAAAATAAATTGTGATATTAAATAATGAATAAAAGTCACATATTTTTATGGTACTCATCAGAACAATGGATGTGTAAACCGACGTTACATATCTTACAAATTTTTCTTGTTGTTTTATGGCATTGGGCGCAGCGTCGGTGTTCCATGCAATCTTCTAATTGGTGGTAAAATCCTTTGTTTTTTACTAGTGATGAAGGTACATTCCTTACACTATGAACTAATTTTGTTGGGACTCCGAACTAGAATAACCATTCCTGAACCACTGCCCTCCTGAAATCACAATAACTGAGTTTGGAGTCTTTTTCTGTGTGCCTCTTCAATGACCAAGCATTGGCATGCTGCATCGATGCCGAATGTAAACAACTTGTACCACCACTTTCTTTCTTTTAGGGATATCCTTTGAGAATTTAAATTCTGCTTGGATCGTTGACGGCAATCTTTTAGAAGCCTGGACATCTCCTCTTACAAGATAATTATTTACTTCATCTGGATTCGGTTTACGTTTTCTTCTGGTACTTTTGACGATAACCTCTCCTAAATTGCTCCGATTCATTTCTTGATAAGAAATATTTAATTCTGCATCCTTCATAGAGCTTAGATGTGAGTACATCATCATCATCATGTGAGTACATGATCACCACAATTTTCAAAAATTGTTCATCACGCACTGTCTCTGAGACTACTATTACTCTTAGATTACTTCTATTCCTTTGTCACCCACAGAAATAACTTCATCTGTTTCGTTTTCGACCCCGCAAATAGATTTAACCTCAACTTCACTTCTAAGAATACTACCTGGAAGGTGATTCATATCAATCTCGTCTTCATCTCCACTTTCTTCGTCCGTTCTTGATCCTTCATTTAGGTGGGAAAAGAGTAATTTCAATATTAGGTGGGAAATAATTTCAATGTGTCCCAAATCGTGACCTGATTCCAAGAGAGCAACTACTTCGTAAGAGGATTTCTATTGAACAGGGAAAAGTATATAACCATTTAGGGGAGTTAAGATTTATTATAGTTATTATTATTTGTTTACTGTTAAAAATATAAAATATGTGTTAAAAGTAAAAAATAAATAATTAATACTAATAAAAATAATTATAAAAAATCCTAATAGTTTTTTCTATTATTTATGAAGAAATAAGCGTATGAGGTATCATTTTCCCAAAGGCACCTGCAGGTGCCACTAAGTTTTTCCAATTGAATTTTGGACATAAATAAATCACAATGAAAAAAAAAAACATGTGCAAAAATTAAATTAATTCATCATGCATTGATAGATAACATAAAGATAAGATTTACTTACGATTTTCGATCCATTTTTGGTAAAAAACGAGAAAGAATGCACAGACTTGGAGTTAGCACTAACTTGACCAAATACAAAACGGGACTGAAAACGATTGAGCGTCTCAACGATTGAATTTCTTGAACCAATAATTTAATTAGGTTCCATAGATGGTGCCAGGCAGCGCAAAAAAGAAAAAAACGTTAACAGGAAACAGTACAAACACGATTAAAAGTGCGGCACCTGCAGGTCCCGTTGGGCGGGTTAATTCATAAAGATTAATAAAGCTTTATTTATTAATATGGATTTATTATTTACGATATGAACAATGCAAATAGTCAGAGACTTATTTGAAACGGAGGTGACACATTTACTCATGCTATCGAAGCGTGTAAACAAAGTTTGATTCGATAATAAATCGAAACAAACAAAGCGTGAAGTAGCAATTGAAAAATATTACGTTTACATACTTGTGTTATAAATGGTTGGTTATTGAAAAATGTTTAAAATACCCATTTTTAAACTTCCGTTACGCCTGTTTAGTTGTTGAAATATACAAGAATAATTTAAGTTCAACCAAATAATCGAATCAACCGTACAATCGATTCTTTTGTAATCAACCGTTCAGCTGTAAAAAATTCGTTTACTTTTTTATAGCATACTGCTTTTTTACTTTTTATGTTAATAATTTTATGTAAATAAGAAAGTAGATGATTAGGATGTGTAGTATATACATCACAATAAAATTCCTATTTTCTAAAAACGTCTTCAATACCGGACTAATTAACTACCCGTTTATTTCTGAATCCAATTGAAGCTCATAAATTGTAAGCCAAAACGTCTGCACCATAAATTAATGCTATTTTATCGTATAATTTTTGACTGCGCACTCTAACCTCTCTATTTGTAATAATATTTTAGAATCATAGTGAAACAAGGCTGTGTGGCAATGTGCTAATGCATATTTATAGGCATTTGCTCTGAAATATCTGATACTTTTAACATTAGTAATGTCAGTAAAGCTCCAGATATGGTTTTTTGATGAGCAGTTAAAATAATTTGTAATGTGTTATTTTTTTATGGGGGGGGGGTATACAGAAAGGGGAAGGCTTTTGTAGCTGTTGATAGAGAAGGCAAGAAGTTTAGTATTAAAAGAGGAGTGAAACAAGGATGCCCTCTATCACTAATTCTCTTCAACTGCCTCATTAATAAACTCTCTAAGGAATTTGAACGGGAAGGAAGAGGAATTCAAATAAATGACAGGTGCTTAAATAATTTAAGGTTTGCAGACGACATTTCATTATTAGCTGCTAGAAAAACTAGTTTGCTTAAAATGATCAATGATCTGATTGATAAGAGTAAAAAATATGGTTTACAAATAAATTACCAAAAATCGAAAGCAATTACAAATACGGAAAAACAACATATAACAATAGGAGAACAAATAACAGAATACTCAAATCAATTCATATATCTAGGACAGGAAATTTCTTTAGAAAAAAAGGACAGTAAAGAACTGGACAGAAGAATAAAAATAGGATGGCATAAATACTGGTCCTTAAAAAAAATCTTTAAGGGTAATTTCACTATAGAACTAAAAGCAAAAGTCCTGCAGTCTTGTATTTACCCCTCAATCCTGTATGGCGCTCAGACTTGGGCAATAACAAAAAAGGAACGGGCGAAACTAGACACCATCCAAATGAAACTTTTAAGGAGTATGGCGGGAATCCGAAGAAGTGAGATGATTAAGAACCGAGATATCCTAACTCTTGTAAAAGTTAAAAGTCTCAGCAAGGAAGCCCAAAAACTGAAATGGAGTTGGGCTGGACACCTAGCCAGAGTCAAGGACGAAAAGCAGGACCGAGTGGACACCGATCGGCCAAGTGAGAGGCAGGGAAGGCAGTACATGAGGTGGAGGGATGAAATTACCCGACAAGTGGGAACCAACTGGATCAAAGTGGCCAGGGATAGAGACGTTGCTTCAAAATTGTAAATAATCTATAGGAAGAAAAAAAAAAAGTTTTGTTTTCTGTTTGTAATTATTTTTTTTTGTGGTTTACAAAGAGTATTGTATATTTTATTTTATATTTTTACAGTTCAGTTTCTATCCTGTAAAATTATTTTGGAGCTGAACTCCATTTTACTTCCTAAGGGGAGAGGCTTTTGTCATAAATATGGTGCCAATAAAGCTTTATTATTTTTTTTATTTTTTTTTTTTTGGGACTATAATTTTGATATGTTTATTTAAAGGAACATTTTATACGCTGCTTTAACAATTAGAAAATTTATTTAATTAGAGCTTATTTTTAAATGTTACTGGAGATGTTGAACTTCGTTCAACTAGACTTATTAGGTAGATTAAACTATCGATTTATTTGCTTTGAAATGGTTAGTATTGAGTCTTATGTTAACTCGAATGAGAATAACATGAGTATTGATGTGTGCCAGTAGCTTAAGAGTTTCATAAGAGACCTGATTTGTAAGTCAATAAAGCTCTTTTATAAGCATTTCTGGAATTCCAAGGTTACGCTAGTCACGTGCATTCGCTCATACTTGCACGCTTTACTGTGGCTATTTCCTTGGAGTTTCCCAGCATTTTATATAGTAGAGGAATAATAAATAATAATAATTATAAGAGTTTTATTTCTATGAAATTTAATAATTTACAATTTTGTAACACAAGTTAATATATATTTTGAATAAAATAATTTACACCACAAGCTTGATTTAGTATAATAAATTAAAAATATTTATACCAGTAGAAAAAAAATAAACAACAAAAACCTTTAGAAAATAGAAAAAAATAAAATAACTAAATGAAAATAAGTACATTCTCAGAACTATAATAAAAGAATTCTATACAATAAAAGTTATTACTTTGCTTCTTTAATTAAATTTAAACTAAACTAATAATTCAATGAATGCTATTATAATTAAATTTATTCTTATTTTATTTCATATTTTTTGCACTAAGGGCTTTCCTGATTTCTTTTGTTGAGTTGAAAAAGTTGCAGGTCTGGGTTTTAACTGTTTAATTGTTTGGAAATCTGAATCAAGTAACATAACGGTTTTTGTATACCTGTTTTAGTCATTTAAGTTTATCCTATGTAGGTTTTTTATATTCTTTCCATTTTTTTTTACAGTTGGAGTCACATGTGTAGCTCCATACAGGAGAGGCGTATGTCAGTAATGATCGTATGACTGATTTATATAAAATAAGTTTGTTCTTATTAGACTGCGAAATTTTTCTTGGAAATATTGAACCATTGTACATACTAATTACTTATTAGGCTTTACAACATTTGATAATTACATGATATCTGAATGTTAATCTTTTATCTAGTTCCAGACCTAAGTAGGTGAACGTTCGTGCATAAACACGAGTTATGAAAAAAATTCTAAATCTTTTTTTGTTCCCACGTTAATATTTATTTTACATGTAAAAATTACAGTGTCGTAAAAAAAAAAGATTAAAAATTTTTAATGGACTTCCGACGTTTCGGCTGGGCTTTTAAAGCCTTCTTATGTAGCCAAAAACAGCGAAATAACATTTTATTTTTTGAAACAACACTCTTATATTAATTTTTTTTTTTTAACTTTGGATGTGTTTCTTTTTACTAATTTCTTTATTTAATATTCTACAAACAACCTTATTATGTTTGATTATATTGAGGTGAAATCCACAGTACTCCTTATTGTGTAATAAACGAACCAGTCAATAGTTATAAAGAATAGTCTGGGGTACAATCGTTTGTAAAAAAAACCATTTAGGTATTGGTCTTCTAATGTTTTAAATTTTATAATTTCAAAAAATTTCTTTCATTATTCATTTGTATTCATTGTTAGTGTTTATCGTATATTCTTGATTTAATTGCATTGTTTTCTATTACTTTCATATTATTTATAATAGTTCCCTATTAATTTTGTTTATTACATTTCTTTGTCACAACCTTCTTTATTGTTTATTATAACAATTTTATTATTGAATTGTCTTGTGGCCTTCTTTAATCTTCGGTCATATATTAGTCATTGGTAATTGCCTGCATGGTAATTTGTCAGGGAAGTGTATTCGATAAAACTTCGACACTATGTGGAAACTAACGAATGTGGAAAATCGCATGTTTCTTTATTTCGTTCGTTTACCGTTGTATTATACAAGGCCTCGTGGTAAAATGTCGAATCTGATCGGCTATTAGAAGACCGAAATCAGTGACGTATTTTTTACGAATTTCTAGCATTTTACCACAAGATAGGCCTTGTAGAATACAATGGTAAACGAATGCAATTAAAAAAAAATAAAAAAATAATGCTGTTTTTTATATTTGTTAGTTTTACATAAATCTATCCAATCATCCTAATCCTCTGCCTCAATCCTTATTATTATTAATTATCCCAATAACCCTCCCTGATGATTGAAACGGCAGCGCCGAGATCTCTTCCGGTCTATCCTTGACTCCCAATAAGTGGGGAATAGGCTCGATTCGGGGTTCCACGGGCTGAGTGTATCTGTATAAAGTATATTTATGTATATGTGTATATGTATATACACTGTATATATGTATAGTGTATATATACATATAGTATGAATGTATCTTAAATTTTTTTTTATATTTTAATTTTTGTCAATTAATTTTTATTATTTTATTATATTTTTAATGATTGTAAGTAACTATTAGTTTTATTTTTATTATGATTATTTGTTTTATTTTTATGTCTTATTATTATTAATTGTGTACGTATGAGAACTTGTATATATGGTACAAATTCATCATTAGCACTGTTACTTATTGCCCTTAACTGAGGCAGACATATGTAAATACATATTTCAATAAAAGTTTAAAAAATAAAAAAATGTTTTACATAGTTTCGACGATATACTGACGCGCTTCTGTTGAAGTAAGAATGTTATATAATGGAATTTGTTAATAGTGTTTTATTAAATATAATTGATAGATTTTTTTTAAATTACACATTTTTTTCCCATTTGTTATACTTTTTCATAAATTATTATTTTCACGATGAAAGAGCTATCTATCTCACTAATCCACAGATAAATTACCAATTTTATAGATACCCTGCGACCTTTTTTGCAAATTAGTCTACCATTACATGATAATGGTATTTATAATATAAAATAATGCATACACCCTAGGTGAATAAATCACGAACGGGTAATTTGGTTCGGGGAACAGACAACGAAAAGAAGGTGGTTACATAAGCCGATACATAAGGCCTTATATAAGCCGGAACTGAGGGCATGTGAGACAGTTGGGGCTGAATACTTTGACGATAAATCGGTCCGATATAGGTCGCCCGTCAAAAGTTGACCTCAGGCAAAGGTTATATCTGGCTTGTTCATCTCGTTAGGTAACCCTTGCTTTAGATATTGTCATCTCTACTTACCATTTGTCTGTTGTATAATTTATTTTGTTTTTGTTATTAGTTTATTTATTGAAATTTACGACTGAAAAGACGCAGTAAAGAACGATCTCCATTGCTCAAAAGTATCTGACTTTCAGATAAGGAGCTCAGTCTGTTATTTACGGCTGATATCTTGTATATTCACGCCTTAATAACTTAATAACGGAACTATATTTTTTCATGACTAGATTATGTCACTTATCCATTCATTTTGTTATAACCTCTCCGTTCTTACTGCAAAATCAAGTTGGTAAAAATGGACTATGATCGTTTCTCTGGAACACTGCTGCTGTTGAAGAAAGATGCCGATCCTGTCTTAATGCTCACTTTGAACAACATTTAATATTATAGTAAATGTTTTCAGATAAAAAATAAAGTATTTGGAATGAAATAAGTTTTATATATTTACTATGCCTTAATAATTTATAGCAATGAAAATATTTAATATAGCTCTATAAAATCCAGTCAATAAACTTATTGTTGAGTGCATGAAATATGCGATTATTTTTTTACTCAAAGCTTCGTTAGGAAAGCTATACGTTATAAGGAATAGCTAAATATTATTGAAAATCGATAATTTTCGCAAAATAATAATTTTTACCTCACTTTTTGTTAAACATTTGCTTCTAGTGCCTTCTGCAAATTTTTATTAGAAGAAATGTCAGAATCAAAGTTGTAGATCATTAGATTTACTTAATTTCACATATACGTTTCTGGCACTTAAAGAAAATGTTTGACAAAAAGTGAGGTAAACTTTTTTTTTTTTTTTTCTCAAAAATTATCAAGTTTTAATAACTTATACCTCGAAAACGGTGTGAGATTCAACAAGTATGCATATAAACAATTTTATAGGAAATTTAGCTAGCTTTAATTTTTATTTGAAACATATTTTTCTAGAGTCCATCGTATTCGAGATATTAAAAAGGCCAAAAATAAATAAATAAAATCAAGGAATAAAAAGTAAAATATATTAGCATAAAATAAAATAAAAAAAAAACAAATTTCCGTGACAAAAATGTTTCGTATCAATAAAAAAAAAAAGAAAAAAGTTTTCGTTTAATCTTTGTCAAAACTGTTTCTTCAGATGTTTATTTCTATAAATTTTCGGACGGTTTATTTAAGAATCATTGACCTGCGTTAGTATTTATTTTTAATATTTAGATAAAACAATTATAGCTATAATAAAAATAATGAATTTATATTTTAATGTTTGAAAAATAGCTACAAAACGGTCCCTGTTGGTTTAGGTGTGCATATTTTAAGCCTTATCGCTCCCGATAATACTTTCAGCTGACCTCACTCTCGCACGCGTCCAGTGACCCTTTATTTTACCATTTCATAACCTATTCTGAAATAATTAAATATACAAAAATATTGAAACAATGCTATCCAGAGGTTCGATCCTGATTGATCCGATATTCCTTACTCAATACTACTAAATGAGCCTCCGTTGAAATCTCTGTTGTTATATTTTTGCTTGTACTCCATTTACCGTTCCCACGACCTCCTATTGAATGAATCCGCTATCTAGAACTTCATCAGGGCCAGGAACGAACTTTGAATTCTCTTACAAGACCAAAACAACTAATGTTTAGGAGTTTGAACTAAATATAAACATTTACAGTACATAACTGATCAACTTTAGTCAGCTGTTCACCGAAGTAATCAATTGTGTGAAATAGATCGACTTGACTACTTACGTTTTACAAAACTCAAGATGGATAAAAACGCATATTACAATAACTATTTTTGAAGATGAAAAACTGACTAAAACACTATTTCACCACGAAGAAAACACTCCCGTTTCTTTTCAGTCGACTCATTTTGGTCATAATTCGACTTAACCACCTATTCACTCGGATGACAAATATATGCACGTTAATTTTTTTCACTTACTTTTCACACTGACTTGGTTTATTTCTCCTAAATCATATAGTATTTCGTTCGTCTCTTTAATCGTGAGTGTTCAACCATTTCGATGATCTTCACCCTTAACCTTACGATGGCATCCAGATGACCCTTGATAGAAAGATATTGGCTAAGAGAGGAAAAGTGAGCGCCCTGTTGACATTGCACTATGAGCTGATTGCCTCCAATTATGCAATTAATTGATGCAGTGATTGCAGCTCCAGGCGCCAGATGTTTCATGTCTCCTCTTGGATCATCTCAACCGCCTTATGTATGGCTCTCATGGTGGCATTGCCGGTTGTGGTTCGGAAAAAAAAATCTATTAATAAATATGTACAATTAAATATTAATAGTAAAATATCTTGTTGTTATGAACTATAGACGAATGCGCTGTAATAATTTTATAACTCTTTCAAATAAACGGTTTCGGTATATTTTGTAATTTCAAGAAAAAATCAAGATAATTAAAAAAAAAGTTCTGTGACTGGTCTATTGAATTGAAAATTAACAGGTTAAAATTTATCTTGCCCACGGAATGAATCTCGACTTTTTCTTTCTGGCTAAAGGTTACCAATATATACCTTCTGTAGTGACCTGTTCTTTGTTCTGTTGTTGTACATAAGGACGTAGCCATGGTCTGGTTGATTAGAGTGATTTATTATTAGTTATTATTTTTTAAACATTTTTGATAGTTTAATTTGTAAATTATAGATTATAATAATGCTTTCAATTGTGTCGTATGTAGATTGAAATAAAATTGAGATTTTAATGACATGATTAAGCTATCCTTTGAAAGGCGGAGGTCCTTTCTCCACATCCTTGATCCTTGGACCAAGGCTGCCCCGATATCGGGGCTATGCAACGGCCTCAATATAATTATACATATAATTTTAACTTGTTCATTATTTATTGATTATTTATGTAATTAAGTACATTTTTATTTTTCTAATTTAAATTGTATTTAAAATATACAAAATAATAGGATAAATAAGGTTTATTATTAATAAATTCTCACTATCAAGTTTGAGATTGTGCTGTGTGTCAAACAGTTAATGTATTTGGGATTAATTTTATAATAAACAGTATATTTACTAGAAACCGTTTGATGTTTCCGTCAAACAAATAGAACTAATACACCGTTCCGCAACAAAACTGGTGCACTTGGAAAAAGTCAAATATAATTTTAATTTTTTTTTTTTTAAATATATAATGTATTATTGTATTAGATTCTATATATTATATCTATCCTATATATTTTATATTATATTTCAATTACTATTAAACTTATTATTACATTAAATTCTTTTATAATCAATATTCAATTAATATTAAATGTGGAGAATGAACCCCAAATATAAATAGAATATCCAGAGTTAATATAAAAACATATTTATTTTTTTAATCATATCTTCTTCTTTATTGGCGCGACAGACACTATGAAGCTGCCCTCGGCCTGCTCCACAGCCTTCCTCCAGTCCTCCCTATCAGCTGCTCGCCTTAGATATATCTTAGATGATTTTAAGTCCTCGGAGACTCCATCGAACCATCTTCTCTTCGGTCTTCCACGAGGTCTCACTCCATCCAGTCTATCCCAGAACAATTTTCGGCATCTTCTGTTCTCACCCATCCGGTATACATGCCCCATCCATTTTAGCCGTTGAACTCTTCTGAATATCGTCAATGGGAAGTCACCATACAAATCGTATAGCTCCCGGTTCTTCCTTCGCCGCCACATACCGTTATCCTTTATCGGACCAAATATACGCCTCAGTACTTTCCTTTCAAAATAGTCCAGTTTCGTGGCTACTGACTTATTAATAGTCCATATTTCGCAGGCATACAAGGCTACCGGTCGTACTTGAGTCTTGTACAGTCTTCTTATCTTGGTTGCGCGGCTGGTGAGTCTACTCTTGATAATGTTTTGTATGGAGAAGAAGGCTCTGTTGGCTGATAATTATAATATCATCATGAATAATTATCTATAATCTATAATCTATAATTGATAATTTTTAAATTATTTTTAATATGTTTTAAATTGTCTCTTATATTTATTACCCAATATCTCTGAAAATGTTTCATATTAATAGGGGAAGAATCGGAAGCTATATAGTTTTATGTGAGGAAAATGTTTAAATTTTTTTATAATCTCGAAAATTTTATTAATTTTTTTTTTCTTGGGCGCAATTCGAAATAATTTAATGAATAAAACGAATAAATTTATTGATTATTTTTAAATAAATTAGTATGTGTTCCAATTCTGACCAGGTGTGACATTCTTTATGAAATGGAACTTAATTAGATTAATTAGTAAAACTTTAGTGTAGCGAAAAAAAAAAAAAAAAAAAAAAAAAAAAAAAGAATAGAGGAAAAGGTGTAAATATGGGCACCCTCTTATATTTTGTTTTTCAATTTGAAAAGTTATTTTTTATTATTATTTTTTGTCTTTTATTAACAACTACGCTTATTCGCTGTCTTAATTTCAGGTAGGACTTTCTTTGTAGCTTATTTAAACTAAGTCGCGTCAGTTTAAAATGAGGGGCTCATGTCTCCCATCCATCGAATGTTAGTCCAAAGTATTATACTCTGTTAGTCTGCGGAATTGGATTGTTTACGTTTAATGATGGACAGGTGTCATGTCGTAGTTTGAATGTAATTTATTGTGAATTTTGCATTCTTTAGTTTTATTTTTCAAAGTTTAAGCCAGTCTTGAAGAGTTAGTAAGTAATTTTGGAGTGTCGATGAAGCCTGTGTTGAATCTTTCTTGTGAGAATCGCTGCACCGTCGGCATAAGTTGTTATTAAAGAGTTAATGTCAAGTGGGACGTCATATGTATATATTATGTACAAGAGTAGTGCGAGGATCGATCTTGAGGTACCCCGGCTATTATAGGTCTCATTGAGGAAATCTAGTCCAGTCAATAAACATATTGTAGAGTGCATGAAATATAAGCTTCGATAGGAGTAGTTAGAAGGTAAACATACTAAAAGTACCCTCCCCCCCCCTTAGGGGTGAGATAACTGTAGAGGAGAGGGGAGAAGGTCCCATTTATGGTTTTTTCGATCATATCCTATCATATCTCGGAAACAGTGGACTCTAGGGAAATATGCTTCAAATTAAAATTAAAGCTAGTTAAATTTTCTATTTACATAGTTGTCGAACGTTCAACAGTTTTCGAGTATTGCGTTGTTAAAAATCGATAATTTTAGAAAACAAAATAATATTTACCTCACTTTTTACCAAACATTTGCTTCAAGTACCAGAAACGTATATGTGTAATTAGAATAAATTTAATGCTATACAACTTTGGTTCCGAGATTTTTTCTGAGAAACGACTGTGAAAGGCATTAGAAGCAGATTTTTAACAAAAAGTGAGGAAAATTATATTTTTGCGAAAATTATCGATTCTAACTAACGCATATCTCGAAAACCGTTGAAATTTCAATAAACTTATATAGAAGCAATTTTATAGGAAATTTAATTAGCTTTAATTTTGATTTGCAACATATTTTTCTAGAGTCAACCGTTTTCGAGATATAATCGCAAAATCCAAAAATGGGACCTTCTCCCTTCCTTCTACCGTAAGCTCACCAACCAGGGACGGGGCCTTTTAGTATGTATACCTTCTAACTATTCCTAACGAAGCCGTGAGGTAAAAAATAATCGTTTATATTTTAACAACACCCCTCATTTCAGCACTCATTGACTGGACTAATATCGGAACCTTTGCATTTTGCTATTCTGAATTAATTTTTTTCTTTGAAAATTGAGCTTTGAATTCATTACTGGTTTGTATGTTCTGTCATATCAGGTTGGCTACAAATTAATTAATTATTTTTTCTCTACATTTAAGAGAAATTTAAGATTGGTTGGGATATTTAACATCTAAGGTCTTTAGTTTCCTGTATTCAGGCTATGCGTTCACCTTAGATTTTTGGCTGGTTACCAAACTCTTAATATTAAAAGAAAAAAAAATTTAATAGCAATCATAAATAGACAAAGAATATTAATTTTTAAAAATTATTCATCCAGAAACGATTTTGTATTTGTGTAGTAATAACTCGGCACGAGTCGATTAAAGATCTGTTTCTTTTTAGATTTTATAGGCTGTAATGTTCTTTGTCTCAGATAAACAATAAAACACTTATAGCGCTCAAGAGAGGAAATCTATAAAATAAAACTCATTTAGACAAGAAAAACTCACTTATAGTCAGTACACGATTCCAGAGTTCCTCCAATAAATTGGTAAAATTTATTGGACGATAAAACTAGTTATTGCCGCTATTGCGATATTTCCTAGCAAGATGTTCCTTTTTCCCTGTCCCCTTTCCTTGTCTACAACTTGGATATAACTCCATGGTCAAGAATAGCAATATCAATTCATTTATGAACAAATATTATTATTACAAGTGTCCCCCGTCGTGACCTCGCCCGATCTCATAAGTAAAGAACATAAATTATTTTAACTAACAATTGATGTTTTATTTGTTTATAGATAAAAATCTTGTATTAAAATAGGCAAATGAGCATTATTTCTTCAATGATGTTTACATGCACAGCTGTAATTTTTAACCTGGTACTATTGCACAGATTAGGTGTTTGAAGATTACGTAAAAGCTTAATTGGATATCCAATTTTTAATTTTTAAATATGAGTTGGTAATCCAGATGGACAGACTGATAAAAAAAATGCGGATAACGGACTGCATTATCAGTGCTTACAACTATATGGGCATAGTTTTACACACAATATCAACAAGCAAAGGATCGACATTTTGATTTGGTAAGAATTTTTATTCGGCAGAAATAATTTTATTGATTTCATCCGGTTGGATTTTAATTTCTAACCATTAAAGTAGATGACGCTGTAGCAAACCTCGTTTCTGCCATTCAACACTGTACATTTAAATTTTTATTATCGTTTTATTTGTTATTGCTAAACCTTCCTAGAACTATAAAGATTATTTTTTTAAAATTCGGTTTAGATGTTCTTGCATTGTAAACTGTATGGCGGAACGGTGCCTACCGCATATCGCTCTCTTTTCAAACTTCGGTGGGATCCACTTGTCTCACCACATATTTAAATGTTTTTTAATAATTTAATTGAGTAATAGTAAATTTTATTTCTAATTTCAAGCTCTATATAACACCGTACCATTGTAACCTCTCATATAGAATGGCGGTCGCCACCTATCGGTCAATTTTTAAACTTCCCGATTATCCACATGTTATTTTATCATAATATATTAATTTAAAATCGGTATATATTATTATTGCTGAACTTTCCTCGAACTATATAGATGTTATGGTTTATATTAAGTACAGATTGGTGATAAATCACAAATGAATTGTGATTTGCCCTTTTATTTTCATAGTATTGATAGATTTAAAACATTACAGTAAATAATATATTTAATTTCTATTTATGATTACTTGTAATAAATTATGGGAAGGAACTGAGATAAATAACGAACCGAAAACCACAAAAAAGCGACATAAAAAAATGGATAAAATCCCATCGAAAAAATAGAAGAGAAGATGTGATATAAAGACTAAGTTTAGCCTTACTCATATACCTTATAATGAGAGAATGTTCATCGAACTGAGTATCTTGACTCAATTAACAATCAGACATATATTTGAGGAATACGCGCTACCTCTTTTCATTAGGAACAGCTGGAACGAAAACTTTCGTCAATTTTTAGAGATCTCACAATTTTTATATTTCTAATTTCTTCGAAAAAATGTGATGAACGAAAAACCTAAGGTAATATGCGTTTACTTTAACTTTACAGTAAAATATATACTTCTTTTAAAAATTGACAGCTCATTGATATTTTTTTCAAATTTGTTCGATATTCAATTTTTTGTCGGTGGAACATTTTTTTTCTCTTTCAAAAAACAAAAAATATAATACATACCAGACAATTTTAACTGAATGGCCGTTAAATCCGATAATTGCAGATTTAGCTTTTCAATTTTTTTTAAAAACTTTTATTTCCTCTAATGGATCATTCCAGGTGAATGCAACCAATAAAAAAAAATAATGTTTGAAGATGACCTCTTGTATTTTCATGAATATACGTTTGGTCATAGGATCCACTGGTGATATTTAAATATCGAAATTTTAGCTTTTTCGGTATACCAGGTTTAAAAGACAAGAAACTGTTCGCCGTTTCCGACTACTCCAACATTTACTAGACAAGCGTTCAAAGCTCCCAATGTATTACTTATTTTCATGACAGTAATTAGATCGACATGGACATATGGAGCTTTGGGGCTCCACTAAACCTTCCAATTCTTCTATCCAAACCTTACAAACGAAAATCCTCCGTAATATACTAAATGCTCCTTATTATTTCACAAACAAACTTATCTATAAAGATCTTAATGTTCCATCTGTTGCTGATTTGGTCCAAACTGGATGCCTATCCTATCATAGTAAACTCGGAATCCACTAATCTCCCAACTTATCTCGCACTCCTTTCCCGATAATCTTCCGAGGCGTCTGAAAAGAAAATGGCCAAGAGACCAAATATAGAATTATTGATGAGCACATCGGCTGTCCCAGTCTCTATAATAATGTTATGTGACGTATTCTTTTTGAATATACCAAAAAAAAATTTCAGTTATCTCATATATTATTCTTGATATTATTTAAAGGCTAATGGCTTGTTCCCATCCTCATATTTCTTTATTATATAGTTGTTAAATATAATCCTCTGAAAAAGAAAAATACATAGAATCCTCGTGTTCTTTTAAACCCTTAATGCCTTTGGTTTATCTCTTTGAAGAAAAAAGAATAAATATAAAGCCGTACGTGACGGTAGAAAGCGCTGTGGTGAGGTTAAGGTGGGATACGGTGCTTTGTCCCTAATAGTTCAGTCTCTGTCTGTATTATCTCTTCTCGCTTTATCTCTATCTAAAATTCTTTATAGTGAAAGTAAAATTTATTATTTTTTATTAAAAAGAATAAATTAAATATTGAAAGGTTCCAACTGAAAGCCTGTACTTTTTTAACCTGTTAGTAACTAATTTGTCAACTTTTAAATTATCAAGTTCCACTTATTCCTGTTGAAATCCACATACAAGACTAAAACGACATGAAACTGCTCGTCGTTTTCGACTTCTTCAACATTTACTAGAACAACGTTCAAAACTACTGATTTACTAAAAAAGACTCATTTACATGTCATTAATTAAACCTATTTGGACTTATGGATTTGAGTTTTGTGACTGCACTAAACCATCTAATTCATCTCGTATCCAATCCTTACAACCAAAATCCTTTGTAAATTCCTCAATGCTCCTTATTTTGTCACAAATAAACTTATCCATAAATACCTTAATGTTATCCTTTCATAGTAAACTCCATAACCATTCAAATTCACTAGTCTCTCAACTTGTGTGCCATTATATTCCTGAAAACCACCCGAGGTGCCAGAAAAGAAGATAGTTTCGGGATCTTTTATTGAAGTACTACCAGTGGGTCGTTGCTTTACAAGGAGTGTTATTATGACTGGGTGTATATATTTTTTTTCATGTACATCTAGCAATTGAGCGGAATTGTGATTTTTTTTTCTAATAAATTTAGTAAATATTACAATATGTCTCGATTAGGGCAATAAGCACTATGGATGGTTATGAATCCATCTCACAATATGTAGAATAAGAAAAAATGAAAGAGAACCTTTATAGAGAACCTTGGTCGTTAGCGTTGAAAAACTATCTCCAGCCTCCCGTAGAATGCGTTAACAACGAATGAATATCCTTCCGCCATCTTAAAACAGTTAAATAGTCTAATATTTAAAAAAAAGTGTCCTTTTAAGGTCCGCCATCTTAAAACCGTTAAATATTTTAAAACAGTATCCTGGAGGATAACAATGGCGGAAGTTATCCTTCGGATAACTTAAAAAACCGTTAAAACAGCATTCCTTAAAAAAACGTCTAAAACAGCATTCCTTAAGGACGAAAAAAAACTAATAAATCTTCCGCCATCTTTAAAACAGCAATCCTTAAGGACGAAAAAGCTAATTCTAATTGTGGATGGAGAGAGTGTCCAAGGATGTCCTTCGGCCTCGAAAAATCGTCAGATCCTGGCAGATCTGTAAAACAGTGTCCTCTATATGTGGACTATACTCTATATACAATGAAATTAATAAAAGATTAAAAAATTAAAAAATAAAATAAAATCAATACTGCTAGTAAAACTAAGAATATATATATTTTTTTTTTTTACATGGATAGGTCTTTTGGATGGAAGTTTATAGTCACCCTCAAGATGTGTAACGGTTTTTTGAATATTTCCACACGCTGCACCTTTGTTGGTGTTGCTCGGTTCGAAAATTTGAAGACATTTTTCGTATCAGAAATTTAATGGAGAATACTTTTTGTTATATAGCATTTGTCCCTAGGACCTACCGTTTAGGAGCTATATTGTTTTAAATAAAAAAATCACGTTTTGCCTATATTTTTAATATGTTGGGACTTTTTTGACACACTGTTGCCCTGTTGGTGTTGCTCGGATTGGGAATTGGCCCTCAGTTTCCTTATCAGAAGCAGTAGATATAAATGCAGTAGACATAGCTGTGATCTATTGTATTTCCCATCAGGGAGAAATGGTTTTTTTTTTAGCTATTTATTGAAATTTACTACTGTATACAAAATAAAAGAAAATAAAATACACCGAGTAAGTGTTGATAATAATGTTCGAAATCACATGCCAATGGCTTGTTAAGTAACTACCTATTGCATTTAAAATAGGCCTATGTTAGAAGGTCCCGAGGCCATCTTCTTTTCAGTCGCCTCAAATGGTTGTTTAGAATCGGATGGGAAGCAATTTGTTATACGAGTTTACTATGAAAGGATAGGAAATTAGCAACGTATGGAACATAAAGATCTTTATGAATAATTTTTTTTGTGACATAATAAGGAGCATTGAGGATTTTTCGAAGGATTTTTGATTGTAAGGATTGGATACGAGAAGAACTGGAAGTTTTAGTTGAGCCCCAAAGCTCAACTCTATGTGTCCTAATGGATCTAATTACTGTCATGTAAATAAGTCTTTTGTAATTTATTTTGTGCTTTGAACGCTTGTCTAGCAAATTTTGAAGTAGTCGGAACGACGAGCAGTTTCTTATCTTTTAAGTATTACTCTATATACAAAACCCTATGTAGGCCATTTAGTTAAATAGTGTTATATACATATAGAACCATTGTTTTCTTTTTGTATTATTATTAAACCATTAATTTTTCTTGTTTCAGGAAACTGCTGCAGACTCCATCGCCATTATACCCGGTAAGTGTTAGATATTATCATATTTAGTTGATGATGCCATTCCTCTAGATGCACAGTGGTTCAAGAGCGGATAAAAAAAAACCAAAAAAGTTTGAGGACTTCGAATTGCAATCTTTATTAGACGAAAGACTCAAAAAATCATGTCTACGTTTTGTACTTTGTTGGGGGTGTGATGTATATCTGATATGTACAGTTCATTCCCCATAGTTTTGCTTTTTAAACCAATTGCAAAAGCCTGAAAATTCATACTAATTTATATACGCGAAAATGTTTATATGTCAGCATATAGACGAATTGTTTCTCAGAAGAGTTCTATAACTCATTTAGACAAAGAATAGAACACAAAGAGGCATAATTGAAACTGGTTTCAAATTATAACGCAATTTGAAAGAATACAGAGTTTATTTTAAATCACAAGTTTTTTTTCAGTTAGCTCCATCTACTTCCTCAATGTTGCTTATGGATTGAAAATTCATACTTAGATCTCCAATTCACAATTAAAATTTTCACCATCTATCAACGTCTGTAAGAGGTTTTGCTAATTCAATTTATTTTTTTGTGATTTTGATAAGATTATATTTAATTATTTCAAATAAATTTATTTTTAATGTTGTTTTATCAGATGTACGTACCTGAGGAAGCTAGAAAAAAATAAAAATAAAATAGCGAAACCGGTCGTCTTTTAACCAATTGTTCTTACACTCAGTGTCAATATGTTAGACACATCCTTGTAAATAAGAAACATTTTTATGAATTCTTTATTTTTAGTTGATATTAGTTTTTTAACACAGATTGGAGTATAAGATAAGATATTTGAAAACGAAACGGAATTATCATGCCTTGTTGAATATTTAATCCAGTATATGTAAAACTTTAAATTTGATGTGCGTGAAAATGATAGACACACTATCATTTTTTACGATTTTCTTGACCTTGAAGTTGAGACCAATAAATATCATTTACGCCTTAGAGCTGTGTTGAATTTCTACGAATGTAGACACAACTAGGCACGTCAATTGTGAGGGGAAAATTAAGGTTTTTAAAAAAAGAAGAGTTTCGTTTCTTTACTAATGAGGATAGAATGAGTTCTAGGGAGATCGTAAACCGCATCAAATGTCCGATTTTACACTTTATATTCTCATTTTGGTTATATTATTATCCTAACACGTTATAGTTACTGTATTCAGTTTTTATAATTATTTACTTTATTTTTTATATCTTCATTATATATCAAATATAAAAAAAAAAAAATAATTTTTTTGCGTCTTAAGAAATTAAAAAAAGTTAATGTTATAAACGTGTTTTTCTTTTTGAATCGAATAAGACCACCCGCAAGTCCAAACGATCAATTTTTTAAAAATTTATTACGTTTTTACGCTTTGAGGACGTTCTAGAACACTTGGATGGGGCTTGTGAATGAGACTCACTGAGAGAGATAGGGGCCAGATTGTGGGCTTTCAGTGGGCCACAATTGTCCCTAATTATTATCAAAAGACCTTAATTTATACCGACTTGGTATTACCTTATAGTATTATTATCTAGCTATTGAATATTATTTAATTTAGTGCTCTATTTATTTTATTGTACATTATATGTTTAATCATGGCTAGAAGAAGTCTTTTAAGCCAAAACGTCTGCACACTGCATTACTCTTCTATGACTCCTAACTACATGCATCTTCATTATTGCCACAATCAATGAATACCTCATCATTATATATTTATTTTATTATATGAGACTCCATCCATCCTACTCTCCATATCACTCGCCAACCGACTAACATTTTTTTTAGACCCATCGAGCAGTATTTAAAAACTTTATAACAAAAATTCGATAGAGAATTCATTACTAGAATATGTTAATACGGAAGTATAAAACTTCAAGACACATAATGTAAGAAAGTTACTAACTCGTTGGCAGAGACGTATTTAGAGTAATGAAGTGTATTTTGGTTGATAAGAAATGCTTTAGATCACTTATTTTTTATTTATTTTTTAAAACCATGAATCTGCATTAATTTCCGGTTCACCCAATTTTTACTAATGATTAAATGTATAAATTGCACTCATATTATAAATATATCTCATATTACTTATATTATTGAAGATATTTATTCAGAATTTGGCCAAAAATAATAATTTAAGCCGTTCAATAAATTTCTAACAATAATAAAATCCTGAGATCATCCTCCAATATTGTTTAAGTTTTATTTCTATTTTTGATTCCGACAAAAAAATATTAATCTTTTTAAATCTATTAATAAATTTAAATCATTTATATTTTTCTTAAAAAGACATTTATTCTTATGCATTTACTGTTTTATTATTTATACTAGCATACTTCGTCGCGGCTTCGCCCAATCTCATAAATAAAGATTATTTTAACTAATAATTGAATTTCATTTGTTTATCGATAAAAATCTTGTATTGAAGTATGGAATTTAGCATTATTTCCTAAATGATATTTTCAAACTGGTTAAAATTGCATTGGTTAGGTATTTGCAGAGTACGTAAAAGCATAATTAGACATCCAATTTGGCAGAAATAATTTTATCGATTAATATGGCTGTATTTTAATTTCTAACCATAGAAGTGCATGACAGTTTGGCAAACCTCGTTTCTGGCTCTTAAGACTATGCAGTTTAATTATTATTATAGTAAAATTTATTATTATAAACCTTCCTAGATCTATGAAGATGAAGTTAAAATTTGGTACGGTTGTGTTTAATAGTTTTACCATTGCAGACTCTGTGAGAATGGCCACATATCGGTCAATTTTTAAACTGCACTGGGTTTCACATGTCGCTTCATATATTTATAGCTTTTTTAATCTTGAAAATTTTTTTTTTTTTTTTTTTTTTTTTTTTTTTTTTTTTTTTTGACACAATTCGATTGAAAATAAGTAAATTTTATCATAAATTTCTAGCTCTATATAACACCGTAACTTTGTAACCTCTCTCGAAAGGTGCTCGCCACCTATCGGTCGATTATCTAACTGCTCACTACATAATTATCGGTTTTTTATGCTGTTTAATGTTATTGAAAATCTTTTTACTACATTGTTGCTAAACCTTCCTTGAACTATGAAGATGATGTGGTTATAATTTGGTACAGATTGGTTCAGTAGTTTTCGCGGTTAGTGATCGCAAACGAAAAATGGCTTGTCCTTTTATATAATAGTATAGATTTACTGTTAAACTAGCTTTATTTGTTTTAATTTTAAATAATAGTTCTAAAAAGGGTCACATTTATATTTCCAAGCTCATTTCTAATTTGTTTTCGCTTGGATTATTTTGGGCTGGGGGCTGTAGTGTTTTTTTTTTTTTTTTTTTTTTTTTACTCTCAAAAATGTAATTATATATGCATGACACTTTTTTTTTTTTTTTTTTACACTCAAAAATGTAACATTTGACATGCTCTGTTGGTGTTGCTCGGATCGAAAATTTACCGGCTGTATCCTGATCATAAATTGAATGGATAATATTTTTTGTTATATACCATTTGTCGCTAGGACATATCGTTTGATTAAATAAAGTCACGTTTAGCCCACAATTTTTAAGTGTTGGTGCTTTTTGTACTCGCTGATTTCCATGATTTATTGTTTTTCCAGTCAGAAAGAAATTTAGTTCTTTTTATTTATTTATTTATTTTTTTTTAAAAAAGTAGGTCTGAATATGAAATAGAAATAGTAAAAATGAAATTTCCTTAACTGCTTGGTCGATTATTGCGTGCACATCTATTTTTAATTCCTAAAATACAAAATATTTTATGGTTTTAACGAACTTTGTACTTTCTGTGAGCATTTTGTGGAGAACTACATGAGCCACCTGCTACTGCACTGCTCTAAATTCAATGAGCCCAGACAAATCTACTCGCAGGCCTTTATCACGGACACCTGTGACATTGTCAATTTTGAAAATATTTTAAATATTATTGATATTGAAAAAATAAACATTATTTATAATTATATCAGTACAATAAACAAATGAAAACCAGTAATTTAAATTTTTATTTGTATCTATACAAGTGTGTATAAACTTACCAGTTCATTTGTGGCCTTGAATAGATAACTGAAAAAAATCCTCCTTATATTTATTTTTAATGTCATTTATTTTGAGGGTTTTTTTTTCTCTTTCAAATTTTGATTCACACCTGTTATTAGGGTAACAATCAGTGAATATGATGAAATTGTAAGACTACAGGCCTTGTATGGTGTGTGGGAGACTAGCACTCAATAGTACCTCCTCCTGGCATGGGTTAAAGAGATTTATTTGAGCAAATTTCTCAAACAGCTTCTTTTAAGCCTTCTGAGAGTATTTACAGGTATGTATGTCAGTCGTGGCCATGTCATTAATGAGTATGTTGTTATGTCCATGAAGTCTGTCGTGAAATAGTCTATAAAGGCCATGTTCCTTTACTGTGGGTACTTCTAAATCAGTGTGAAATGTGTGGTTTGAAATGTACCAAGGCGATTTCGTGATTAGTCTGAGTAATTTTGGTTGAAATATTTGTATTTTTTGCAGTCCCGTATATTTGTGTGGCGTATGTCCATATAGGTTTAAGTAAGTAAGTGTATGTATTCAGTCGTTGTCGGAGTTTTAATGTCGACCGTTTATGAAGCATTGGATACAGAAGTTTTAATCTCTTGTTTAGGCTGAGACGTTTTTGTTTTACGTGTGGGCCCCAGGTCATTCTTCTATCAAATGTAAGTCCTAAGTAATGAATTTCGTTTGTTTGTGGTATGGGTTGATTGTCGATGAAGACAGGTGGACAAAAGTCTTGTCTGAGTTTAAAGGTTATGTGCTGTGATTTGGTGTAATTTAGTTTTATTTATGATTTTAATTCATGTATTTGTATATAGTAAGTGTATTTTTATTTCACATATTTTGCCATTTGTGTAATTAGATTTAGAATTATCTGAGAATGTACCAGACTCACATTTGTACAAGAATTTTCTTTTATATATAAAATTATTATCTATCTATCTATCTATCTATGAAATTAAATAGGCCCACTGTTATTTAAATTACTTCACTTCGATTGTATCGGAATTTTAATTAATTTTATGAAATCGAAAGTGATGTTCGTAGAATTCAACAATAACAGACTATTAATAATATAGCTATTAATTGCAACTATATGTTACTATAATAGCTCTTATAATAATAATTATACAGGTACAATAATATAGGTTGCGGCCTCGACTTCACCTGTCGCTACAAACCTGAATCACTGGCCAAGAATAGAAATGAGTCTAAAGCTTCGTTTTATCAAAATATCAGCAATGCAATAAATAAAACGAACATTTTTAATATAACTTCATCTTCAGTGTTGTATTTCCGATTCCAAGTATTTATTAAAAAAGTGATTATTTATGAGTTTATATGCGTATAATATGACTAAGGGCCGTTTCTAATATGCCATCTGTTAAATTATTAATAAGGTTATAACGTTAAATTAAACATTTTATATCAGGTATGTGTAATGAATATACGAAGATAACAAATATCGATTTTTATCGATGTTCAGCGGCCCGTTGTTTCCTGGTAAGTAAACCAATCATGCGAAATTCGGCCCTTGTAAAGACATTATTTTCGGTTCAGTTTCCCTTTAGGCCCTTATAGGATGTATACGATAAAATAATAACTCCTTACGATGAAGTATATTCTGAGCTTTATATATTTTATAAATTATTTATCTTTTTGTGATGTATTTGTTACTAAATATTTTCGGTTTCCGATACCAATCCTGAAATAATCGATCTTCTATGTTCTAAAAAAGTGGTTCCTAGAGAAAAACAAAACAAAAAAACAATCTAAGTCTTAGAAAAACAATAGTAATTTAAGAAATAAAATAGTAAACAGTAAGTAGCATTCCTTCTCCATCGTATAATATCTGCAATGAATTATAATGCAAGCAATGGACAGAAGGAATTTCTATTTATAATTCTTGTATAAGAAAAAAAAAACTTATTCTAAGTTTAATGTATTTCTTTTGAAATTATTTAAGTTACTAAATCATTCCATAATCACAGTAAATGTGAAGTGCACATATATTTCACAGATAATTATTTTATTAGCTCGAAAACAAATATGAACTTGAATGATATTATTAATCCTTTTCCTGGCAAAAACAGACAAACTGAGCATTTAATATATTTTTATATGCACTTTTTTTGACATAACTCCTCAAAACATTATTTATTGTCACTCAGCAATTTGTTACATGTTTCGGGACATCACATCATCAGATTATTCTTAACTCTACAGGAAAGAATAGTCTGAAGATGGGATATGTTGCGAAACATGTAACACATTGTTGAGTAATAATGAATAATGTTTTGAGAAGTTATGTCAAAGAAAGTGTATATAAAAATAAAAGAAAAACAGATTTTTTTTTTGAACTGTTAATCTGGCATAGTGAACTGAGGTTCCCTTTTCAATTTCATCGGTTATTTACCAATATAGTTTATTTATTTTTATCTTAAATATGCTTGTGTATGTATGTATATGTACCTATATAAATTTGCATAAGTATGTATATATGTGAGTGTGTATGTATGTAGATATTTGTGTATCTAAGTATGTATGTATAAATATGTAAAATATATATATATATTTAAGAATGTATATCCACAATTATTGTTTATTTTATTACTAGGATGTTATATTTTTCTGTTTATTCGTTGGAAGTTTTTTTTTTTTGTTTCTATATTTTTCTTTCATTATAAATTATGATTACATCACATATATTTTAGTTGATCATTAGTATTTTATTTTAGTTGAGTCTTGTTTATTTTCTTGGTACAGCATGTAATTTTGCGAATTGTAAAAAAACAAAACAAATTCTATAAGAAATAAAAGAAAAATAAAAAAAATCATTGGTTATTTATGTGGATGAAAGTTTCGACTACTTTTTAGTTAGTTCCTTTAGAAAGAAACTCAATATGTACAAATCATCAGATTACAATTCTGAAAAACACTGAATAAATTAGTAAAAATTGTAAACATAATTTACTTGCCAAACCAACCAACGATGTTCAACAGCGCAACTTGAACGGAAATATTGTTGAATAGCAGAGCGCATCGCGTTTCCCTCACCCTGCAGGGCAGCCAACTTGATGAGAAGGGTCTCACGAAAAGAACAACACTGTTTGCGAGGGGAGCGTTTGTTTGTGACGAAGTAAGGGGCATTTAGGATTTTTCTAAGGATTTTGGATTATAAGGATTGGAAACGAGATGAATTGGATGGCTTAGTGGAACCCCAAAGCTCAACTCCGTATGTCCAAATCGGTCTAATTACTGTTATGTAAATGAGACTTTTGTAATTAAGTGGAAGGTGTGAACGATTGTCAAGTAAATGTTGAAGTAGCCGAAAACGACGGCAGTTTCTTGTCGTTTTAGTCTTGTATGTGGATTCCAAGTAAGACGTTTGTCCAGATGGAGTCCTAGGTAGCGGATCTGTTCAACGGGGATTAGTGGAACATCATTAAAGGATACTGTAGGACAGGAAGTTGTAGGTTTACGACGAAGGGTAAAGGTTATTTGATGGGATTTATTTTGATTCTCCATTTTTGACACCATTCTTGAAGGTTTATGATATGGGAGTGGAGTGTCTTGGAAGCCTTTGTGTCAATTTAAAAAAAAATAAATTAAAGTATTTTTTCTTCTTCTTTTTTTTAAAATATTTAATAACTGAAATCAAAACTGTACAAAGAAGAAATCAATAAATAATGCACCTACTATTGTACAGATGCAAATAATAGATAAAGTAGAAGATATAGCATAGGGAGTTTCTCGGTACGTTAACAACATACTGACTTACATCTACCATCAGATCTAAAACGTATCGCTTTTGACCAACAAGGTCACAGTGTTGAGGGGAACTGTTGTTCCTCTTTCCATGAAAAGAGTTACTAGTCTTTTTGCAGCTTTGGTGAATGCTCCCTTGAAATGTTGTACTTCACTTGTTTCAGATGTTTTTCCTAATTCGTTTTTCTCTAACATATACATACATACAATACATATCTTCAACGATTTGAAGTTGGCTTGATGTTCCAATGTTTGATCTTAAAAGATAGTTTTTTAACATGGAACATGTTTTACCGGTGACCTAGTTGGACAAAAATGATACGTTTTTAGGGAACGCGTAGTTTGATGATTTGATATTAAGAGAGTTTGAGCAGTTAGGAGCCCAACACATCTTTTACTAAATAACACTATTCTTGACAGGGAAACAGGTTTTAATCAGCTCCTTTTAACTCTGCTTCTTCTAATACAAAATAAAAAAAAAATTAACCTGGTTTCTACCGATCTTGCTTGATTTCTCTATCTCTAGGCTCTTCAAATTTAGTCACTCTTGAAATCTCTATTTTTAAGTGTAGGAGGTTCTTTAAACATATTCTACCCGTGACCTTGTTGGTCCAAAGCGATACGTTTTAGATCTGACGGTAGATGTAAGTCAGTATGTTGTTAACGTACCGAGAAACTCCCTATGCTATACCTACTACTTTATCTACTATTTGCATCTGTACAATAGTAGGTGCATTATTTATTCATTTCTTCTTTGTGCAGTTTTGATTTCAGTGAATAAATATTTAAACAAAAAAAAAAAAAAAAGAAGAAAAAATCCTTTAATTTTTTTTTAAAATTGACACAAAGGCTTTCAAGACACTCCAATCCCATATCATAAACCTTCAAGAATGGTGTCAAAAATGGAGAATCAAAATAAATCCAAATAAATCCCATCAAATAACCTTTACCCTTCGTCGTAAACCTACGACTTCCTGTCCTACAGTATCCTTTAATGATCCCCGTTGAACAGATCCGCTACCTAGGACTCCATCTGGACAAACGTCTTACTTGGAATCCACATACAAGACTAAAACGACAAGAAACTGCCGTCGTTTTCGGCTACTTCAGCATTTACTTGACAATCGTTCAAACCTTCCTCTTAATTACAAAAAGACTCATTTACATAACAGTAATTAGACCGATTTGAACATACGTAGTTGAGCTTTGGGGTTCCACTAAGCCATCCAATTCATCTTGTATCCAATCCTTACTTGATGTATTATATTTGTATATACAGTTGTAAATTTCAAAAAAAAAATTTAAAAAAAAAAAAAAAAAAAAAATTGACACAAAGGCTATTATTTTAAGCAAACCTTTTTTTCCATTTTAAGCGTGGCCTTAATTTTGTTTTTTTATTTGAAAAATATTACGTTCTAAGACTTATGGACAAGGGGGGGGGGGAATCATCATTTACCATTAACAAGTATATATAACCAATTTGGGATCTATTTTTATATCAAATTAGTTTTTCTCCTTTTTGATTTTTATATCGTTCATTAAAATTTATTATCGTATTATTATGGTATTGACAAGTATAAAAGAATATTTTTCATTACCGCTTATGAACCTCCTCTATCCTGTGGCGTAAGGACACCACAGTTGGGTATTAGAAGAAAGTGAAGTGCCTGTGACTCTCCCAACATATGTCACATTCTTCCCCGGGCCAGATGTCGCCTCTTATTGGCTAGAGGGTTCTCTCTGTTCTTCCACTTGGAAAAATCATTGGATCCAGCAATTCCGTTCTCCAGGATTGATTCGGTTATTATGTGTCTAATTGAAAACGAACAATTGATTTTATGAATCTTCCGAGGGAGGTAGACATTTAAGTTAGGTTCTCTTGGAAATGAGCTGAACTATAGACTTTATTATTTACTAGCATCCCCAGTCACGGCTTCGCCCGCTCTCATAAGTAAAGAACTTAGATAATTAACTAATAATTGAAGTTTTATTTTTGGAAATCTTGTATCGGAGTATGCAATTCATCATTATTTCTTCAATTATATTTTCACACATAGCAGTAATTTTTTACCTGCTTAAAACTGTACTGAATAATTGTTTGAAGATTACGAAAGCATAATTAGACATTTAATTTGTAATTTTAATGTATGAGTTGGTAATCCAGGTGGATACATACTAACTACTCATGCATTACTACTAAGAAACTCATGTCGATAATGGACTGCATTATCAGTGCTTAAAACTGAATGCTCATGAATCACATTTTCACACTATCATAAAGCAAAAGATCGAAAGTTTGATTTATTAATAATTTTTATTCGGCAGAAATAATTTTATAGATTTCATCTTGTTGGAATTTAATTTGTAACCATCAAAGTATACGACAGTGTGGGAAACCCTTCTACCACTCATCATTATACATTTAAATTATTACTACAGAAAATTTACGAAGATGATGTAGTTAAAATTTGGTAAAGATGGGTTCTGTAGTTATAACATTGTAAACTCTGTCACAGAATGGTGCTAATCACTTATCGGTCGTTCTTCAAACTTCACTGGAATCCACATGTCACATATTTAAATATTTTTTAATAATTTAATTGAATATGAGTAAATTTTAACATTAATTTCAAGCTCTAAATAACACCGTACCTTTGTAATCTGTTTTATGAAATGACGCTCGCCACCTATCGGTCAATTTTCAAACTTCACTATTATCCAGTTATTATCGCTTTTTTAATAATGTATTAGTTAGATATAAGTAAATTATATTATTTATAAACTTTCCTGGAACTATAAGGATGATGTGGTTAAAATTAAGTACAGATTGGTTTAGTAGTTTTCGTAGGTAGTGGATTTCCGTGCAATTGCACGAAATTGTACGTTTTGGAGGTTACTGTACAATATGCACATTTTAGGTTATAACTGCACGACAACACACTTTTTGATATTTCATTAGACGGGAAAACAATATATTGCTGTTCTTGCAATAAATCAATTGGTTCCTGTAAGTATAACTTAATAAATCAAGTATGTATTAGGTTGATGCAAAAATAATGCAGGTTTTTAAGGACGAAAAAGCTAATTCTAATTGTGGAAGGAGAGAGTGGCCAAGGATGTCCTACATTTGTGCATATTAGGCTAATTTTTATTGCACGTTTTTAAATTTATATTGCATGAAATCTGGCCATACTTATATTGCCATAATTATATTGCATACGAAAAATGGCTTGTCCTTTTATATATTATTATAGGTTAAACTTTTAAACCCATTAATTGTTCATCAATCATTCTAAAGAAGGGAAATACAATATAGTATTTAAATTAAATAATCTAATTTTATCGAATATAATAAGAAAGGAGGAATTATGGCTATATCTGTTAGCTTTTGATTATAACTGGAGAGGCGGAGTTGATACATCCCTTGCTCGAGGCAGGGATGTATCAATAACATGGCTCGTTTTCAATTTCCGCTCTGCTTCAGCGGGAGATAAACCTTGACAAAGACGGCTATGCTTTTGGCCCGTGTGTCGGGGCGGCTTTTATCGGCTACGAATCCTACGATGTATCGTGATGACTACTTCTGTAATTAAAATCGATTTTGAAATTTATATGGCTCGAGACTAGAGGTATTATATTACGTGAATACTATCACATTCCAGTTTATAAAAACTAGTGAAGGGCCGTTCCGACTTAGAAGTGGATTGAGATTTTACTTCCCGTTTTACTATTGGAACCAATTCCAGTTTTCCGTTCCATTTTTAGTTCCACGTCAGTTTAACTAACCTACTACATACTAGTGAAGGGCCGTTCCGAGTTAAAAATGGAATGAGAATTTATACGATATACTATTACATAAATGTACACTTTTAAAATAGTTTAGTTCAATCAAGATTTTTTATTTTTGGGAGAGGGGGAAGTTAGCTCAAGTATAGTGCACAATTGAGCGAGAATTTTATAACTACATTGGTTCCTAGAAGAAAGGAGTATGTAATCAATTCTTGTGACTGCTCCATTAGCTTTTAAACAAATAATTACATATGCAGTAAAACGTTGTGTGGTTCATTTCTCTGAATCTGAAAGAAGAAGCCGAGCTATTTCGGTAGAATGGAAATTTTCAAAGAAAACGGTTTATTTTGAAGATGCCCATGCGCGGGGTGATTGGGCGACGCAGAGGGGGGAGGGAATCGGCAGCGACAGGATCAAGGCAACAAAGCAGTCGGAACGACCTTGGGTGGAACGAAATCAGAGATGCAATCTAAACTCTACTACACCGAGGGAACCAAACGAGAGATCTCTTGCCATTGGTTTTCGTTCCAGATGGAACGAAAAACTTGGGCGATTGGTTTCGTTCCAAACCAAATTTAAAGCTGGAACCAGTTCCAAGTTCCTGTCCACCCAGAACGACCCATCACTAATGAAAACCAGAATAAACTGAAATTACTAATTTCATACTCTATTGGGAAGTTCCTTGGTCTGTTGAAGTAGAGGGTCTTATGTTTACCTCCTCCTTGTGGAACACTCCTTTTTGTAAGCGAACATTGTTATTTCATCATAAATTGCCAACGAACGTTCGTTAATTTACAATGGTATTTACTTTTCAACGAACAATTCCAGTGAACTTTGTTCACGAGCAATGTTCCCGTTGGTGTAGACTCGGCCATACAGGTCGCGTAATGAGTAGCAGTGATGTTCATCAAACCGTAGAAATAATTAATTAAAATTGGTTTTTAAATAAAATAAACATTATAGCACACAACTATAATAAATAAAAATAAATCTTAGTCTGGGTAATTCCGAACCAAGCCTTTCTTGAAGTGACTTTACCTTGTTTCTTGGAATCCCCAGAGTCCCCTTTTCAATTTTTTTCTGAACCTCAAACTTTATTGGTAAGACATAATACAATAAGAAGATAAAGGTGGAGATCTTGTTTTGCCTTCTCGACATTCGAAGGTTGATATTAGTCTTTCCTGATCCTGGTACCTCTGTTGACTGAATGTCTTTCTTTTGTCAAGTGCGAAGAATCCTATTTAATTATTTTCTATTTAAAACTCAACTGGACGCAAGGGATTTTAAAATTTATATCCTCATTATGAGGTTTTATTTCATTATTTTGGAACGGTACCTCCTTTTGCTATTTTTTCTACCAGCGTGCCAGAAGCCATATATATACGTCATCTAAGGCAAAATATACTAACGATAACTTACGAATTTCAAAAGTGTCCTTTAGGAAAGTTAGCCACTGAGAGAGCTAAGTTAGAAAACATGTTTGGTCGAAGGTTACTAAAAGCTTTATGATTAGTCAACCGGCCCCCTCACTTTTGTTAGTCCTTTATAAACCCCTTTCCACGGCCTCTTGAATATCTCAAAACAATAGAAACAGATCCTTATTTTTTTCATTATATTTATTTATCTCTCAATCGCTATTTTAGTATGTTTTGCCTTTCATGAATGAAAACAATAATTACTCGTGTAATAGTCTATGCACAGAAATAATTAAAAATTTACAGATTAAATGAAATTTAGAAAATAAACCAATACGAAAACAATTGTTTTCCATTCTATTGGGTTGTTTCACATGTAATGTCCGTTTTCAAGGTAAAGGGATTTTAGTAAAAATACAATATGAAAACAATATAATTTTATTCGAAGTATTTACCTTCTTTTTCTACACATTTTTCCCAACGTGACAACTTTTTTATCCCGGATTTGGAAAACTCTGAGCTTTGAAGTGAAACAAAATCTGAAAACGCACTTTTGATTTCAGCATCATTTGCAAAAAATTTTCCTCTGCAGAAGTTTTCTAAATTCCTGAAAAAGGTGATAATCTGTTGGAGACAAGTCGGGAGAATATGGTGGGTGCGGAAGAACTTCGTACCCCAGCTCTTTCAATTTTGCATTTATTTGAAACGTGGGGTCTAGCGTTGTCGTGTAACCTTCCGATTTACCATTCCAGGTTGTTTTTTTTCAATAATTTTTCGTGCATTTGCCCAATTTCATTGCAGTAGGTTGTAGAGGTAATGGTCTCACCTCTCTAATAACAGTTGGAGGTCTTCCTCGGGGCTGGTTTTCCAAGTTGGTATCCCCAGTCGAAAACTTAGCCAACCAACGGCGAATGGTTCGTTCATTTACACTCCCTTCCTCAAACGCCTCACAGATGTTTCTAGCAGCCTCAGCTGCCGAACGACCTAGTTTAAACTCATAAAAAAATATTACACGAAAATCGCGTGTTTCCATGTTCATATTTGAAGGTATACTAAACAGTGTGTAATTGATTGGGAAGCTAATGTTTATAAAAGAAAAGTAGAGGATTAGTAACTGCTTGATTATGATATGTGAACTTTGGAAGTAAACAACAGAGACTCGCAAAATCCTCTATGTATTTCAAATATTATAAAATCGGACATTTCATGTGAAACAACCCAATAACTCAATTGTAATGAATTAATTAATTGTAAGTTTATGACTGATTTACTTTGATCTAGGAATTGAGGCGATGGAAAAGAAAGAATTTAAATGTTGTACAAGAGACGTGTCCAATGTTGAGAGAGGCAGAATATTCCATTGGATTATGGAGCGGTTGGGAATTTTCATATAGTGCTTCAAGGAAGTATATAGATCGGGAGGACGTGCTTTAGACATTGTGAAATATATGTAGAAGATTTGAATCGACAAATTTCAAAGCCAAAAGTATATCGCAGATAAATAGTCTAATAAAGGAAGAGTTAGGGAAATTTTTTTCACGGTAAGAAGGGTATAACCACTTTAGTTAAGTGCGTAAACTTAGTTACAAGAACCAATCTGTACCAAATTTTAACCACAATATCTTTATTGGAAGGTTTAGCAATGATTAAATATACTGATTTTCAATTAATTTGTTATTAAAAAAGAGATAAAATGTGGATAACTGTGAATTTTAAAAATTAACCGATAGGTGGCGAGCGCCATTTTGCAAGTGAAGTTACCATGGTACGGTGCTAACTAGAGCTTGGAATTAATAGTCAAGTAGGCTCTGTCCTGGATTACGCATTAAAATTAAAAGTTGGATGTCTAATTATGCTTTTATGTAATCAATGCAATTTTAACCAAGTTAAAAATTACTGGAATGCATAAAAATATCATTGGAAAATATTTATTGATTTTGTTTTAATCGTTTGTGTTTTGTATTATATTAAATTGTACTAGAAGTAATAAAAAAAATGGTTAAACATTTTATCTGTATACATTTATGCCTTTTAAAAAAATGTTGAGTATTATGCTACAGAAAAGTGTGAAGAAAATATATTATTGATTTGATCTGAGTGCTGTGTTGGGGTAGGAAAAAAAAAAAAAATACAGGTTAAACATAGTCCCTAAAAAAATATTGAGTATCATGCACAGAAAAGAAGTGAAAAAATAGTCCCAGCCAACTGAGTGAAAGCCACGAAAACAATTGCCAGCTCATACCCGGCGTATGAGTTCTGTGCCAGGCATTGGGTTCGCGGCTTCGGAGTGCAATGGGTTAAGTTCTTCACTTATGAGAGCAGGCGAAGACGCGACGGGGGATGTTAGTACTATATAGAATAAAATTAATGTACAAAACAAACCTTTATATTTCTCACAAATTTAATTTTATAAAAAATAATAAAGTATTTCGAATCATTTATATTTGTTTGAAAGCAGAAAAAGTGGTGGAAAAGAATGACGCCATGTTCCATTTTCAGAGGAACAGAATTCCATAGGAGAAAGGATTGAATTAGGATTTTATGTCACAAATAATCTTATCCGTAAGGATCTAGATGTCCTGTATGTTGCGGATTTGGCCCAAATAAGATACCTATCTTTCCATGTTAAGCTACCTACCCACTCGAATCCACTAATCTCTCAACTTGCTTCTCACTCGATATCCGAAGCGTCTGAAGGAACTTTCTAATATTAAACAGTTATTGAAGTGCTACTAATGGGTAGTTGTTTACAAGTTATTGACAAGTCATTGTAATCATTTCACCGCACATTAATTTATTGTGTATAGTGTAGTTGTAAATATCAATAGAGTATAAAACCAAAACGAAAAAAAAAAAAAATGGTATTTACTAACTTCTAAATAGAGTTTTTAGAAAAGATAATATATAATTCTAAATAATTTTTTTTTTTTTTTTTATTGTGTTAAATCTGGAATAAATAATTTGTAGTGTTATGTAATCAGTGGACGTTTTCTATTGTGTTGGCTGCACTTTGGCCACAGGTGGTACCCAAGGTCGAAGCCAGGTCAGTTGAAAATATGTGAGCCAGGTATAGCTCGGCTGGACCTTGCAGTGTCTTGTAGCGACTAACCTACCTTATGTGTGTATATATGTGAGAGTGTTTGTGTGTTAATCGTTAATAATTCACTTTTATAGGCGAAAATGGTCACAGAAAATTGTAAATTGTACAAATACAGTGTACATGCAATACAAATTGTAAAAAATTTGTATTTCATGTATTCATGGAAAAATAATAGAATTGGAGCCTTGTTTGCCTTTCAAGAAACCAGTGGTATTTTTTTAATTATAGTTAATTATTGATAGGGTATTATTAAGTCCATAAGTCTGTAAAATCAATTTCTCTCTGACTGGAGAGACTAAACAATAGATCATAGAATTAAAAGGATCAAATTACGTAAATAAAAAATTAAATAAAATTAGCAATTAATGATTATTAGAAATAAACAAAGTTGAGATAAAATATACAAGGTTTCAAACATGAATTTTTTCATTCAAGCCAATATAGCTCCTAAACGGTAGGTCCTAACGACAAATTTTAAATAACAAAAAATATTAAATTCCTGATGAGGAAACTGTCGTCAAATTTTCGATCCGAGCAACACCAACAGAGCTAGAGAGTATCAACAAAACAGGAAAAAAACATCCAAAGAACATATTAATTTCAAAATATTAATTTAATATTTAGGGGGTTCGGAAACAAAGACCCATTTTTTAACGCGTAAAAAGAATATACAGAATTTTTTTAAAGCTCCATTTATCCTTCTTCGTATGACCTCTTCACAATATCCCACTAATCCCTGTTGAACTGATCCGCTACCCACGACTCCATCTGGACAAACATTCAACTCGGAATCCACATACAAGACTGGAAAGAAAAAAAGACTGCTCATTATTTTCGACATCTTCAACAGTTACTAGACAAACACTCAAAGATGCAGATTAATTACAAAAGGCTCATTTACATGACAGTAATTAGACCTATTTGGACGTACGGAGTTGAGCTTTGGGGCTCCACTAAACCATCCATTTCATCTCGTATCCAATCCTTACAATCCAAAATCCTTCGAAAATCCTCAATGCTCCTTACTTTGTCACAAATAAACTGATCCATAAACAGCTTAATATTCCATATGTTACTGATTTAGCCCAAACTAGATACACACCCTTTCATACTAAACTCCATAACCATTTAAATCTAATAGTCTTTCAACTTTCTTTCCATTCTATACTCGACAACCCTCCGAGGCATTCTGAAAAGAAGATGGCCTCGGGACCTTCTCATAGAACTTTTATTGAAGTGCAACCAGTAGTAGCTGATTATCAAGCAATTAACAGCTTTTGTAAGTTGTAATCACGTTTGCTTTATTTATTTTTTGAATACAGTTGTAAAAATATACCCAATGATAATTCTTCCTTGGCCTTATTATAATAATTACTAAAGTATATCTCTCATACATCTTCTTTTCAGTCTCATTTTATTATTTTCAGGTATGTAGGTGGTGGCCATTGCTTTTACTGGTATCTTTCTGAGTCACTGTACATTTTGATGGAATCGTTTGTTGTTGTGTGATAAGTCAAAGAGTTTTTGATTGAAAAGTCTGCATTCTTTGAATTTTTTTTTTTTTTTTTTTTTTTGACAACCAAATAAGCTCTAATGGGTTTTAGTAAGTATGTGAAAATAGCTAGTTTCCGTTGATTGTCGTTTGAGCACTGAGTAAAATAGTTTAACGCTTGACGTTTTTTCCTTGTATGCGGGTTCCAATTAAGATAGAGATATTAATATAATATAAATATAAGATAATATAATATAATATAAGATATTAATATAATATAATTACAAGATCTTAGATAATTTACTTAGTTAATCTGTGGTAATGGAGTATTATTAATGGACACAGGAAGGCAAGTTTCTTGTCCATGTGTTAATGTGATGTGTCAGCATTTGTCGTAGTTTGATTATATCCCTCATAATTTGCACCAATCGTGTAGTTGATGTTGTAATCAAAGACAAACCTGTGTAGAAATGTGATGCCTAGTTATAATTGCAATATCGTCTCCGTACGTTACTGTCAAAATGTTTCGACTTTCAGTTATAAAAATAGTTTTTAAGCTTAAAACATATACCAAATTCGAATTTCTGATCTCAAAAACATCAATGAGACAATATTTATTTTTACTTTTCTTATTTCGAAACTATTTCTGAATCATGTTACAAGATCTCTGGAAACATTATTGAGCACATTTTCCTGGCCGAAAAACCTGGGAATGTGGTTTTGTAGATGCTATAATCTGTGGTTTCTTCAACCTCTGTAATTGGACCCGCAAGAACTGGCCAGAATTCCTTACCGTGCGGACCATTCTCTGTTTAGGCCATGGTTAATCATAACCATAACCATTTTCCTTTTGTTTTTTACCACATTATTTCGGTATGCGATAATGTTACTCATGTATACATAATGGTTTGTGCTCTGAGATATCATTACTAGTGTTTATGTAATTTAGCGTAGCCTTGTTGAAGCGTTTGCTTGAAATGTATTCCACAGTGTTTTAGGTCACTCTACCTCTAATTTCAATTCAATATGTATATAATAATTAAATATACCGGTCATTAGTTGAAAAATAAAAAGTTTATGCATGCTGTTTACAAAATCGGTTACATGACAGTTCCTTTCATCCTCTGATAGATCCCATCTCATTGCAAATTTGATAAGACTCATTCTGAATTGGGTACAAAATAATCATATAAATTAAGTCGTAGAGCAAGATTTCAAATTCTCCATATTTCTTTTTCTCCTTTTTAGTTTTGGATTAATATGCTAAGTTTTCGTTATTTGTAGGTCAGCTTTCAACATTCCAAAGAGGGTTCAGACATCCCTTAATTTATTTATATCTTCGAAATGTATAATTTTTAAATATAGATATATTTATTGAATATGTATGTATCTACGATTTCTGAAGAAGGAGAAATTCAAGACAAAATATTAGAAAGTTTGGAGGTAGTGTATTTTTAGGGAGTAAAATATGGTTGTCGCGCCTCTTGTCCCATATACCTAAGGGCTCTGTTTCAGTTAGGAAACATGTAGCACACTGCATTGGCGCACGCTACGCACAGTCTTTCGATAAAAGAAACACAAAACTATTAAAAATATGTCCTCTTTCCGTATGCTATTAGTTGTCCGTGGTTGCCAGTGAATTCTGTCATTTCCCGACATAATTCAATCTTTTGCTTAGTTTCGTCGTCTGTCTAACAGCCAACAGATCATTTCTTCTTGTTGAGGGTGACATGGAGTGTATGAACGATAAAACTACGACTTTTATTGATGTTTTCCTATAATTAAATCGCATAATAAAAGATAATAGGGAAAACAATAATGTCTCTTAAAGATAATAGGGAAAACAATAATGTCTCTAAACGTTTATTATTTAAATTAATTTTTATTATTTGTTTTATCTTTTTTAAATATTTTTGTTTTGTTTTCTATGATAGTTTAAGAAAGTATCTTTTATATGATGAAGAATGCTTTTTAGTAGTTTATATCAGTTTTATACACGTTTCGGGAAACATGTAAAAAGTGTATTGAGGTTATTTAAAATCCGTATTACTATATTTTAAAATACGAGTAAATGAAATAAAAATGATACTATATTAAAATTGAGATACTGTACAAAAACAAGTACTTTTAATTTAAATACACCAGAGTAAATGAAAAAAAAAAAAAAAAAAAAAATGAAAATTCTGTACTATTTGGGAAAAAAAATAGATAACTTCAACATGGTAAACTTTGGGCTGTTGGAGTCTATACATTGTAAAAGTAGAAATATATATATATATATATATATATATATATATATATATATATATTTTTATATATATACCACAAGTTTAAAATGTCGTTTTAATTCCAATAGAATGCGCTCTTAGCCTATTGAAGGATTTGTTATCCCATAAACGCTATTTTGTTGTTAGTCTTGTTTACAAAGTCAGTGGTTTTTAAGTCGTTTACGTGGACGTATCATACCTTTCTTTGGTGTTAAAAATGTCTAATTTTAAGCCAAATAAAGAGCATTTGCGGCATGTCATGATTTTCTTATTTAATCAAAAGAAAAAGGCATCTGAATGTCATCGAATTCTTGTTGAGACTTATGGCGATGTTGCTCCTACGTCAGGACATGTGAACGTTGGTTTCAAAGTTTCAAACGTGGTGATTTTGATGTTACTGATCAAAAACGAGAAAATCGACCAAAAAAGTTTGAGGACTTCGAATTGCAATCTTTATTAGACGAAGACAATACCCAAACCCAACAAATGATGGCAGAACAGTTGAATGTCACTAGGCAAGCCATTTCCGATCGCCTGAGAGCTATGGGAAAGATTCAAAAGGTTGGAAAATGGGTTCCACATGAATTGGACGAACGACAGGTGGAAAAACGAAAAACTGTGTGCGAAATGCTGCTTTTACGCCACGAAAGAAAGGGTTTTTTGCACCGAGTTGTAACTGGCGATGAAAAATGGATTTATTTTCAGAATCCCAAACGAAAAAAATCATGGGTAACGCCAGGACAACCATCCACATCGAGTGCAAGACCGGATCGTTTTGGGAAGAAGACAATGCTGTGTGTGTGGTGGGATCAGAAGGGAGTAGTCTACTACGAGCTTCTCAAACCCGGCGAAACAGTCAATACCGAGCGCTACCGACAACAAATGATCAATTTGAGTCACGCATTGATCGAAAAAACGCCCAGAATGGGCTCACAGGCACGCCAACGTCATTCTTCAGCATGACAACGCTCCTGCACATTCAGCCAGATTGACTAAGGAAACGATTTCTTCGCTTGGTTGGGAACTCATTCTATGTGGAATGGTAAATTTCTTGCCTGTTATTATTAAATGTTTAGTAAGGAGGGTTCTTGAGGTTCAGTCATTAATAAAAAACAATTATTTTGGCGACGTTTTAAACGGGACTATATTGTTCTCATAATCATGCCAAGTTACTAGTGGTTATGGAATAGACTAAAACAATTCCAATGGCGACGTTTCGTGTACTAGAAATTGTTAGTCTATTCCATATTCCAACCACTAGTAACAATGGTAAGTCTTATTAGAACACTAATATAGTATCGAAACGTCGCCAAAATAGTTGTTTTTATTTATTGACTGAACCTCAAGAACCTTACTAAACACACACACACACACACATATATATATATATATATATATATATATATATATTATATATATATATATATATATATATATTTATATATTGAAATACTTACGCTTCAAAGTAGCTCCCGCTACTATTTGTAATGTCATGATGTACCAAACTGAAGTTGCCCGAATAGGATCGCTTTAAACGCTTGCTATACTTGTGTACAACAATTCGCATGCATCATGGGGCAACCAATGCCGCATGCGACATTAATTGAATTTTGTGTCACATAGTCGGACGCCTACAATAAACAACAGTAGAAAGCAGATTTTGTTTTTCTTTTTATCACTTACTGACTCGAACCTCCTTGATACAGTATTGAAAAGAGCAGTTTAACATAAACACCAAGTTGTTTTTAGGATTGATGAATTGATTGCCACTTCTATTGGAATTATTTTATTTGAAAACCAGATTCGAATTTTAAATATTCACCATCAGTTTCGAGGAGGCAAAACGGATGTCTTCTTCGAATGCTTAACATTCGATACTAGTTTTCAAATAAAATAATGCCAATAGAAGTGGCAATTAATTCATCAATCCTAATTGTATTGATCCTTCTATACCATCATGGCATAACTCAAGTGATTCATTGTTTTTTGCTCGCTTTATTTATTTTTGCTTCTAGCCTCCTTTCGTTATTCAGCAACGATGGGTGGGAACGCTTGGCTGGTTGGCCTGATCCAAAAGCGGTGGTGCGTTCAGCTACGGTTTCTGTTTTGTTGAAATTTGTGTCCGACACTTGAATTAATGTCGAACGGCAGTGAAATCTTTGACGTCTTGTCAGCGATACCTCCTCATTTGAATTGTTCTATTTATCTTTTGTTTTTGAATCAAATAAATTTCCGAAATCGTTTTTAATTTGTTTAAATTAAATTTTATATTTATCTGGAAAAACTTAAAAAAAAAATACATCAGTAGAAATCTCTGTCTCTCTCTCTCTCTCTCTCTATATATATATATATATATATATATATATATATATATATATATATATATATATAGAGAGAGAGAGAGAGAGAGTGTATGTGTGTGATGGGATACTACAAAAATAAAAATGTTTTGACTGATGTGTCTGTTTTGTTGTCCTACTCTGTCTGTGTTGTTTATTTTTATTGCTAAACTAGTTTCATTGAGTGAGTCATAGGCTCAGAGCGGAGAGGTGTCGGTCGGATTTATCTCTCGAGTATCTTGCCAATTCTCGATTGTTCCTCTTAGATATATCTAGAAGGCAGTTAATTTAGATATATTTCCCTTGTTCTGCGGCCTGGTTGGGCACTATGTTGAAACTGGAAAATATGAATCAATCGTCAACTGTCTACAGCAGATTAAGAATCAGTGCAGAATATACAAATCACTGAAGACATAAAAAAAAAATAAAAATTAACTAACACGCTTCAACTCTGTTGGTGTTTGCATTCCTCATGTGCACGGATCGTAATTTTTCCTATAGTTTAAGTCACATTTTGCCCAAAATTTATAAGTGTTAAGGCTCCAGCTCTGTTGGTTTTACTTGGAACAAAAAACCGACAGTTTTTCTTATCAGAAATGCGATTTAGAATATTTTGTTTACTGTTCAGGAGCTGTATTGGTTAGAATAGAAAAAGTCACATTTTCTTACATTTTTTAAGTTTTGGGACTTTTCTGACACGCTCCAGCTCTGTTGGTGTCAGAACGAAAAATTGGCGAAAGTTCCCCTTATTCGAAATTTAATGCAGAATATTTTTGTTATATAACATTTGTCGCTAGGACCTACCGTTTAGGAGCTATATTGGTTTGAATTATAAAAGTCACGTATGGAACCCATACATTCTCTCAATTTTGTTTCTTTCGAATAAGCATAAATTGTTAATTTACTTTTAACAATTTAAAATAATACAACAACGATTAAATACTTATACTTACTTATCCAAACCTTTATGGACCTATGCATCTCAATTTTTTGGGACAGCAAAAAAGACACATTCAAAAAATACAAATTTTTTTTTCAGTATTTTTTAAGAATCATAGCTCGCTCACCCTGGTATGCTAGTAATAGAACATTACATACAGACTTGAACATTCTCTTCCAAGACTCTACAACTAACTAAATCAATCATTGTGACTTTGGATATGCCTGAAGAGGAGCAGGTTAAAAGATTCTTAAGACTGATAACATAATCCCCTCTTTATGTGTCAAACGATACGCTACATACAGACTTACGTATTCCGACAGTTGAAACCCATATTCATAAACTTTATCGACAATTTCATGAAAAACTACGAAGGCGCACTAACAAACAGATTCATAATATGGCAACAGTACAGATACCTGACAAAACTCAACGGAGGCTGAAAAGGAAACGGATGAGGGATCTCCTAGTCTAATCCCTAATAATTTAGTTTCACGCATGGAGATAGTATCACTGGGTGCTGACTCCCTCATGCCTGATCATGTCTGTTGTTTTAATGTAACTTCACATTCACTGGTTGTTCATTTTGTACTGTTGTGAATAAAATCATTATGTTAAAAAAGCAAATGCAAGAATGGAGTAGATACTGATGGATGATGAACCTTGTTATGCCTGATATGCTTATTGTCGCGGTTTGAACGACAGGTGTTGATAAAACATGAACATCGACGGTCAAGGGGGCAACCCCTTAAACATGGAACATGTTATTCTTTATTTAGCTGACTGACATGAGGGACCTTTAAATAAAATTATTTTATTTTATTTTTTAATTACCATTTGAAATATTCAGAGCTCAAAAATTGTCGTTTTAGATTATCGATATTTACCCTCATCCCTAGTTAAGAGCATTGGGGATTTCAACTTGTAAGATGTTGGAAAAGAAAGGAATTAAATTGTCTATAGGAAGGCCCAACTCGGTTTGCCAAAGCAGTTCTAATAATAGCAATGCAAATGAGTCTTTTGTAATTAATTGGAAGCTTAGATCGTTCGTATATTGAATGTTGAAGTAGGCGGAATCGACTAGCGGTTAAAAATAAACTGAAATTTCAAATTGGCTTCGTCTTAGTTCTCTAAGACGAGATAGAAATTTCTTTTCAGGGACAGCGGACCGAAGAAATATCAGCCTGGGTCAAGTTATCTGCCAAACGAGCCGTGAACAAAAACCTTTTCAGTCAGAATCGGTTCCTTTTCGCCGGCTAATCGCTACATCATTCACAGTAAATTGCCTCAAATTAATATCTTTCCGATACAGAAAATATTGATAGTATCGATCTATAATTTATTAAGTTATCTAAGTGATTGTTAATTATTAATATAATGCTGTTTTCGATTCAAGAATGTTTCGAATTCAATTAACAGTTTTAAGATTAAATGAATAGATACTAACACACGGAGGTATGAATGTATACATTTTTGGATATGGCATGAAATATGCTTATTATTAATTTTTTTTTTATTATTTATTTATATTACAATCAAGCTCTTTACGAGCTACTGCTAAAACATTATAGTACATAAAATATAGTTTTATTTTTCAAAATTAAAAAGCTTCAAATGTCAATAGCTTTCTTTGAACGTGATACACAAGACCCTATATTAGCTCATGGGGCTTCCTTCTCTTTATCCTCCTCACCAGTGCATTGGAGTCCAGGAGATGGGCGGCCTCGGCGTTGACGTGGTCTTCCAGGCGATCCTGATGCATATTTTTGGATTACCTCTTCCACGGTTGGCACCCGAAGATCTCTGTGAAGATCATCATTCCTTCATCACACCAAGGTGCATTTACGATGTCCCTTAACACTTTATTTTAGAATCTTTGCATTATTTTTCTGTTGGAGTCCATCGTGCATCCCCAAAGCTTGATTCCATATGTCCAGATTGGCTTCAGGACTTGGTTATATATTAATATTTTATTGTTTACAGACAGTTTGGATTGCCTGCCTAGGAGCCAATACAACTTTTGATAATTCAAATTGAGTAGTATTTTTTTTTTTAACGTGTTCTTTCCATCGGATTTTTGCGTCTAGTGTCATCCCGAGATTATATTATTAATAAGCAATTGTTATATTATATTAAAACGTATTATATAAATAATTGTTATGGAGAAGAAGATAGTCATATGCAGTCAAAATACGTGCCAACGTTTCGACCTGCGTTGCAGGTAGGGCTATAATAACAAAATTAAGTATTATAAAAATAACAGACCTTGACATGTTTCTTCTCCATATCCGGTCAACCATACTTTTATCACATTATGCGTATTATATACATTATGCGTATTATATTAATACGCAATTGTTCTAGCTTTTCTCACTTTTATAGTTATAAAGTTAAAGTTATTTAAAATATAAAAATCAGGGGTAAGTTGAAAAATTATGAAAATATAAAATTTACAAGAAAAACTGTTAAATCTTAATCGAAGTTAGAGAAGGCTATTATAAACACCGTGATTGCCATCAAGGGATTTTACTTGGTATTGTTGAGTGTTTCGAAATACATTTTTTCTACAAAATATTAATTTTTTTTAGAGAACACCTTATACTTCGAACTATGGAGGTAGTCCATGTTATTTTTTTTTTTTATTTTTATTTATTTTTTTTTTTTTTTTGTTATTAATATAAATTTACAACTGTATTACAAATACATCTAGTAAATAAGCGGTTTACAATGAAAAATAGTGACATGCTTAAAACTTGTAGAGGAACACCCATTGGTAGTACTATAATGAATTATTTACAAAAAATCCCGATGCCATCTTGTTTTCAGACGCTTCGGAGGACTGCCAGGAATGGAATGGGAAGCAAGATGTGCAACAAGTGGATTTGGATAAGGAGTTAGTTTATTATGAAAGTAAAAGTATCTGGTTCGTGCTAAATCAGCAACCTATGGGATATCAAGGTCATTGTGGATCAAGGAGCATCTAGGATTTTGGATTGGAGTGATTGGATGCGGGAAGAATTCGATTGTTTGGTGGATCCCCATTAACTATTAGTAGAACATTTTTCATTCCAGCATGTATTGAAGTGTCATTTGGTTTGGGACCATGTGCCCTCTTGTATTAATGATCATTTCAATCAGTCTTTTGTCTCTATCCATGAAACGGGCGTTTGGAATGTTACGCTTTTTGTTATGAAAGGTAATGAGTTTTTGGAGATCACTGCAAGTTTTTTGTTGAATGTATTATTTTTAACAAGTGGTTTAATTTTAATTTCGCAGTTTTTAGGGTAAATAGGATGGGATGTTTGTGTTGTTTCTTTGTTGGGGCTTAGCGTTATGTACTCCAACTAAGGCAGGAAGAGCAAGTAACTCTGCAGGTTATCAACCTATTTTAGATAGACTGGAAAGGCTGAGATTCATCCATCGGGGCCGATAGGTAGTGCCAGACGAGATATCCCAAACGCGCTCGGCTATCACGGTCTCAGTATGTGTTTGTGTAATTGTCTTTTTATTATTAATATATTTTCCAGTAGAGGCTTCTGACCAGCTGGTTGATTTTATATTCTATGTACATTGATTGTTTTAGGTTTTAGTTAAATTTTTTTTCATCATCGTTAAATAACAAAAAAAAAAAAAAAAAATTATATTTTTCCTTATTTCATCTAAACCCAAAGAGAAACTACAGAAGGCTGTAAAGAATAAACCACATCCAGCTAGGCCTTCCTGGCTTTCTCCATAATTACCCGTTTCCTATTAAAGTGTCCCTTTCAATATTTACAACACCGAGGCAGCATGTTTATATGGCGATTTAATGAATGAATGAATGATTTCACTGAGATATTGATTACTTTAGTAAACTTCCAATGTTGATTCCCGATTCCTTCGATTCTTGAGGAAATAATCGGTATCGAGAATCGATTGTTCAAAGTCGATTCCTAGGAACCGATCGATACCTACGACTTTCACCATAGTTTGTTGATACGTAATTTTGAAATTATTATACATCGATTCTACTCCATAAACGAAAAAAAATAAAATAAAATAAAAAAAAGACACTTTTAAGGTGTGGTTCCGCATGGAGCAGCCAGACGCCGCGGCTGGAGTTTTATAAAAAAATTTATACCGACACAACACTACTAAAACTTATAATAACTGAATGAGCACCTTCTATAGGATTTTCCAGCGAATTCTCCTACGTGATAAGAGCTGCAACTTAATCGTTATCTGTATCGATCATATTAGTCCATTCAATGAACACTTAGAGTGCATGGAATATGCGATAATTTTTTACTTCATAGCTTCGTTAGGAATAGTTGGAAGATAAACATACTAAAAGTCTCCGCCCCTCGGGGGTGAGCTAACGGTGGGGGGGAGAAGTTTCATTTTTTTTGTTTTTCAATAATATCTCGAAAACGGTGGACTCTAGAGAAATATGCAGCAGATCAAAATTAAAGCTCATTAAATTTCCTATAAAATTATTTATATACGTATTTCTATATATTCCAACGGTTTTCGAGATATACGTTATTAAAATTCGACAATTTTAGAAATTAAAAAAATGTTTACCTCACTTTTTGTTAAACTTTTGGAGCAAATACCAGAAACGTATACATGGAATTAAAGTAAATTTAATGCTCTACAATTTTGATTTTGACGTTTTTTCTGAGAAACGATTGTGGAACGTAATAGAAGCAAAAGATTGACAAAAATGAGGTGACATTTTTTCCCCTCCGAAAATAAATTTATATATAATAAATTGTATAGTAAATATAATTAGCTTTTATGTTTATTTGTAACATATTTTTCTAGAGTCTACTGTTTTCGAGATATTATCGAAAAACCAAAAAAATGCAACCTCTCCCCTCCCCCCTAGTCGCGGGGACTTTTAGTATGTTTACCTTCCAACTATTCCTAACGAAGCTATGAAGTCAAAAATTATCGCATATTCCATGCACTCTACAACCCTCATTTTAGCACTCATTGACTGGACTATATTGTCTAGGAGCGTTTACATTTTTTTCTTGCTTTATGCGACTGGAGTTGGCGTTTGTTCTTTATTACCCTCATGCAGATAGGACAACTGCTAAGCATCGATCGAGGAAACGAGGACATTAAAATCATTTTCAAAATTAATAAAATCTTTAGAGGATAACATAGTTTGGTAAAGAATTTGGGCAGAAAGAACTTAAATTTAGATTTAATCAGGAGGAGTAACTAATTGGTCTGTGCATGTTTGAATTAAATACAGAAACGGGAGTACTTATTCAAATTATAGAATGCGTGCAAGATTAGTTACAACTTCAAACTGACGTGTATTTTATTTTCACGTTCTTTCTCTTTGGACTAACCAAACCTAGTAATAAGGATGGATGATACGTGAATATGTATGAAAGGAATAATAATATAATGAAAAGAACAGAAAAAAAAAAAAAATTAAAGAAAAAACCTATTCCTTTCTGACTTTGAAAAACAATAGATGATGGATATGTCAATCTACATTCTTCTACTTTAATATCTACTGATCTACTGATTCTTTGAGGACACTGTCGTCAAATTTTCAATTCGAGCACAGAGATAGATCGTGTCAAAAAAAAAGCCCTAACACAAAAAATGTATACAAAACTTGAATTTTTTCATTCAAAGCAATATTCCTCCTAAACGATAGAACCTAGGGACAAATGTTAGTAAGTATTCTTCACAAAATTTCTAATTAGGAAACTGCCGTAATTTTCGATCCGAGTAACACCAACAGAGCTAGAGCCTGTCAAAATTTTATATTTTGGAAGATGAAAAAACGTTACACGAGAAAACTGTAGACTCCAAGCCAAAAGACATATCCATGTAAAAAAAACTTCATACTATCGAGAATCGGCTGTTTTACGTTGGTTTCCTCATATTTCTGTTGGTTTATTTATTAGGATTTAACGCTCATACGCACTCCAACTAGGACAGGAAGTACGGTTATCTTACTGATTACCTATTCTAGTCAGAGGGACGCCATTATTTCTGTTGTGTTTAGGTTGAGAGTCGTGCTGGGCGATAGTCGATAGTACTATCGGTAGGCCGATACTATCGGTTAAGAACTATCGATTGCTATCGATAGTTTTCGATAGTTACTTCCTTTTTTTCCTAAGCTATTCAATAAAGAATTTCAACTAATTTAATTAAATTCAATTATCTACTTACTATTTAAAATTTGCAGGATTGCAAATTATAAGATAAATGAACTATTTTACTGAGGTTGAGGGTCAGTAAGGACATGCACAAAGGACTAAGTGAAAGAAATCACAGTTATCCTGAAGATGGAGCAATTTTCTCTGAAACATGTCGGAGATAATTAAAGATTAATAGGAGCTATACCTTTAAAAATAACCTTATTAACCTAAATAACCTTTAAAAATTATAAAAATAACCTTTAAAATAAATAATAATTATAAGATTACATCATAAAGATGAGAGAAAAACACTAATTTATTTGGATTTTAAAAAAGTATTTACAATTTACGCATGATATTCCACTAATCCCTGTTGAACGGATCCGCTACCTAGGACTCCACTTGGACAAACGTCTTACTTGGAATCCAACAAGACTAAAACGACAAGAAACTGCCCGTCGTTACAGGCTACTTCAACATTTACTAGACAAACGTTCAAAGCTCCCAATTAATTATAAAAGACTCATTTACATGACAGTGATTAGACCTATTTGGACGTAGGGAGTTGAGCTTTGGGGCTCTACTAAACCATCCAATTCATCTCTTATCCAATCCTTACAGTCCAAAATCCTTCGAAAAATCCTCAATGCTCCTTACTATGTGACCAATAAACTTGTCCATAAAGATCTTAATGTTCTATATGCTTCTGATTTAGTCCAAACCAGATACCTATCCTTCCATAGTAAGCTCCATAACCACTCCAATCCACTAGTCTCCCAACTTACTTCCTCCTCCATCCCTGATAAAAATAATATGGCCTAGAGACCTTTTAGTATAGATTTTATTGAAGTGCTACTAGTGAGTATGGTAGCTCTTCACAAGCTATTTACATGCCATCGTATTCACTGTCAACACATTTACTTGTTGTATATTATTTTGTACAGTTGTAATTATCAATCAATGAAAAAAACAAAACAATTTACATGGTTACAATAATAATGAACTAATCAAATCTTCAGAAAAGAAAAATAACGAAATAGTTAATTTCAAGAGTCAAGTGTGCTCCTTGAGCCACATATTTCCCGAAAGAAAAACTAGCATTTCTGCTTTCCTTTGGCTTAATCTTTGAGAGAACCCTTGAGTTCTAGGAATTCCGAATTAAATTTCAAAAGAACTCGAAACTGGACAGAGACAGATCAGCATAATTCCGAGAGTTTCAAAACTTGAGGTTAAAAAAGATCTATCGATAGTCGACGCCATCGATAGTGACCTTCGATAGGCATGACCTATCGATATATCGATAGTAACTATCGACTATCACCTAACTCTAGTATGAGCCACTGAAGGCTACGCAGAGCATTCACTTCTTTTGACCCTGTTTGACCATCCATATTTCTTTCATTTTTTCGCTGTGTGCCTTCTTCCTATCTTCTGACCATTTGGTTCCCGTTTTCAGTTTCCTTTCTATCGGTCAGACTTCCTATTTGTCTACCTTATGTCTAAATTGCGCTCAATAAGTTACATCTCTCTCTGCTATTCCAGCTTCTCTAAGATCCTTCTTTACTTCAGTTATCCATTCCATATGTTTGATCTTTTCTGCATATTCCATAATCCGTTCAGTTAGACGTGAGTTGTCCATCCTCTTAATGTGTTCAAAGAATCTCAACCTTCTCTTCTTCATGTCGTGAATTATATTTGATATTTCTTCTGTCTCCTGTCTTCTTCTTCGCTAAATAGTTGATTTCAAGAGTCAAGTGTGCTCCTTGAGCCACATATTTCCCGAAAGGAAAACTAGCATTTCTGCTTTGGCTTAATCTTTGAGAGAACCCTTGAGGTCCAGGAATTCCAAATTAAATTTCATAAAAACTCGACACTGGACAGAGAAAGATCAGCATAATTCCGAGAGTTTCAAAACTTGAGGATAAAAAATATCTGTCGATAGTCAACACTATCGATAGTGACCATCGATAGGCATGACCTATCGATATATCGATAGTAACTATCAACTATCGCCCAACCCTAGTTGAGAGAATCGTGTCTTCTTTTTCTAAAAAGTTGTTTAAGTCTTATTTAGGTTATATGAAAATTAAGAAGTGTTTATGTATATAAACCTCTAAACAAGATTGATCCACTAAAAATAAAAATAATTTTTATTTATTTATTTATTCTATTTTAATTATGTAGTAACTTTTCTATTTGTACCCTATATCAATTTTATATAGTGTTTGATATCCCTGAAGGAGGTATGCAATGAAAAATGGGTCTGAGAAACTTACGGTCTCGAAAAAGGTTTACTGGCAACGAATGGCGAGAAAAATATATAAAACGAAAAAAAGAGAAAAATATATAAAAAATAAATAAACAAGTATGTATAGAAATAGTGGTAGAAAAAGAATTAAGATAAATTAAATCTTCAATATGTTTGAAAATTAAAAAAACAAAATACTATATAGAAGATTTTCAGGAGAAGTTGATATGAAAAATAAACTTTATTCTGGGACTTACAGTCCCTTAAGAATGATAATAATAATGCACAATTACAGTTACAATTGTCTGGCCGTATTATTTACAAATTAAATGCTTTAGTAATTACAGTATATATTGTCGACAGGAAAAAAAAAATAATAACATGAAATACAATCCTATATGAAAAGATAAAATAATTCTAAATATTTACTTAATTTTTTACATATTTGCGGAAGACTGATTGTCTAAAAAGAGTCTAAATAAAAAATAAATACTTTTTAAAGGATGCAAGGGAAGCAGCTTTACGAATAGAAGTGGGTAAGGATTTCCAGAAGAAGGTAGCATGAATGATGAAGTATTTTTCTAAGGAAGCAGTTTTATTTGAGCGGGTATACTGGTTAAAAGGTTGGGGTCTGGTGTTTAGGAGGTGGATAGAAGAACGCAGGGTTAATTGTTCAAAAATATAGCAAGGTTTTTTGGTTTTTAGTGATTGGAATAGGAAAGTACCTAGAAAGTATTGCCGTCGGAATTTGGGAAAAAGCCACCCAAGCTCAGAATATTGGCAAGTAACATGTGACCGCCTAGAGATCCCCAAGATCTAATGGAACTAGAAAAAACTAGATGAAAAAAAATATTAGATATTGAAATATCTACGATATGGTGTCGTTTATGGGATAAATGATATTAAAGGCATTTGATAGGAAGTAATAGAAGATTTATGCTTTCGAATTAAAGGAAAAAAAGTTGTACCGCTAAAATCCGTGAAGAGTACTTGCAAAGTATTTTGGAAAAAAAAAATGATTTCATCCTATACTGAAGCTATAAAGTTCAGTACCTACCTTCCTGGCTTTGAGCTTCTTCATTGTTATTTGAACCGTAAACGCAAAATATTGAATAATTTCACGATTAAGCTTCTAATTATTTTAAAACTTTCTTAATTAAACTCATATTCTTCGAGTACCCAATTATACGGCATAGTTCATGGCCTTATAAATTTTCCGAAGCGAATAAAGTTAACATGATTACGCTGTTGCTAATGAGAAAGTTTCTTTCGCTCATTGCTCTGCTGTTATTTTCTCGGATGTAATTAAGGTTTAAATGTCATTAGCTGATTACTTTGTAAAAGAAAAAAAGAAGTAAGGTAAAAAGAAATTGCAACGATGACAGTAGAGAAAATAGTAACGGTGAAAGCCCTTTGGATGAGACAGTACTGCCCACCGCCTCCTTGATTCAGCAATTTAACAAAGGGAATTAATTTCTTCTTCTGTACTTTCCACCATGACGGTTCTTAACACAGGGCTGTTAGGAATAGAAATGGCGTGAGCAATCTGTTATTTTTTAACTTTTGTTTCAAGATATTTTTAGCTGTAATTTAAATTAATATCATATTATCTTTCTTTCCATGTTATGGATAAGGATAGTTTCGAGAAAAATCAATTTTTGAATTATTTCGATTGTTATATAATAAAGATTTTTTTAATAGTTATTTTAGAAGATATGTAAAAAAAAAAATAAATTAAAAAAAAATAATTAAAGCTGATTAAATTTCCTATAAAATACATATTTGTCGAACTTTTAACGCTTTTCATGATATACGTTATTAACACTTACGAAAAATAAATATTTACCTCACTTTTTGTCAACCATTTGCATCAACTGCCTTCCACGATCGTTTCATAGAAAAAATATTCATCAAATAGTAAAATATTCATGCCAGGAATGCTAAAAATGGCTTACTGTTTTGAAAGTTATTTTTGGGACATTTTTCACTATAACTCCAAAACTATTTCACGGATCTGAAACTTCTTTTTTTTTCAACTAAATTCTGGTTAAATTTACTATCTGGCCCTATATATGAAATTTTGGTTAAGTCCCATAATACACTCAAGCCAGCACGCTAAATATGTGTGTTTGGCAAAATATGACGGTTTTTACGTTACCATTGTAACGTGTTACTGTGCCTCATATATATATATATATATATATATATATATATATATATATATATATATATATATATATTTATATATATATATATATATAATTTTGGTGAAACTTTAAAAATGGCTTTTTTGTTACACTGTTACCTACTGGACTCTAAATAATTTATTTTAAAAAAAACAGAATCAAAGATTTGTAAAATTGCTTTATCCAGGTTCAAAGCAATTTTGGCTGAGCTTGATTTGTCAAAGCACATGTTTTTTTCCCCCCAAGCTATTTTACCCTTTTTCGGAAAAAAAAACTGTTAGAAGTCCTCCTTTGACTGATTCTAAATGAAGTCTTTGATGTTTTGACGTGTTTGTCGCTTAGTGTTGACAAGCTTCCATTCAAATCTATGAAATATAACTTTTACGGAAGGAAAACATTTTTATATTTGTAATTTGTTAAACTTCTTTTTTCGCTATGATAAAGCTACAAACTATGCTAAGATGTCAGGAATTTAATATTATGAGAATAGTTAAATTATTGAGTTAAAAAATAAAAAAAATAAATAAAAGTTAATTAATTAATATAATGTTTATTATTCAGTTTTATTAATACTATTATTTTTGTTTTAGGCTTCTGGTTTAAACTGCTCTATACATTCGGTAAGTGATAACTGTTCTTATTAAATATGGCAATAATATCTAAAAATTGTATTTATTATTAAATTGTCAATTTTAATTTTAATTAAATTAATAAATATGGTTAAAATAGAGAATTAAGAATAATCAGAGGCACAATGACATGTTACTGTTGCCTGGCTACAGTGATAAATCTACATAAATTTTGAGCAGATGCAATAATAAATATAATAGGAGAAACAAATTTATACAAATTGTAAAATTAAAACAGATTTGTATTTATACGAACATATATTATTTGTTTACTAATCGTTTTTGTTTGGTTTTAATATAAGCATAAAAAATACAATTAAAGTTTTAAATTAATTTTTAAGCTTCATATTCAAATAATTTAAATTTATTTTTAAAATTAAACAGTTTTGAATAGATATAAAAGGCTTTACAATATCTAGCTGGCAGTGGAAATGGCTGTGAGTGCCGTTCACGATAAAGACTGATTCATACTACTCCAGGATAACTTTTATCTTGCTCTGAAAATTCTTGCTACTGGCGGAAATTGATTGTTGTTTGATAGTAAATGAATGAGCTATTAAAGTTGTAGAATATATGTTATAACTATCTTTCAACTTCTAACACATATTATCTATAATATTATATAAAACGACAGGATATATTTCGTTTGTAATCACTAACCGCAAAAACTACTGAACCAATCTGTACCAAATTTTAACCACACCATCTTCATAGTTCATGGAATGTTTAGCAATAATAAAATTTAAAGATTTTCAATTATATTGTCTTAAAAAAGCGATAAATATGTGAATAGTGCAGTTTTATAGGTGGCTAGTGCTATTTAAGAGAGGTTATAAAGGAACGGTGTTATATTTAGCTTGAAATCTACTTATTTTTAGATTCAATTGTTATTTAAAAAAAAACTATAAATATATGGAGCGACATTTGGATCCCATTGCAGTTTAAAAATCGACCGATATGTGGCCATTCTGCAGCAGAGTTCTCAATGATAAAACTATTAAACCCAACTGTACCGAATTTTAACTACTAAATAATAAATATCATTGAAGAGAAAATGCTAAATCCCATACTTCAATACAAGATTTTTATCGACAAACAAATGGAATTCAATTATTAGTTAATGTAAGCTTAGTTATTTATTTATGAGAGTGGACAAAGTATTAAGGTAGGCTAGTATTTAATATTTTAAAAAAATGTCTGTTTTGTACATATAGTAAGAATATACCTTATCCTTTTTATTTATTTATTTATTTTTTTTTATATTATATTTTTGTTACATGATTTTTATTATTTCATTTTATTCTTAATGATTAAATTATTACTATTATTTTTATAATTATTACTTATTACTTATTTTTATTTTTATCTTTTATTATCATTAATATTGTGTGTATGATATATTGTATGAATGAATACATCTTTAGCACTGTTACCTACTGCCCTTAATTGAGGCAGATTGTACATATATTTCAATAAAAAAAAAAAAAGATATATATATATATATATATATATATATATATATATATATATATATATATATAAAATTGGTATATAATTTTTTTTTATCTAATCAATAAATATGCAATAGCATTAGACCTTTATTCAGTAAGGTCAGTGAAGTTTTAAATAAAAGAAAATTAGTGGTTGATTTGCATTTTTATTTATGCCAGTGTTGCCGCTCAAACATTACGCTATTGGAGAATAAACACATTTTTTATTTTTATTTATTTATCAAATACGCTCTCGATGTTTGATTTGAATTGTATGTCTGATTTATTAAAATTTGTACGGAACCTTCCGCTATACATATATTATTTATTTATTTATAGTCCAGTCAATGAGCATATTGTGGAGTACATGAAATATGCTATAATTTTCGACTTCATAGCATCGTTAGGAGTTGTCAAAAGGTAAACATACCTAAGTCCCCGCCTGGTGGAGGAGGGGAGAAGTTCCATTTTTTTTGTTTTTCGATATCTCCAAAACGGTGGACTCCAGGAAAATATGCTACAGATCAAAATTAAATCTAATTAAATTTTCTATAAAGTTGTTTTTATAAATATTTGCCGAACTTTCAATGGCTTTCGAAATATACGAATCTGGATTTTTTTCTGAGGAACGATCGTGGTAGATACTAGAAGCAAATGTTTGACAAAAAGTGAGGTAAAAATTACTTGTTCGCCAACATTTTTTTTTCAATAGCGTATATCACGAAATTCTTTGGAAGTTTGACAGATATGCATATAAACAAATTTGTATGAAATTTAATTAGCTTTAATTTGTATTAGAAATATATTTTTCTTGAGTCCACCGTTTTCGAGATATAATCGAAAATCTAAAAATGGGACCTTCCACCCAGGGAGGTAGGGAACCTCCGTTAGCTCATCTGTTGGACATCCAGTTGGAGTCCTAGGTAGCGGATCTGTTCAAGTGGAACATCATTAAAGGTTAGGGAATAGGTAGGACAAGAAGTCGTAGGTTTACGCAGAAAGGTAATGCCTATTTAATGAAATTTGTTAAAAAAAAAAAAAAAAAAAAAAAAATAGGAGCAAGATGGCACTATATTTTTTAATTTAAATTTATTAGAACCAGTTATTGAACCGGATTGTAGGTTTCGAAAATCTATCGACTTCCTGGTTTTATTATCGATATTAGGAATCGAAAAATGATATCGAAACATCTCTAGTGGAAGTAAATTACAATATATTTAATTAATATTGTTTAGATTATCATAGTTATAACTACAACAATAACATTCCTTTATAAACTAGTTCACTAGTTCCAAACGAACAAAACATTGCACAAGCATATAGTCTATTTTTAGCCAGCGTGTGGGAATATGATGTTGTTTTGAAACATGAAAAAAGATTCAAATGTGCCACTAAATATTAATTTAATATAAATTTCACATTTTTTATTGTTCTAACTTTTTTTATGCTTAGTTTTTTGTTTCTTTTTTTTATAAAGTTGTCTTATTTACAGCTGCTTTTCTTAATTTTATCATAACAAAGCTTTATTTATTTATTTTTACTCTCTACCGGCGTCTTATTTATTATAGTTATGATTTATCAAGCAACAGATAAAAAATAGGACTGATTGTAAATATTTATGTTATAAATCGAACAGATGCGGATCGAAGATATGGCCTGGCGTTATATCTTCAGTTTAATAAGGAAAATAGAATTGAAAAAAAAGTAATTCGCCTTGTCATGGTGAATGCTCAAGTTGATCTGAACGCATATTCAATTATCTGTATTAAAAAAAAAATAATAATAATAAAAAATCTAAAAAGCTTACCTCTGTTGGAAATAAAAAAACCGGCAAGTCTCAGCAATTCCTTGAAACTTGAATAATTTCTCGTAGTGTTTCCCTTTAATATTGCGAGTTCCTTGGGTCTGTGATATATTTTGATGGTGACGTTTTTAATATAAGTCTTTGGCGACTTTGATAAGGTTCCACTGGGTTATTAATTTTTTTCTTCATTATCCCAAGTTCCCGAGGGCACGGAATTATCTCTTTTGATGACTTTTAATTATGAGCCTTACTAATAATCTTTCTAATGGTAGATTTTTCTTTAATGGAATGAACAATTTTGAAACTAAAATTACAAATTATACGAATTACGTATACATATATTGTGCAATGATACAATATGATATGTATACTACGATATATGCTATGTATAATGATACAATCATACAATATGTGCAATGACAAATATGCTGTTTTTTTTATCCGGAGAGTCGGACTAGAGACCAGCGTATTTGTTTTACTTTAATATTAATAATTGTATGGCAAAATGAAAATTTATAAAAAAGTTTGTTTTAGACCGATCTATGATCGATCCATCTCGGCTGTTGTGCATAAATAATTTACTCCCCTTTGGAAATAAACTATCCAATCATACAGGTAAGCGGGAAAAAAATAAAAAACATAAGGGTTGAGACGGCCATCAGAATTAAAATATTTAATTGGAAAAATTATTTCCTACAGAAAACTGAATCACATGTAAGCGAAAAAGAAAAGAAAAGAAAACAAATGAACATTGACGGCCAAGGGGCCAATTTTTCAATTCTAAATCTAGGAGTGTAGGTTATAAACACACAAAAAAAAAACTCTTGCTAAAGATGAAATATAACACTGGTCAACACAATTTTTGTTTCCTTCATTTTTTTTTTATTGTTATTGGATATTTCAAAGGCCCTGACTATGAAGAAAATACTGGGAGATTGCTAACAGCTTTATTTTGTCAAATATAAAATTTTACTGTTTTGATTAAAAAATGTAAGGAAATTATTAAATAATGTTAACAAAATTTTATTAAACATTATTATAAAATGATCTTTTATAGGATTTCCTTGATTAAACGACTTTAGGTAGGTCTCTTTGCATTAAATATTTCTGTATTCTTCTTTCAAAGTCGTCTAATGTGGAGTAGGTATGTATACTTGTTACTTCTATGGAGCAAAACACACATTAAACTTCTTTCGCTGCTATCCATAAAAATTAAACCATCTGTTGAAAAATTCCACCAACATCGTTAAAAAAAGACTAAATCCTTCTCTTGAGAAAAATACGGTAACAGAGTCTTTTCTCGGGTACGATAACAAGTAATGTTGGTTTCGGGATTAAGCAATTTTTTTTATTTTAAACGAAATGCAAAAAATTCTGAAGATTCTTTCGGTAAGCTCAGATCCCTCACTAAGTCATTTAGTTATTTCTGATTAAATGGTTGAAGTTCTGGAAGGCTACATTTGTAATATGGATATATATATAGTCATCACGGGATATATTTTGTTCTCGTTCACAGAGATTTGGATCATCAGAGGATTTTAGTGATTTTAATTGAGATCGTTGAACATAAGATAAGCTAGGATATGACCACTTACTTCGATTTTCAGGGCTAATTCCGTTTATTTTCACAACGCAGATGTAGCAGACGCCACGATGGTTTTGAGGTTTTCGACAAATCATGCGAGTTACGAACTTCACTGCATCTCTTTTCCAGCTGGACCATAACCGTAGACACACAACACATTTTTGGCAAACAATATGAGGAACCCATGCCTTGTCCTGATTGTACAAATCTATTTTGAAGTATTGATGATATGCAGTTTTTACAAAATCTGATATAGGTTTTCGATATTTTTCAAATATATATTCGCCACAAATATAGCAAAAACAATATGGATTAAGCACACAACCCCGCCTGGACAAACGCATATCGAAAACAACAGCAGAATATAGTCTACTGTCCAATAAAAATTTAAAATCCAAGTATAAATTCTAAATAAGGTTGGTAAGCTGTTAGAGAAACATTGTTGTCATATTTACAAAATATGTATCAAATTGAGTTAGAAACAACAAAATAGTTACAGGAAACAAACAATTTCTTTGATTTTTTGGCCTGTGTAATTCTCCAGTCTATAATAATAACCGAAATAAGTATCAAAAAGCCTATTGTACATTTTAAAGACAGAACAATTGTCTTCAAATTTACGACATTTGTCCATGCCTAGAAATCGATTTTGGATCATCGATCATCGATACTCATACTTATCTCAAGGGAAAAAATAAAAAAAATAATCGCCTGTGAGATTGTCAATTTCGCTATGTGTATTTTAGCCCCTTCTTTTACATTAAAAAACAAAATGTACTTTTATTCACATGTGTAGTTATTTTTTGGGCTAAATACAAAAGTGTTTTGTCAAAACCTGATCTAAGATGAATACGTTAGACGTGGAATTCCATTTTAAAACGATACCTGTAAAAAAAAACCTAAAAAAAAATGCACATAACGGAATTGGCAATCTCACTGACGATATGAATATCATTGATGATCTTGGGGGAAATCCCTAAAACTTGTTCTATGTTTTTTTTTCTACGTAGATTGTTTTATCATTATTAGCGAACAATGCCTTCTATAATGTTAAACTATGAACTGATCCGTTTTATTTATCCAGATTACTAAGGAATATGATAGTGTAATAAGTGCTGAAGAAGTAGAGAACAATAAAGAATATGAGGGATAAGCCAAGAATGGAATATAGACTGTGGAACAAATGGTAAATTGTGGTTGTATTTACTGGTCATAAAGCTTGTAAGTTATTACCTATCCGGCTACAGTACAGTCTTTCCGCCTCGTTTCAAAGAGCAATTTATCTCGTCTTTATGGAGGGGGAATTGTCCAAGTTAGTTCCTGTTGTGGCTGGGAATCGAGTGGATTAAGAGCTCTTGCGAGTTGAAATATAGCTCGTTGTGTATGGTTCCCAATAACAATAAGGTGTAGCTAACCCGATTACCTGCATACCAAAGGGTCTCAAACCCCAAACCCTCAGAACATAACCTACGCTTGGACGTTTCCCCATCATCTTTTTGCTAGTTGCATTTTTGGTTGTTCGGACATAATACACCCTTAAAGCATTTACTTGCACAATAGGAGATATGGCTGATCCGGACAAAATCAAATATAAACAAACTTCAAATGTTTCAGGCAAAAAATTCAGAAATATCAAAATGGCAGCTTGGTACGTTAGCAACATAGCCATACATACTGACCTTCGCATGCCGACTGTTAATAAACCAATAAGAACTCTCTAGAAACGATTTCACAATAAATTACATGGACATCCAACTCATAATTCAGGCAATATAATATCCTGAGAACGCTGAAGAGGAGCTAATATCAAGATCTCCTGAGCTAACTTAAAAAAAAAAAATAAAAAAATTAAAGGCCTTTCTCTATTGTGTCCGTCGGTTATAGAAAGAATAACATAGGACATGTTTAAGGGGTTGCCCCATTGACCGCCGATGCTCATATATTTTCTATTATTTTTCGCTTACTTGTGATTCATTTGTCATAGCTTAATCCTGCTGACCGTCTATTCCCTTATGTTCTTTACTTTTTCCGCTTAGCTGTATGATTTTAAATTATTTACATTAAATTAACAATTAACGATTATTTGAAATATATAAACTTGAGAAAAAATAGAGGTTTCAACGTGACTTTTTTTCATTCAACCAATAGATCCTAAACGGTGTGTCCTGGCGACAAGTGCTATATAACTTTTTTCTTCTTTTTTTTTCTATATTGATATCTAAACTGTACAATATAATATACAACAAGTAAATGTATTGACAGTGAATACAATAGCATATAAATAAATTGTGAAGAACTACTCCCTAGTAGCACTTCAATAAAATCTACACTAAAAGGTCTCTAAGGCCATCTTCATTTCAGACGCCTCGGAGGATTATCTGGGATGTAGGAGGAAGCAAGCTGGAAGACTAGTGGATTGGGGTGGTTATGGAGCTTACTGTGGAAGGATAGGTATCTGGTTTAGGCTAAATCAGAAACATATGGAACATTAAGATCTTTATGGATAAGTTTATTGGTCACCAAGTAAAGAGCATTGAGGATTTTTCGAAGGATTTCGGATTGTAAGGATTGGATACGAGATGAATTGGATGGTTTAGTAGGCCCCAAAGCTCAACTCCGTACGTCCAAATAGGTCTAATCACAGTCATGTAAATGCGTCTTTTGTAATTAATTGGGAGCTTTGAACGTTTGTCTAGTAAATGTTATAGTAGTCTGTAACGACGAGCAGTTCCTTGTCGCTTACTCTTTATTAGTGATAGGGTATTAAAATCATAATCTTTTAATTTTTAGATATTAAAAAAAAAAAAGTGCTCAGATATTGTATCATTTACTGTTGAATAACTAGAAAGGTCCATTAATCCCCAGCGGGCGCGGCATCCGGAAGTACAATACCATCTCGGACTACGCGACTTTCTCTGCTTCTTTTTCATCTGGCACGACCACCGTAATGGTCTCTTCTACATTGACGGCTATTCCTTCCCGTTTCACCTAACTTTCAATCGAGAGCGGTGCCGTTCCTAATCGGGTATCGTTCAAAAAATTCCGTATCAACAAACCTAATGTTCGGAGCCTTTGAAGTGTCTGAAAAGATTGTCACTGCGGGGTTTTGTCGCACGGCATGTAGGTATTTTCTCCCATTCCATTGTTACACTTGGGCTTGTGTATTCATAAACTGGATTCACTTAGTACCTGTAATTAACATGCCATGTCATTCGTTAATTCAAATAATAAGTATAGTTCCTGGCGCATAGCGTCCATGTGTACTCTTATCAGCGGGATCTTATCATATGGGAAGGATTAGAAGAATAATTAGATTCTAGATAAGTAAATAAACGTTTACTATTGTGTTAGTGCAAAAATAATGCGTTTTGAATATTAATTTTGTTAAGGCAAGTCCCAATTAGATTATATTATTAATTAGATATTTTTTAAAGGGGGAGGCGAGGTAGCTCAGTGCGTAAGGCACTTGACTACCAAGCTCCCGGTCCCGAGTTCGAGTCCGACTGAAGACAGAAAATTTATTTTCTGTTATTTCGGTTCTAGCTCGATTTCGAGGTCGGGAGACCCTCCTGGGGCACACCCAGCCTCTACAAAATGGTTATTCTTAAATGGAGAAAAAACCTGGCGGTTGAGCGAGATTTAGGCCAAATCTCCTCCTTTCACAACCGTTGGCCTAGTAACAGTACATCCTTACCAAAGTACTGAACCCAAGACCCTTCATGGGCTGTAGTGGTACAGGTTTATTTTAGTTTATTTTTTTAAAGATTATCCCCAGTCTAGTTAATGATTATAAACAATGGTTAATTATGTTGTTTTTCCTCAAGTTTAGTTTTTATTGTGGTACATTCCACAAGCGCGTCTACTCGAAACCTACCAGACCAGAGATACACCGACCAGTTCGATCCTTACGCTTTACATTTATCGATAGTTCATTCATATAACCTCACACGTAAACAATCACTTCTACCGTTTCAACTAGGATTGTGTTTTTTAGTGTGTTATATTGATATTTAGTCTTCTTAAATGTAAATAGGTGGAACAGAAGTTATCAACATGAGTTTCATAAAGGATTTAGTGTTTTATAAATTCATGTTTTCTTATTTTCTCTTCTCTAATGTGTAAAAGTGTTACAAAAGATAAGAAAATTCATTTCTACATGGATTTGGTGTTTTATATATTTATATTTCCAATATCAATTTAAGTGAGTAATTTTAAGTTTACATATTTTGTGAATGGATCCTTTGTTGTTCATATTAATTATTGCCCTAAAGTGAGACAGATTGTATTATTAATTCAATAAAACACATCTATATAAAAAATAAATGTGAGAAAGTACATCACAGGTTTCATATTTTCTTAAGTCTATTTCACTTGAGAAAATATAGCAGAAATTAACATCATAACTTTCAAAAAGGATTCTGTGTTTTATTTATTTATTACACTTTAGTTATTTACACTTCCCGAACATCAGAAAGTTTATCAAGAGTTAACATTACTGGTGGTTTAGCATTATATTAATTCTGATTTAATATAATAATGATTCAAAATTGATTCAGTGACTTATTTTCTTATATCCTCTTCATTATTTTCTTATTTCTCATTTTGATATCAGAAGGTAAACAGAAGCTATTATTACTTTGAACAGGGATTTAGAGTTTCTCCGTAAATGAAGGAGAATAACCCTTCCTCTCGAAAAGTAGCGACTAAAACACCGAAATAAATTCGAACAAGGTTAGAATCGATAAAAGATATTCTCGAAGACGTGCTTTTGGAGAACGGTACCTGTATTATTTATATGAGTAAGGAGCTCTTTAATTCTTGGTCGAAATGCGGCACAAACCGCGAGTAATGAGTGAATGTATAGTGAAGCAATGTTTCCAAAAATTTCGTTCTGGAGATTTCTATTTCGAAGACAATATAGGTTGCGGTAAGCCTTCTATTCAATAAGGATTGATGAATTGCTACTTCTATCTGTGGCAATTAATAGAAAGATAGGCAATAGAAGTGGCAATTAATTCATCAATCCTAATTGTATTGATCCTCCTATACCAGCATGCGTACCTCAAGTATTAACCACTCAACAATATGAACCTCACAAAATTATAATACGTTTTTTTATCACATTTCAAAACCTATATTATTTTTACACCAACCTAATAATCAGATTGTGAAATTTTAATTTACCTAAGTACTTTATAGTTTAATCCGGCAAAGTGATTCCTCCTCAATTGAGATGAAAAGGAAGGACATTAAGTCAACTGAGGCCCAAGGATCAGGAAAGAAACCAATCTTAAAATGCCGAGAAGGAAAAAAAAGATCCCTTCTTCAAGATTGTTATTTTGTTTTTGGTTTCACTCTATTAATAAATTTACTGAGTTTGGAATATATATATACATATTTATATATATATATATATATATATATATATATATATATATATATATATATATATATATATATATATATATATATATATATATATATATATATATACAGGGTGTCCCGAATTTAAATGGCAAAACTTCAGGAACTTATAGGGGACCGAAAAACAAAGACAAAAAGTCCTTTAGAGATTTGCTTAGTTTTAGAGAAAGTCGCAAAAAAAGAAACAAACAAAAATGATACAGGTAGCGATTATCACCTTTCAAAGTTCGTCAGGCTAGGCAGTGAGATATGCAAACCCTTAATGTTATCCTTTACATTCTTTTATTTGTTTACATTTTGGCTTCCTTCTAGGAATATAATTCCTAAATCAGTCTTCAGTCAGTTTCTCAGATATTTTTGTGTGAATAGCATCAGCCCCAATGCCGCATACATATTCTAATGTTGAATACGCTGATATGATTTTTGTGTATGGTTTCTTTAACGGCAATGCTTAAGAAGCTGTGCGGGAGTATGCGCGCCGATTTCCAAATAGAAGAGTGCCTAATCGACGGGTCTTTTCGTTTACTTTTAAAAGTCTACGAGAGACTGGGTCATTCTTAATACGTAATGAAGGCGACCAATTCCAAGCAGCAATAAGAGCAATAATATCGGAGAAGAAATTGTGACCAACGCCACTCCGATAACAATCCTGAGACTAGCATCCGAAGAGCATCTGCTGCATAAGCAATATCGCGGCAAGCAATATGGCGAACTTTGAAAGGTGATAATCGCTACCCATACCATCTTCAAAAAGTTCAGAATTTATTACCTCAAGATTATGTCAAGAGATGGAATTTTAGTAACTGGTTTCTTGACAAAATTCGCGATGGTAATTTATTTCCATTAAACATTATATGGACCGATGAAGCTACCTTTACAAGAGAAGGAATTGTTAATCAAAGAAATTATCATGTTGAAAATCCCAGAGCTATTAGAGAGAATAGGTTTCAGCATGAATTTGCTATTAACGTTTGGCTTGGATTTTGGAACGGATTACTGGTGGGACCATATTTTTTACTTGGAAGATTGAATGGTATCACATTTACACATTTTTTGGAGAACGAATTTTCTAATTATTTAGATGACATTTCCTTACAGAAGCGGATTGAAATGTGGTTCCAACTCGATGGATGTCCAGCTCATTATAGCAGAGTTGCTCGAGCTTGGCTGGATATAAATTATCCACATCGATGGATTGGACGTGGAGGAGTAGTACCTTGGCCACCCAGATCACCTGATATGACACCCATGGATTTCTTCGAATGGGGAACCTGAAGCAGAAAGTTTATTCGGTGTCAATCATCTCAAGAGAGCAATCAAGAGACCGAATCATAGATGCAGTGCACCAAATATCATCAGAACAATGTTTAGCTGCAATTTATCAAGTGAGTGCTAGATGTAATGCTTGCATTGGTGCAAGAGGACAATATTTTGAGCAATATTTACATTAAGAAGAACATAACATAAATACAAATGTAAATAAATAAGTATAAAAATGAAAACTTGTTTGTTTCTTTTTTTGCGATTTTCTCTAAAACTAAGCAAAAACGAGCAAATCTCTAAAGGACTTTGTGTCTTAGTTTTTCGGTCCCCTATAACTTCCTGAAGTTTTGCCATCTAAATTCGGGACACCGTGTATAATACTAACATTGCCCTCAAAGCTAACTTTTTTTTTTTTTACAGTAAATAGTCCAGTCAATAAAAAATAATAAAGTGCGTTTTTTGTAATCTATGGTTTTTCTTCAGAAACATATTCAGGGTAGTTTGAAAGTAAGCATACTTAAAAGACCTAGTGTTTTCGGGCCTGGGAAAAGGAAGAAGGGGGGGGGGCGAAAGGTCTCTTTTTTTGGTTTATGCGCTCATATCTCGAAAACCATGCGTCATATGCAAAACATGATTGTTTACAAAATTATATCAATAAAATTCTCTACAACTTTTATTATATACACATTTTCCATATTCTGTACCGTTTTCGAGATATACGTTTGACAAATGTTAACATTTTCGAAAAAAAAGTTTCATTTCACGTTTTCTGTTAAACGTTCCTACATATCTACTAAAACGTTCATCCTATGACAACAGTTAAAAAATTAGATTTACAGAAAACGCTCTCTATACCTAATTTCAGGCCTTCATTGACTGCACTAAAATGATTTTACTTAATTCAACGCTTTTTAATTTTGTTTCTTTGATAATTTATATATCCACTCTGTTTGATTAATAAATTGACTTTAGTAGCAGATTAAACCAGAATGAGGAATCGATTACCTAGCTAATGCGTAAACATTTACTCTGAATCCGAAGCTAAATGCCAGTTCAGGAGTTCGTGCAGACCAACTTCCAAACTACATCTAAACTATGTACTCTGAACATTCCCAAGTAGCAGCTAATATCTTAATAAAATATTCAGCTATATCATTACTAAATTAAGACTATTTCAGTATCTATCTAATTTTTATATGGATTATAAAATAATTCTTCCAAATTACAAACATAATTATTTTTAAAAAATCTGAAAGGGTAGTGACATAAAAAAAAATCACATTTAATATTTAATAATCAATAACCTGAATTAATTAGAGTTGAATACCCTGAACACAGGAAAACTTCTGAACTGCGGCTGCACTGACATAAGTATACTTTTTTTTTTTTTCTTTTTTTCTTGAAGAGGGTAATGGGTTTGGTAAAATAATTAATGACTAAAATATTGGTTGCTGTTCCAAATCTTTAGAATTAAAGGAACTTTAACTTTGACAACACTTTTCTTTTAGAAACTTTTATGCACACAGCCTATGTTTTGAATATAATTTATTTTCAGTATTACTTAATCGTTTAATTCCATTTTTCAATTTTAATTATTTGATTCACCTATGTAAAAGACTAAAAGGACAAGAAACTGCTCGTCGTTTTCGACTTCTACATTTAGTGGACAAACGTTTTAACCTGATTACAAGAGACTAAAGTATTAGTTTCTACGACGCAAGACCTGCCCGACTGTTTACATTAGCAACCAAACTTTACATCAAACTGAAAAAGTGACATACTTAGGTCTTACGCTTGATAGAAGGCAGGCATGGAGCCCACACGTCAACCCCTGTTGTAAGGATACTGTTTTACAGATCTGCCAGGATCTGACGATTTTTTTGAGGTCGAAGGACATCCTTGGCCACTCTCTCCATCCACAATTATAATTAGTTTTCGTCCTTAAGGATGCTGTTTTAAGATGGCGAAATTTTATTAGTTTTTTCGTTCTTAAGGATAATATGTTGAAATATTTAACGGTTTTATCTTCAGAAAGTTCATCTCCATTATTATAGAAGTATTGATTTATTTAGTTTTATTTATTTTTATAACTTTTATTCTTTATCAGTACATATGACAAGTAAATTAGATGTAGAGGAAGGTGCTTTATTTATCTGAGTGGTTATTGTACCATTAGATAAGAAATTTAAGAGGGTATCGAACCCTGGTGTCTTTATTTTGAAAAGTAATTTTATTTTTACAGAAAATAATGTAACTTTCTGGCTCATCGTCAGATCCTGGAAGATCTGTAAAACAGTGTCCTTATAGCAGGAGCCATCTCTTAATCTCGCCCCGAACCCCCACCGCCACGGTTCTATATTGTACCTTTTTATCAAAAACTATTAACTATTAACTAACAAAATACTGGTAAGGCTGCGATTACTATACTCCATACTTCACAGGCGCTCAAAACTACCTTTAAAACAGAAACTTAACATTTACAGTTACTTGTTAAATCCCTTTTAGACGTATGCATCCCAAATTTATGGACCGGCCAAAATAACGCATATTTAAAGAATACTAACATTTCAATCCAAATTTCTAAGACTGATAACAGACTTATGTGTCAAACGATACGCTACATACAGACTTAAGTATTCCGACAGTATAGACCCATATTTATAAATTTATCGACGTTTTCATGAAAAACTACGTGGATACCCTAACAAACAGATACATAATATTGGAACAGTACAATTGCTGACATAACTCAACGGAGACTGAAAAGGAGGTGAATGAGGGATCTCCTAGTCTAATCCCTAATAATTTAGTATCACACCTGGAGATTGCACCAATGGGTGCTAACTCTCATGCCTGATTATGTCTGTTGTTTAAATGTCACTTCACATTCAACTGGTTGTCAAATGTGTACAGTTGTGAATAAAATTATTATGCTAAAAAAAAAAAATAAATAAATAAATAAAAAATAAAGTATTAGTTTAACTCGCGGATCTTTATTGAATTGATTGTTTTCATTTAAATGGATAGGTTGGAATTCTGAATCTTTCTATTGTGTGCATTTATATGTTATTTTAACCTTTAATTTTCTGATAGTCCAATTTTTCCCGTAAAAAGTTATATATATTTAACATTTCCAGCTATTATTATTATTTATGTTATTTTTTTTACATTTTTTTATCTAATTCATTTGAAACGGTATCTGTATGTTTTTAATGTTGATATAATACGTTTAGTGACTGAAAATAAAAAAAAAAACATGAAGGAACATGACCGAGAAGTTTTATATTTTTAGAGTGAAGTCAGTAAATTGCCCCTCTGAAGTCTACTAGGACCCGCATCCAGGCAGGTTATTAATGAGCTCTAAGTCAATATTTGAACCATTTAGCCTTCCATTTCTCTCCTTTCTCCCTTCTCATAGAATTATACGGGTCACAACCTTTCCGGCTATAATTAAACATATCAAGTCTTCAATATGTCACATTTTATTATGCTTAACCTAACAAAAAGAAGTAATACTATTGAGAAATATGATAGTCATATCCGACTGGTAGATAAGAAGAATAAATGAAGAGCTTATGACATTGTTTAGAGAGGCAGATATAGTCGCCCAAATATAGATGTTAAGATGGTTAGGACACGTGGAGAGGATGCTTGTAGAAAGGCTACTGCGAAAATTATCGAAAGAAAAGCCAGAAGGATTCAGAATTAGAAGGCGACCACGATTGGGGTGCCTGGATGACGAAGGGTGAGAGGATGGCGCCGCAAGGCAGCGGTTCGAGATGGATGGAGAAGACGTATTAACCCTTTAACGGGCAGGCCGAGAATTTTTGAATTCTTTCTCCTTCTTTTTTCCTTTAAATGGCTGTAGCCACACTAACTACCACACATGTATCATGAAATTCAATGATGAATAAAGGATTTTAGACGATAATGAGTAGGATAATGTGTCGGACATTACGTCATTTATTGAGCAAAAGGCATTAAACATGTGTATCCTCCAGGATACATCGCCTGTTAAAGGGTTAATGAGGCCTAGGTCCATTCTTACTGACAGAAAATATCATGAAATTGCCTTAAATATATATATATTTTAATGCTTAATGATGCTTATATTTGTATTCAATGTATGCATCAAGTAAATGTGGGAAAATGGTCACAATATTTCAGCACAGAAGAACCTCGATAATCTGAACCCTTGTAATCCGAACGTCGTTTTGGGAAAAATAAAAATTATTTTCTGAAAATCCGTGATTTAGCAGCCAAAAAACGTTCTTCAACCTTAGTTTAGAATAAAATAGTGACTATTTCCCAAATGTTTAGTTTTTGTTTTCTTTAATTTTTTTATCTTTCTGAAAAGCATATTTTTTTTGTGTGTGCAGTACTGTACTTTCTGTGTGTGTATAAATTGTATACATACTTTGTAAAATATTACGAAATTCATGTGCAATACATTACATAAAATATAGTAACCTTACTGTAGCACAGTAGTATTTCGTAAAACAAACTATTTACCTTTAGCTTCTTATTTTATGTGAACTAGTATGTCAGTGTTCATTTTTTGCATGCTACATACTATGCCTGGAAAGCACTTTGTTTGGTAATCCGAACGATTTGATAGTCCGAACCACCCCCGGTCCCAATTAGTTCGGATTATCGAGGTTCTACTGTAATTTGTGAACTACCCATTAGTAAAACTCCAGTGAAATCTATGTTAGAAGGTCCCTTTTTTCCAGAAGCCTTGGTGGGTTATTAGGAATGCAATGGAAAACGAGTTGAGAGACCAGTGGATTTGAGTGGTTATGGAGTTTACTATGAAAAAAGGATAGGTATCTGATATGGGCTAAGTCAGCAATATGTGGAACATTAAGATATTAAAGGATAATTTTATTTGTGACGAAGTAAGAAGCATTGATTTTTTTCTGAAGGATTTTAGATTGTAAGGATTGGATACTAGATGAAATGAATTGTTAAATAATATTAAGAGCAGGAGGAGATAGGCCTAATCACAATATTAAAAACGAGTCTCTGGTAATAAATCGGAAGGTTTGAACGTTGGTCACATAAATGTTGAAGGAGGCTAAAACGTCGAGCATGTGGATTTTAAGTAAGGCTTTTTTTCCGAAAGGAGTCACAGCTAGCTGATCTGTTCAACAGAATATAATTAAAGATCTGTCGTTAAAGAGATAATTTATCTTCTAGAATAATAAGCCAGCTTTTTCTAAGTCAGTATTAATTATTTTAAAATAATTAAATAAGCAATCTTCTCCAATTATTCTAGTTTCTGAGTATAGTATCTGAGGCTAGAAATTTAACTGGAATGTTGAACCCTAACTTGAAACCATTTTAGGAGATTCTTGTTACCTCCGAGGAGAGGAAACGGTGCACGGACGTTTCAGCCTTTAGTGCAAAAAACAGCTGAGGTGATTGTCAGGACAAGGAGTACCTCCTCGAAAATGACAGGCCGAAGAAGAGACCACTAGCCCGAAACGGCGCAAGGCATTAAGCGGTCGTGTTCGGCGAAGAGCAGTTTAGTAGAGCTAACAGTGGTTCCCTTTCCCCAGCTCTGCGACGTTTTTCTTGTCATCTTCTTCTGGGGGTCAACTACACGCCTAGCGGCTTCCTGTCTCTCACTCTTAATTGCAAAGTGAAAAGAAATCGGGATTGTGAGCGTTAGTGCTGAGCCTTCCGGAGAGCGATTGAGGTTGGTGAAGAAAAAGAAATCGGAATTGATGATTGGATAAAATCCAGATCCTTTCCAAAACGAAAAGTATATTTAAAAGCCGGTATATCATGCTATGAAATGCTGCGAGTTATATATAAATTCCACTAAAGTTTTGTTGTTCTCTAACTCCAGTGTGAATTTAATTGAAGGTGGATTTCGTTTATTTCAGATAACCAGTATATGATGTGTTGAGCTAATTTTGAATGAAGGATTTTCCGTTCTAATTTATCCATAAAAAGATCTGCCAGGGTATTTAAATTACAAAACATTTGTGACAATAATATGTTTTGTTGACTACTGTAGGTATTGGAATGTCTGCTTTATGTATTTTGGGTAGGCCGTAGAGACGTTCATTTCAATCAAGTTGTATCCCGAACTTGACTGTTAAAAAGGCCTGATTTCGTGCGGTGTGAAAATTTTTTTTAAAAAAGCGCGTGCATAAACAAAAACACATGACAAAATCCTTCATTCAAAATGCAATTAACCTAATTTGCCTATCTATTGATTCTACCTAGTCCCCGGAGGTCTGTAGTTTCATCTTCCATGAAATAAATATAATCGTTTTCTATATCTTTATGTATATGTTATATTTTTATGTTTAGAAATATTGGAATGTTCATAACAATGATTGAGATAACTTATATTGTTTTCGCCAGGTATGTTCTGTTTAGGACTGCAGTTTATTGAATGGAATATTGGAAGCGCCCATGGAGTTTCTATTCAATTCTAACCAGTGTTTGAAATCGATAATTAAAAAAAATACTAATAAAAATCAAATCCGATCAAACTTTTTATCTGGAATTTTTAAAATCATTTGATGATTTTAGCATTCGATTTTTAAAATTCTCAATAGAAGTGGCATTTAATTTATCATAAGTGATAAAAATCAAATTCTGATCATTATTTTTTTTATGTAATAAAAAATTTTTACGATTAATAATAATAATTTTTGAGTAATTCCTTTCTAAATCAGAAAGTTAAATTTTTTTAATTATCTCCAAGATGTATTTTGAGTATTTTGTATACAAACATATTGATCAATTTGTGTGTAAAAGGTGACTTTTATTTTCTGATCAATATTTTTTTATCGCAATTTAATCATTATTATTTATGCAATACCGTATCACTCAGTGAGTGATCATAATTTTTAATCAAATCAAAAAACATCAAAAATCAATTGAAATTTTTATTTATAAATCAGGAATGATTTTTAAATTAAAAATCAAATATAATAATTATTATATGATTTTTTGGAAACAATAATTATTGATTTCAAACCCTGATTCTAACTATGAGTTTTTGTAAATGTTAATTTTTGACGATTGGCTGGCTGTCACTTCAGGCATTTTCGCTATTACTTATTCTTGTTCGCCGAACTAAACTCTACCGTAGAATGAAATGAAAATAAAAGAGCGGACTGGAAGGTGGAGTAAAATTATATCATCATGAACTAGTAGAAATTCTACAAATGGTAATACAAAGAGAACGCTGTTAAACATTACTCCATTTCTTCGAGTCCGAAGAAATAATTGGAATTTTTTTTTCTTTCTTGAAAAATTATATAGTTAAATGATGATATTGTTGATAATTTTAAAAAAAAAATCGCAACTTTCCTTAAAATGATAAATAAAAAAAATTAAATGGAGTATAACTTTTTCCCTCGAAAAGTAGCGACTAAAACCCCGAAATAAATCGGAAGAAGGTTAGAGTCGATAAAAGATATTCTGGGCGCGTTAAGGGGCTGGAGCACCGCTTCTGTAAGGGTACCGAATGATAATATAAATTATGGCTTCTTTAAAAATATGTATTAATATTTTATTTTTTTATATATTTTTTTTATTCAATCTGACATTTAGCATTTGAAGAAATTATTAAATTAAGTATGAAATACTCTATAATCTGAGATTACTTAAGTCTTAAAATAGATAAATAACGATATTACGCTAAAATCATTTTTTTCTATCCCATAAGATTAAATTGGATAAAACAAGACTAAAATAAATAAATATGAATATATAATGAGCACTTATATGTTTGAAAATGACATTTTTTTTTTTTTTTAATGAAAACGTAAAAAAGTTAGAAGTTGTTTGAAATGGATTCTCATTAGTAAATACTTATAAAAAAAGTTATTTTAATCATCAAGGCTTCCGAAAGAATATTTGTCCAAGGTGGACTGATATCATTAAGGCAGTGATTAAGCTGCGTATAAGTGATTATTTTTTTTATGGCTTTTATGACAAATTTACTTTAAAAAATCATTCATTACATTGGACACTTTTAACAAAAAGAAAATTCCTTTCAAATGTAAAATGCAGAATTACAGGAATGACTTGACGATGGGATTTTATATTTACGAATGAAGTTGTAAATAAGGTTGTGAAAGAGCGGATTCTATGCCAGCACGTTTTCAACTCTTAGCTCAGGAATATATCTTTGGCCTTGCCTGATTGGTCCAAATTATGTAGACAGCTTTGTGTATAAATAAATATTCATGCGTAACTAAATATATTGAACTAATTGAACTTTACAACTGCAACAAAACAGAGTTTGTTTTTTCTAATATAAGAGAATAATCATTATGATCAGGATCTAAATATCCATATTTTCTGGGGGTTTTTTGTCTTTAAACAAACATGAGTTAATAATTATACAAAACAACCTGTGCATCATTAGTAGAGTTTTTGTGCCGAATAGTTTTGCTTATTTGGATTAAATTTCGCTATTTTTCATATCGACATGGTTTTGTCTTTTGGCTATCCCGTCTATACTTTTTTGGTGTTACGATACATGCTCTAGCTCTGTTGGTGTTGCTCGAATGGGCTACATTTTCCAGCAATTTTTTGATCATAAATTTAATGGAGAATATTTGTTGTTATATAACATTTGTCGCTGTGACTAACCGTTTAGGAGCTATATTGGTTTGAATGCAAAAAGTCACGTTTAAAACCCATTATTTATTCTCTCAACTTTGTTTATTTCAAATAACCATGGTTATTAATTTAAGTAATTTGATTATTTTAATTCTAAAATGTAAATTGGGAAAAGCAGTAGGTTATAGATAGACATATCCATGATCTATTTTTGTTTGTTTGTTTATTTCGTTTAACGTCACTTTATGCTGCTATGGCTAATCGGACGATGCTACGGTGGGAGTCCTAAATTTTGCCTATCCAGGTATAATTAGGATAGGGATCTTTAACGAGTACCTGACATCGCACAGGCTCGGGACCCCCATTTTACGTCCCTTCCGAAGGACGGCATAGCTAAGGATTTTTTACTCCCTTTAAAAAATCCTAAGGTCATTTGCCGGGGAGATCTATTTCCCTCCCCTCCCATTTGGGGAGAATTGCGATTTTTTTTTTACTTGAATATTTATATTTAAATAAGTATAAAATTAATATGTAAATAAGTATTTAATTATTTTTTGTGTAATTAATGTATGATACGTCTATGGTTTTATTCTTTTTATTTTTTATTTATTTTATTTCTTTTTAATGAAGAATGTGTATGTTCTTACAGAAAGTGATACACAGCAGTTATTAATAAATTTTAATTTATAATTAAATATTAATATAAATGCCGTTTCAACGTTTATTTTGACGTTTCGAATTGCATTGTAAGAAATGCAGAGAGTATTAGAAAAGATCAGTAAATAACCGTATGGAAATGAAGAAAATTCAGAAAAGACGATGGAATTAAAAGTAAAATTGAAAAATATTTTTTATGTAGAAATTCTACAGGGACTCGACGACCGAGCGAGTTTAGCCGTGTTAACAGTGCGCTCGATACAGGTCGTGGGTTCGAATCCCACTTGGGTGGGTCAAAATTTATTTCTTGGCGTACCCTCGAAATGAATATTGATTTATCCACTTGGCTAGGATAGGTTAGTTACCTTTAGAATAACCCTTCCTGCCCTAGTTGGAGTACATAAGGACGTTGAGCCCAAATAAACAAACAAACAAGTTCTATATAAAGTATTTCTCGGAATAAGCCTTACCACAAGGGGACTATAGATATATTCAAGTCTATGAGATTTAATTCGGTTTTCCACAGATACAATTAAAATCACGCTTTAAACAAAGTATTTTTTTTCTTTAAAAGTTTAAGTTTTCAAATTAATAGAAATATATAATTGGTTAATTAGTATATAAACAGCAAAACAAAATAAAAACATTCAAGTGAGCTCTACAATTAATTTTATAGATGTAAACATATCACACACATAAAAAACAACGTTTATTGTGATTTTTATTTTATTTTTTCCCTAACCTCTATAGTCCGAATTTTTCCCTAATCCGGACACATAGCAACAATTAGTTCGGATTAGTGAGGTTCCACTGTATTGTGATTATATACATACATTTACTTAATGTATATGTTGTATGCAGTTTATACTTTGAACTAAATAAAAAAGTAACCATATTGGAGGAAAATACAATCCAGTTGGTATGAAACAGTAGAATATCGTTGGCACGTACTCCAACTTTCACCTAACAGCCGATTCCGGTAAAACGTGAAATATCATATCCCACCAGCTTCGGAACTATTACCTGTCCATATTTTTCGTTATGAAATCTTTAGAAATCCATCAGAGAATTTTTATGAAAGATAAAATATAATAAATACTATATATACTATATACTATTTATATACTATAACTAATCTTCGTATATACATAATAAATATAGAAGTGGCACACAATTCATCAATTTCTAATTGTATTGATCCTTCTTTAGAATTATGCATTCCTCAACTAATAAATAAAGAGTACTGTTTAAATTTAATTAAACTGAAACACGAACATACCAAAAATTACCTTATCAACCTGATGGATGCAGATACATATGATTCTGACAAATACACCAATATTACAATACTTACTGACTACTTTAATTGAAGTAGCGTAGAACAAAAACAAATTAATATAAATTAACGACTTCCACCATCTTGTAATATGGTGCAATTATTAATTATTAAATTAAATATAGATATGTACAAAAATAAATTATGTTATAAGTAATTTCGTATGGATTCTGTTAACAAAAAACAAACGAGTAACGAAAGATAAGTTATATCATATTAGTTGAGTTTTTTTTTTTCCGATTAGATGCTTTGGTCTTGTATTCATGAATGGACAGAGGAGCGTGATCAAATCAAGAATAAGGTAAATGTTTTATTTGATTTGAAAATAATAACACCTATACTTGAGTTCATTATGTTCATGTTTTGAAAATCAATTATATGCCGAAAATTCTAGGTAATACAAATATTCTAAGGATTTTAAAACTCGAGTAATAAAATTTTTTAACGTCGGGAGATTTCTATTTATGGAGGTATTCCCATTATCGAAGAAATAAAAATGCTTATAGAATCTGAAGATTTTATGCCGATGACCCTATCAAATTACTTCCATATTCGTTTCGGCTGACTATCAGACGTTTACCTGTTCATTTATTTATTTTTTTAAATTAAATCTATAAGACTAAAACGACAAGAAACTGCCCGTCGTTACAGACTACTTCAACATTTACTAGACAAACGTTCAAAGCTCCCAATTAATTACAAAAGACTCATATACATGACTGTGATCAGACCTATTTGGACGTACGGAGTTGAGCTTTGAGGCTCCACTAAACCATCCAATTCATCTCGTATTCAATCCTTACAATCCAAAATCCTTCGTAAAATCCTGAATGCTCTTTACTTTGTCATCAATAAACTTATCCATAAAGATGTTAATATTCCATATGTTGCTGATTTAGCCCACACCAGATACCTATCCTTTCATAGTAAGCTCCATAATCACTCAAATCCGGTAGTTTCTCAACTTGCTTCCCTCTCCATTCCTGATAATCCTCCGAGGCGTCTGAAACGAAGATGGCCTAGAAGAGACCTTCTAGTGTAGAATTTTTAATAAAGTGCTACAGATGAGTAGTTCTTTTCAAGTGTTAACATGTTATTATAATCGTTGTCAATACATTTACTTGATGTATATATTTTGTACAGTTGTAAATTTGAATAATATATACATTTATTCATTTAAAAAAAAAAAAGAAATTGAAATCTTTCCTGATCTTGCTTGTTAGCAATATACTCCTAGACTATATAAACAAAAAAAATGAACCTATTCCAACAAAACATTACCTAATATATTTTTTTTCATGACAAAAGGACGCTACAATAAACTGATTCAAACCATGGCGACTTTGGATATGCCTGAGTCAACCCGAAGAAGGCTGAAGAGGAGCTGGTTAAGAGAACTCTCGAATTTCAAACGCAGATACGGAATTTCTGGCAGTTCAATTTCAGGGGAGAGCGTTAGCGTAAGTGAAGATGCATGAAATGAATTGTGAAATATTCTCTATAATTAGTTGGAAAACTACACACCTACCGAAGTTTTCAAGTGTGACAAGATGTAATGATTTTAACTCCAATGTTGTGTTCATTTTTCCCATTTACGTGTAGATAAGTGGAATGATAACCTCGGTAAGTTGCTGTTCTATAAGTCGATCATTTCTTTTACGGTCCCTTGAATATCGACTTATCGAGTTGACTGTATTATATATTCAGACCTTGTTCATTGATTATATAAAGATTGTCCTACATAACTTGAAGTCTGAAGGATTAGGAGGATTATTGAAGTTGACCATAAGACAAGACTTATAGCTATGAAGCCTTGATAATGTCTTTATTGGATGTGTTAGGCATCCTATAATATATGAACTGCTGAATCGCCAAGAAAAGTCGTAAGGTTTCTAGATTTAAGTGAATATTTTAAACAGCTCGTCGTTTTTGACTTCTTCTGCATTTACTAGACCAACGTTCAAAACTTCCGATTTACTATAAAGGACTCATTTACATGACAGTTATCAGACCTATTTGGACATACGGAGATGAGCTTTGGGGCTCAACTAAACCTTCTAATTCTTCCCGTATCCAAACCTTACAATCTAAAATCCTTCGAAAAACCCTTAATGCTCCTTACTTTGTTCAACTTTAAACTTACTCTTTAATTTGTTAAACTTTAAACTTACTTGTTAAACTTATCCACTCCATTCCCGATAATCCTTGGAGGCGTCTAAAAAGAAGATGGCCAGAGACCTTCTAGTGTAGAATTTAGAAGTGATACTGATGAGTAGTTCTTTTCAAGTTTTTGCATGTTGTGAACACATTTACTAGATGTATATATATTGTACCGTTGCTGAATTTCAATAAAAGAAAAAAAATGAATATTTTAACTGTAATTGTGACTTAAAAAGTAAAATTTGTCAGCTATATTTATTGAAATTTACAACTGTATATAAAATTCATCTGGTAAATATGATGGATACTGCTCAAAATGACATGTTAATTGCTTATAAAACAAGCGTATACTCATTGGTAGCACTATATCCCATCTTTTTGCAGACGCCTCGGAGGGTTATCAGGAATAGAATCGAAAGCAAGTTAAGATAATAATTTGAATGGTTCTGGAGTTTACTATGTTAGGATAGGTATCTAGTTTGAGCTAAATCAGCAACATATGGAACATTAAGATCTTTATGGGTAAGTTTGTTTGTGACAAAGTAAGGAACATTGAGGATTTTTCGAAGGATTTTGGATCGTAAGGGTTGAATACGAGGCGAATTGGATAGTTTAGTGGAGCCTCAAAGCTCAACTCCGTACGTCCAAATAGGTCTAATCACAGTCATGTAAATGTGTATCTTTAATCAATCGAATGGTTTGAACGTTTGTCTAGTAAATGTTGAAAACGAAGTCGAAAACTACGGGCCGTTTCTTGTCGTTTTAGTCTTAAGAAAAATTTAATGTTTTTTTTTTTACTTTCTTTGTATAAAAGTTCGGCCTTTGTATAAGAACAACTTTAGTTTGAATAAATGTTGTATAACGAAGCCAAAATTTTATTGTTCCTTGGAAATTGAAATTTCTAAAATGTAAAGCATTTTACATTTAAAACGAGCTGAACTGAAGTTAGGTAGTTTCCTTTTCTTTGTTATGCTAAATGCTTCTTATTCGGGCTGGAAGGTTATCCTAGTTTTGCTCTACCGCTTTCAGCCATTACTGAAGCTTCCTGGTAAATTTATTACGTTCACGGCCTCATTAATCTTTGTATAAAAATATTAATTTATGATTATTACCCTCATCATCATCACCTATTATTTAAAAAAAATAAATAGATCAGGTATAAATAATCATTTTATTGATATAATTTAGTTGAATGAAGAAATTTACGATGAAGAATAGAGTTGGGGTGTGCAGTTTTGGAAAAAAAGAATTAAATTTTTTAATATATTGTACCGACGTTTTGGCGTGCCGTGTGAGCCATCAAACCTAGAAAAAAAAAAATTAAAAAGAGATAAGAAAAAAAAAATTGTGTGAAAATTAAAAAAAAAAAAAAACTCTAAAAAATATATATTTAATTGTTCTTCCTCGACTACAAAAGCCAACTATCTATTTCATCATTATAATAATTTTATCCTTAAATAGCATTCCCCGTTGCGGCTTCGTCACACGAACTAAAAATAATTTTAACTGATAATCTAAGTTTTACTTATTTACCAATACAAATCTTGTATTGTCGAAAGCTTTCAAATAGGAAAAAATACATTTTTCGACATCCAAATAAACTAAATTTTGAGTTTTATCTTTGAAAATTTTCCGATATGTGGTTAGCACCATTCCGAAATATAGTTTAAAATGATAAAACTACTGAACCCATCTGTACCAAATTTAGCTACATCTTCATGGTTCTAGGAAAGGAATAATAAAATTTTTAATAATAAAAATTTAAATGTACAATGTTGAGTGTCAGAAACGAAGTTTGCACTATCATATACTTTTAATAATAATAAAGTTCTTTATTTATTCTGGGACCTTAAGCCCCTTAAGGATAAAGAATAATGTACAAACAAGGGCCTTCAGAGCCTTAAAATGAAATAATATTTTTATAACAAACTAACTAATAATCATTGTTTTACAAAAACAAAAAGATTTCTTAAATATTAACTGTTCATATTTTAAACAACTATAAGGTGGCTATTGACAGCTTTTGGAGGACTCATATATTAAAATTAAAAATTGGATGTCCAATCATGTTTTTCGTGATCTTCAAACACTTAATCAGTGCGGTATTAACCAGGTTTAAAATTACTGCTATGCGCGAAGATATCATTGAAGAAATAATACTCAATTGCATACTTTAAATACAAGATTTTTATAGATAAACAAATAAAACTTCCAATTATTAGTTAAAATAACTCTAAGTTACTAGTAAGTTATTAGTAAAATAACTCTTATGAGAGTGTGGGAAGTCGCTTGATAGTATTAAATATAATTTTAAAGTACTATGTTTTTCTTATCATTAGGAATAATACATGGTTAAAAATTAGATAACCATTATACGTAACCTAACGCTATATATATTTATATACATATTTATATTATACATTTTTTAAATATTTATTTTATATTTTATAGTATGTCCTTTGTTAAGAGGTGCATACTTTTTAAATATGTACATACATCATGCAAAAAACATATTGATTTAATTTAACAGGTTTGTAACATTGGTTTTATGCTATATTATATAATTGTATACGTTCATATTACATTATTAAAGATTGTTAATTTAATTAGTTTAAATATTTTTTTAAATAACAGATAATGTTGGGATCATCCTGTTTTATATGATTATATTAGAAATTCAAATATATTTATAAAAATTTTCTTTTTATTATATTAAATATAACATTATAAAGCCTTTAACCACCTTTCAACCATTCTACGTTAGATCGTAAAATTTTTCTTTTTCGTACAAGTAGCAGTAATTTAAAATATCTAAGAAAGTCTATTAAGTTAACACGTCACACTTGAAGGCGTCTTGAGTTTTGTAGGCGAAATCGCTTTAAGTAGATGGTTAGTTGTTCCATGTTCCGTAAGTAATTGGCTTAGCTACTAACGAGTGCTTTTGGGAGTATTATATACAGAATATTTACATATTTATAAGTGCTATTCATTTACATATTCATATCTAACATATGTACAATTGTAGGATTTACTAATGTAAAGTTTTTATTAAAATTAGATTAGTTGTACAGTCACGTATAAATAAATGATATAAGTACTCCCAAAGAATATTATAGGAACTTATTTAGTTTTAGTTTTATAAAATCAATGTCATTTTTCTAGATACCGCTATTCAAGAGGCGCTGCAGCCCCTTTAACCGTTAAGTATACCTTTTATCGATTCTAACCTTCCGATTTATTTTGATGTTTTAATCGCTACTATAGAAGGAAAAGCTTAATCTCCTTCATTTACGCACAAAATCTAAATCCATGTAAAACTAATATCTACTTCTGATATTAAAACGAGAAATAAGAAAATAATTAAGTAGAAATAAGAAAACATAAAACACTAAATCAATGTTTAATTAATATTGTACTAAGTTAGAATTAAGCTTCTATTTATGCAATCATAAATTCAGCTTCTTTTATGCATTCTGATAGTATTTCCAGGGATGTCAGTCGTGGCCATGTCATTAATTATGTCCATGAAGTCTGTCGTGAAGAGTTATGTATATGTTCCTTTACTGTGGGTACTCGTAAATCAGAGTGAAGTGTGTGGTTTGAAATGTACCAAGGTGATTTCGTGATTAGTCTGAGTATTTTTCATTGGAATATTTGTATTTTTTAAGGTGCGTATTTTTTGCATTGCGTATATTTGTGTGACGCATGTCCATATGGGTTTAAGTAAGTGTATGTATTCAGTCGTTGTCCGAGTTTTAATTGTCGAATGTTTATAAAGTATTGGATACAAAAGTTTTAATCTGTTGTTTAGGCTGAGACGTTTTAGTTTTACGTGTGGGCCCAGGTCATTCTTTTATCGAACTTAAGTCCTAAGTAATGAAAGAATTAATATAATGCTAAATCACAAGTAATGTTAACTTCTGAAAAACGTTTTCAAATTAAGGAAGTAAAAATAACAAATTTTAAATACATGTAACAAAATCCATGTTGTAAGTTATGTTGGTAATTTCTGCTATATTTTCTCACCGGAAGTGGAAATAAGATAATATGCAACTTCTGATATACTATCTTACATTCATTTTTAGATCGATGTGTTTTATTGAGTTAATAATACAATCTGTCTCACTTTAGAGCAATATGGATGCCAAAGAATCCACACACAAAACATGAAAACTGAAAATGTCTTACATAAGTTGACACCACCAAATCCATTATGAATCTTATGTTAACTTCTGTTTAATCTTTTTACAATTAAGAGTACTAAATATCAATATAACACACTAAACAACACAATCCAAGTTGAAACTGTAGAAGTGTATGTTTACATGTGAGGTTATAGGAAAGAACTATCGATAAATGTTTACTCGAAGTGAAGCGTAATAATCGACCTCGTCGGTGTAGCGCTGGTCATGCCGATCTGGAGCGCCTCTTGCATAGTACTACCTTTTTCTAATGTACAGTTAGACATTTATCAGAGATGAGCCAACTGCGACTTAGGCCAAGACGAACATTGCTTCCGTTGGAATTCGGGTGACTTCGGTAATATTCGAGGAGTTTCGTTCATAGTTTTATAGCCGTCAGTACATGTAGCTATAGGTTTTTGTTTACCTTCTATTTTTTAGTTTATGTTCTATTTTTTAAAGAAAAAGTCAACATTTTACTTTACTTATCTCATATAGTTTATTGTGATATTTGGAATTTAATCATGCCGAAAATATATCGTGAAGAAATATCATACATGTAATTTTAAATAAACAAGTATTTAAATTGCTATATTAGCAATTTCCTTTCAGTATTCCAAACTTTATATTACATTTCAATTAAGAATTATAAATTATAATGTATATATATTTTTTAATTATGCCATAAAAACCCTATATATATAAACCTATATATATATAGTTTATAAATATATAAACCCTATATTAAAAAAAACAAAAATTAGCTTACGCAATTTCATTGTTCACTATTATAGAAGTTATTGATTTTTTTTTAAATTAATATCAGGATGAACTTCGATACTTGATTGCAAAAAAAAAAAAAAAAAAAAAAAAAAAAAGTTACTATTGCTGAAATAAATAACAAACTCTGAAGATGAATTTAAAATAAAAATTATAATCGAGGAAAAAAATATAGTCCTGCTTTATAGAGGAAAACTGTATCGAAAAATATAGACAAATCTTAGACTTTATTTTCTATAAAGATCGAAACAGTGTTGATGAATCTTATGTTCTACACTCGAAAAACCTCAAATAAACAAATAAATAAATAAAATTCTAATCAATAAGGGCATTTTTTCATTTTAATAAATCTATTTTAAGCGTAGAAATATAAATGCATTAAATGGCCAAACTAGTCGGCCCAGCTTTTATAGCTCCATACTATATTTTTAGTTGTGACTATTAAATAAATGTATCTGACAGCCATCACTAATTGTAGGATTAGTTATAGAAAATATTTAAAAATAAAAATGTGACTCGTTGATTTCGCTCCTCTTGGATTACGAATAGGTTCTAGTTGGATCTTGGGGGAAAAAAAAAATGGAATTCATATTGGATCAGGATCGGAAAGCGATAAAGGTTCGCCTTTAATAACTGCGAGGAACGAACGAATCGTTAATAATTAACGCTAGGGTGAGCCGAGGGAATGCTGTTTTGACTCGATGGGTACTTTAATGAACTATCGATTTAATCGAAATCGAATTTTAAAAATGTTTGTTCCTAAGATTTATTTCTCATTTTGTTCTGCATTTATAATTAGACATTAATATTTGAATTAGTATGTGATTATATTTAGTATTATTATGATTTTATATGTTTTTTTTTTTGTTTTTTTTTTTTTATTTGACGATCCTTGAAATTTTCCTATGTGCCAAACTTATACCTTTTAAGTTAATGGTAAGAAATATTTGCCGTTACGCGGTAGGCCAACTCCTTACAGCTCTTAACAAAACATCCGGGAGTTCATAACCCTTCTCGGTTATATACAGCTGTTAGAAGCAATAGGCCTTACCCTAATTTTCTAATATTCTGGGTCACCCCTTTGGGCACACAGATATTGATAATTCGCTCAACAGTTCTGAAATAACTTCCAATCTCAAACTTTCAAAAATAATAATCTATAAGAAGGAATCTTGTTTTACCTTCTTGGCATTTTAAGATTGGAAATAATTAGTTCACCAATCCAACTAATTGTAAGTTGTATACCAGTAAAGAGAGAGGACAACAACGGCGGAAGTTATCCTTCGGATAACTCAAAAACCGTTAAAACAGCATCCTTAAGGACGAAAAACTAATAAAATTCCGCCATCTTAAAACAGCATCCTTAAGGACGAAAACTAATTCTAATTGTGAAAGGAGAGAGTGGACAAGGATGTCCTTCGCCCTCAAAAAATCGTCAGATCCTGGCAGATCTGTAAAAACAGTGTCCTTATAGCACACTTTTTATTTTAATTTTTTTTTTTAATTCAGATCAGCTCTGCAGTCAGTTCAATACATACCAGATCCTGTCTTTCTGATCTATATACCCCATCCCACAGAACTTCTGTATTCCAACTCTCCTTCCTCTTCCGCTCAACCATCCTCTGGAATTCTATTCTTGTTGATATCCGACAAGGGAAATCCCTGAAAATATTTTAATATCTTTAGTTACAATACCTCATTCCCAAGATGACGGTTGCTATCTACCTATCTACCTACTCAGTTAAAATATATGTTCTTGCATTTCTCAGATTCAGATACAGTTCTTCCATGATTAGGATCCCACTTAATATAAATTTACTCCCTCCGAATATAACATTTAGTTACCTCTATTGTACATACAACTTCAATAAAATTCAAACATTGTACCATAATATTTTATTTTTCTTATTTTATCTTATTTTTAGTGTTCTTTTATTCAACTATCTTCTATGTATACATTATCATTATTGTTTACTTTAATTTTTTCATTTCATTATGTCTCTGACCAGATATAACTGCTTTTATTTCTGTGCTTATATGTTATTCTTAAGGGACTTTGTCCCAGAATAAATCTTTCCATTATATTCTATTCTATTATACCTGATTATACATGCACATACACATATATACACTTACTCTAATGTTTATAAACATATATAGACGGCTGTGACGGCGAGGTCAGTCACCGAACGTTGCCCTTTCCTCCCTTTGTGTGGAAGATATTCTCCAGCTCCGTCTTCTTCTTCCTTAATTACTTCCAATAGCCATCTTCTTTTTTCCCTCCGCCCCATCCCATTTTCTCTCATAGACTGCGGCCTTTTACTCAGTCGTAAAAGGATTAATGATCTTCCTAAGGCTATATTATATTTTCTCATTCCCTTTTTTTTTTTTTTAAGTCAGCGGTTGTAGAAAAAGGAACATTTTTTTGTAATTTGTAAGAAAATATAAGGTCTGTTATTTTTCAAAGAAATCCTTACAGAAAATTGGATTTATTATTATCTATACTATTTTATAAAAGGACATGCCATTTTTCGTTTGTGATAACTAGAACCGGTTCTATATGTGAAATAAAGCTTGAAATATGTACATATATATGGATTTACTTTTTCATGAATATGTAAGTAAAAATAAGAAATATGTAATATAAAAAAAAACTAACCTATTTTATTATAGTAAGGTAATTAACATAATTTTAATATATATGTAGAAATCGTGATTTTACGTCAACATCGAGACGGAAATAGAAAAAAAATAATTATTTTTTTCTTAAAAAACATTATAATTTTTCTAAAATTTTCATATTTAAAAGCATTGGTTTTGTTTTTTCAATGGACATTTTCCCCACAATGGCATTGGCCACATACCGTGATTTTCAACATCCGTTGTTTCGTCTATGTATACCCATATGGGCCTGAATTTAAATTTGACTTACTAGTTGAGGAAGACAAAGAGGAAATAAAGCTTTGTTTCAGATTCATGTTCTTTTCCTTATTTCCTTATACAAACGTGTTGAGATATGCTAAGTTACTAGAAATCGTTGGTTTGTTGACACTTTTTTTCCACAACTATCACATAATAAAACATCACCATTCCCACCAAAATTTTCGTCAGGAAACTCGCTAATGTATTTCGTGACTAAAGCTTTCGAAGTCGATTTGATTTTGGGCATTTCATCAAATTCAACTAAATGATAACAAACAAAGTCGCGAAATGAAATGAAACAAATTTTGGATAGAAAAATGGACATTGATAGGGGAAATGCTTTTTATACATTCTCGGAAACCTAATAGAATTTTTCAGCTCAGGCACTTTCCACAATTCACTGAATTCATTAAAAAAAAAAAAAAAAAAAAACAAACATCTTTAACGAGTACCTGACATCGTACAGGCTTGGGACCCCCATTTTACGTCCCTTCCGAAGGACGGCAAAGCTAAGGATTAGCTATTATGTTACAGTGTTAAATAGAGCTAAAAATTGATAACAAAATTTGCTTCATTCAAATACATTGTTATACAAAAAAAAAAAAAAAAAAACTATAAATATTTAGTGTGACGTGTGGATCATATGGATTTTTAATAATCGAATGATATGTGATATGATATGTGGTTAGCGCCATTTTGCAACAGAGTTTTCAATGGTAGAACTATTAAACCCATCTGTACCAAATTTTAACTTTTTCGTAAATGTTTACTACCTAATCATTGGAATAGTACCGTCTTAAAAATTACAGCTTTGCGTGAAAATATCTAGAAATATTTGAGAAAAAAATTCTCAATAAGATTTTTATTGTTAAAAAATAAAACTTCAGTTATTAGTTAAACCTATCTAAGTTCTTTACTTATAATAGCGGGCGAAGCCGCCATTGGAGATGCTAGTATTTTATAGAATATTTTAAGTAATTTTGATTTATAAATATATATTTGTTTGTTTGAAAAATAATGCAGGTTTTGAATATTCATTTTGTTTAAAGAATGCTTGCCAAGGTAACATAGATAATCCTCCAGTCTAATTAATGCATTATAAACAATGGTTATTATTTTTATTTTCTTCCAAGATTAATTCAGTATTCCTTACATTTTCTATGAGGTCCTCTGAAATTCACTGTCAGAACAAGATTTTCCGCAAATTTATTTTCTGCGAGTTCAAAATTCGGCAAAAACCACGCGCGACATCATTGTTGTTTGCGATGTATCCGAAATTTCGTCCCGGAATATTTGATCTCGAAGACAATAGAAGTTCGGGGTAGGCCTTATGTTGTTGATGAGAGCCATCTGAGGGCTTTAGAAGAAGAAAAACCTCGCTGAGATTCTCGGGGAACTGAAGTTCTATAAACAACATTATAAACCACACAAAATCAAATAACTATTTTGTCATAAATAAAAACCTGCATTATTTTTGCACTATATCAATAGTTTTTTTTTCAGTTGGGCTGCGAGAAAGTATTTGGGGAAAAAGAACCTTGCATGCTAGTCATGGTGTACCTTTCTTATCTTTAAATTCGTACGTCAATTGAGGCAGATGTTCCACAAGGTTGCGTTCTTGGCCCAGTTCTATATATCCTGTATTCCCTACTAGTCCTGATTCTTTCCTAGTAATTTTTCCTGAGCTGATGGTACCCCGTCCAGATGCTTTAATAGCTTTCTGTAATCTCTAAACAGACATATCTTAGATCGAATTCTGGTGTAGTGTAAGTGCACCCACGTAATTTTACCTCCTTTACCCTCTGCCGTAACTTCTATTTATTTCATATATTCGATATTCCACTACCTTAACATTACACAGTTCGGTAATGTCTCTAACAAAGGCCTACATAATAATCTCAATATTCCTAACGCCCTTGATCTCATATCCCTGAAATTCCATCAAAACCTTTCCTTCCATCCCAACCCTCTGGCTCAATCATTATCCTTGATTGCAAAGACCTTTTGTAAATATCTATTTATGAGTTCTGACAATGGCAAGCTTCTTTACTCACGCTCTCAGTAGTTCAAATTAAAAAGCAATTTTAAATTTTAGGATTTTTTAATTAGTAAGGTTTATATCCGTCCAGTTTATAAATTCTGATGGGATACGTTCGTTTTATTCAAACCTGTTATAAATCATATAATTGTTTTTTTTTTATATATAGCTATTTATTTAAATTGACATCTGTTTACAATATTATATAAAATGCATCAAGTAAATGTGATGGTAATGCTAAGAATGACATGCCAATTGCTTTTAAAGTAACTATCTATTGGTAACACTATAGAATAGAAGCAAGTTGTGATACTAATGGATTTAAAAGGTTATAGAGTTTGCTATGAAAGGATAGATATCTGGTTTGGGCTAAATAAACAACATATGGTACATTAATATCTTCACGGATAAGTTTGTTTGTGACAAAGTAAGAAGCGTAGAGGATTTTTTAAAAAGATTTTCGGATTGTAAGGATTGGATACGAGACGAATTAGATGGTTTAGTGGAGCCCCAAAGCTCAACTCCGTACGTCCAAATAGGTCTAATTACTGTCATGTAAATGAGTATTTTGTAAATGATCGCAATGTTTGAACGTTTGTTTTAGCTTGTATTTCATTGTCCTACTTGGGCTAAAAATGGATGGCAACTTAGTGGGCTGCTGCTGTCCCATTTGTCATACGATTATTTTAAGTAACGAATTATCATACTCAGTGGACATGCCCTATATTTTGCAGAACTGTCATAGATCGTAGTAATTTAAATTGTTGTAATTTTATTTTTTATTTTTTTAAATAATGGTTGCTTTTATTTAAGCAGTGTTTTTTATAAGCTTAATACGTTTTGAATGCGCTGTCAAAATTTATCGGGACGAAAACAATAAAAGAAATATGAAACTATTAGTCAAGAAATTAAAAAAAAAAAACATTGGTTGGAATATTTTGCTTTTATATTAAAACCATTCGTAAAAGAGGCCAGTTATGCCCTTAGTTGTTTGTAAACATCCTCAAAAGACTGCAGAAAAATAATTTATATATATCTTCTATTTATATGTTTATGTGGGACAAGAGTTGTAAAATAAATTTTAAAATATACACGTCAGTATTGTGTATATTTTTTTTACAAGGTGAAATATTTATACTGTTGAAGAACCGTGATGTTTTCCTCAGGGCATACTCCCCCAAACAGAACTCAGTTCTCTGGCCCTAACGTAAACAAGACATAATTACTGTACCAAAACAGCTGAGTTTATTTTTCCGCTTCACCATTAAATACTGTCTTTAATTAGATGTCTTCTCTTCACCATCTGCTTTTAGACGAATTAAGGAGATGCTAGTCTGTGGTAAGAATATCTGGAATTAACTGTATCTTTAGAATTAAATGAAACAAATCGTATTATGATTATAAATGAATGTAAGAAAATAATATTAAATATCTTGCTACTACGAATAGTCAAGTCAAAATAGCAAAATCAGAGAAACTAAAAATACTAGTTCCAATTTTTTTCAGGAATGTGTAATGGATGGTCCTCTGAATAAGAACAAATAAAATTAAACCAGCTTTGAGATGAAAAAATGAAATTTCGGATCGGTCGAGTAGTTTTTAGTGATAGCGAAGAATGTGGCCAACAACTTCGATTTCAGAACATGACGCGTTTTTTAGCTTCCTGACATGTGTATTTTACGGGACCCGATCAGAATTTCGTATGTAGGGTCAAATAGTAAATTTAACCAGCTTTTAGATGGAAAAAATAAGTTATGAAACTTATTATAAAAGTTTCTGAGTTATACGTGTTTTCGCGGAGAAATGCTTGATGAAGGGTTTGAGCGCACCCGATCACATTCTCATTGTCATTTTCCGCTAAGCCTTATCACCTGCTGAGTGTAATTTAGCAGTTGCATAAATGTCAGCTATTTATGTTTCCGTTTAATGGAGCATCAAAATTTAATTGGGATATCAAGATTTTTCGTTCTCATCTTTATTTATAATTTTATTTACATCTTGCTGTAAGTTGCGACGTGTCCAATATAAATTAGCATATGATGTTTATTTTTATAGGAAATTTAATAGTGTATAACTTTTGTCTGGACGACTTTCCTCTAAAATGAACGAATGAGGATCTATAAGACAAAAACATACAAAAAACTGTTTTCAAAATTACAACTTTTCCGGAGCCGGTAGCGCGAAAACAGTCGAGTTGTTCGTAAAAATGTATATGACCAAACATGTAGTAAATTTAATTAGCTTTAATTTTGTACTCAAAAACTTTTTTAATACAACGCACCGTTGACGAATTATAAGCGAAAAACTTAGAAATGGAACATCTAAAGTCCCCCCCCCCCCCGAGCGGCATCGGCATTTGGCGGTCTCTCTATAAATCAGTTTTTTTGGCGGACCCGCGAATGAATCTTAACCTTCACACCCTTGCTAGGATAGGTTGTAACCTGTAGGTTAACCTGTTCTCCCTTGCCTAGTTGGAGTACATAAGTAAGTTAAAACTAAAAAAACAACAACGAATCAGTCTTTCTAAATTAATCCTAGGTCAAATCAAAACTGATATTTGAACAAACATGAAACTAGGACGTCATTTTGACTTGAAACTAACTTATGTTGAATTCCGCTAGTCTTGAAATTAAACTACTCATAGTTTCAGCCTACTAAAAGATGCACAAGACTAACACTCAAGACTTCCAATCTGTGCGCTTATTTAGATTACTATAGTCAGGTTTGTACTTTGGGAGTTGAGCTTTAAAATCATCGAAATTCTTTTTTATTATGTATAACATTATCCATAATATACTCCGTATCTACTAAGATTCATTGACTTTTAACCTTGCTTCTCAAAAATTCTACGATACGCCTAAAAAGAAGATAGTTTCGAGATTTGAACAATAGATTATGTTTCTTTACAATTTATTATATAGTCGGTTTAAAATTTCTTATATTGATTATATTCTTATATTGTTAATATTGACAGTAAATCTTAGGTTGTATATTTAAATTATTAGTGATAATGCCCATGAACTAAATATATTTAACTTGGTTGGTATAAAAGGATCAATACCATTGAATATATTTTGGAAAGGGTCTATTTTGTCTTTTCCCAGAAAGCGGTGTATATGAACTAAAATGTATTGACTGAAGCTAAATACACGGGAAAAACTGGACGATCTAAGGTTGAAAAATCATATTAGAGCATACAATAATAAAACCATAATTCCAACTTTCTAATTTCTAACCAGAACTTCCAATAATAATCGCGGGTTCGCAGCCCGGCAGATGACCTTAGGATTTTTAAAGGAAGTAAAAAATCCTTAGCTATGCCGTCCTTCGGAAGGGACGTAAAATGGGGGTCCCGAGCCTGTGCGATTTGTGGATAGGTACTCGTTAAAGATCCCTATCCTAATTATACCTGGATAGGCAAAATTTAGGACTCCCACCGTAGCATCGTCCGATTAGCCATAGCAGCATAAAGTGACGTTAAACGAAATAAACAAACAAACTTCCAATGATAAATTTTTTCAAAGCCAATCTAGATTTTTGTAAAATGAACAAATAAATATTTTCAATAGTCCCATTTTAATTTGTTTTCCAATAGGAACGGGAAAAAAAAAAAAAACCAACCAGTCGTAAGGAAAACCCAAAGGTTTAACCCACCTAACCCTTTCCCCCTCCCCTTCCACTCTCTGGAATCTTTCAGAAGTTCTTTTGCATCCTTAGATGAGAACTAATATATTTGATTTCTTGTCTTACTTTTTCTAAAAAAAAATTAATATCTATAATTTATACAACAAAGTGCTGATGTTTTAAATGTTTTTTATTTTTTATAACTGATGATGATTATTTAATATTTGAAACTAGTTTTCAAATAAAATAATTCCAATAGAAGTGGTAATTAATATAACAATTCTAAATATATTTAAAATATGTAAAGAACAATTTTAACCTTTCATATATAATAAATTGAAAAGCAAATAAAATAAAATTAATAACATTTTTTACCTTATTCAAATATCGATTTCTTCACCGGCCCTTAGGGCTGAGAGCCCTTCAAAGCAACAGGGAAGCAAAAAATTAAAATTAATTAACAATGTTCGTCAGCAATTTATTTCTTGGCGGTAGAACAAGACTTTTTGATTACTTTTTCATTGTCTTGTATAAAGAACTTTTAATGAATGTTTCGTAAAACATTTTATTTATTTATTTTTTTTATAAATAGTTTAGTGTAAGTAATAATAAAGTAAAAGCAGCAAACGAGTCTGATATTATTTTGTGGTGACAACAAACCGGTCAATGTTTACTGATTTAGACATTTTTTAGATAATACATTTCACTTCAAAAAACCAAGCTAATAATGGTACATTTACAAAGGTTAACCCTTTTTTGAAGATGAGAGGAAGTAAATGTAATATATATAATGCATTTATGTGATTTTTGGCATTGGTGAATTAGTAGATGTTCCGAATTTAATCGGAACCGTTGGCTCTCAATTTTATATAAATATAAATTGATTAAAAAAAAAACAACAACAGAGAAGCAAAAAATTAAAATTAATTCTGTTATGTGCATTTTATGATTCAGATTTCTTTTTAAAATGAAATACCGTGTATATTGAAAAAACCCAAATACGCAAATTTAGATTAGGTTTTGATAAAACACTTTTTTGATTTTAGTTAAAAAAATAATTGCACATGTGCGTCAAAGCAAATTTTGAATTTAATGTCATAGAAGGTGCAAAAATGTACCTGACGGAATTGGCAATCTCACCAACAATATATTTTTTTCTTTTTCTTTTTTTATTTACCTGTGGTACAGTTTTCTGTAGGAGATAAATTTTCAAATTGAAAAGACTGCTGACCGTCTATGCCCTCATTGTTCTTTTTTTTTTCTTTTTTTTTTCGCTTACCTATATGATTGTATTGTTAATTTCCAAAGGAGAGTAATTTTTATACACAACAGCCGAGTGAGTACGAGCAAGATTGGTCAAATCCATCTAAATTTAAATTTTTTTTTTATTTCGAATTAGGAGAAGCTAAGTTAAAAGGAGCTCACTTATTAGTCAGCTAGTTAATTTAATATAACGAGAGTGGAGCTCTTAACTGTTCCTACTCTCTTATATTAAAATATCAAACGACGCGTAATGCCCAAGCGTTCCCCAAAAACGTATCGCTTTTGACCTATTAGGTCAACGGTAACAAATGTTATATGTTAAAAATATAATTGTTCATTTATAGCTTGTATTAATTAATATGATGATAAGACAACTTTCTTATAGTTACCCAAGAAAGTTAAAATAATACTAATTAATAATATTTTACAGCATTTATTTTTTATTTAGTTTTAGTTATAATCTTGTGTATTATTTAAATATTAATATTGATTTATTTTTATTTATAGATTACCAGATTGTGGAACTTTCTGAAAGGTAAGGAATTTTGAAATATCTTTAGCTGTATTATATAAATGAGATCATAGGTGGGTGTGTAGAGCCCACACATAATATGCTGAATACCTTTTCTACACAGGCGCATAGCAAACATTTGACCAGTGGTTCAGCCCTGACAAGATGGCTCCTTGTCATCTAATCAATCCTTGTTCTCTTCTCAACGGGCTCCATTCGTTACTCTTTATTTCATCCGTTTTTTTTTTTTTTTTTTTTTTTCCTCCTCTGCGATTCATTTCCATTCTGCCAGGACAAGGCTATAAATAACTGTCCTGTGTAGGCGAAGTAGGTGGGGTAGTCCCTGTCAATATGCACTGATTAGGCAATACGGTTTTAGGAAATATTTATCAGCCCACTTCTTATATATATATACATACCAGTGGTCTGTCGGTACCAATAATGTTTCGATTATCGATACCGGTAACAATACGAAAAATCTATTCCAGTTTTTGGATGCCGTTACCTCGAATTATCCAAATGAGAGCTAAATAATCAATCCAAATATATTTCCAAAACTATAATTATTTAATAAAAGTATTATTGAAGAGAAAATAGCATTTGTTATCTACAACATTGTTACAATTCAATGTATACAAAAATAAAATAAAAAAACAGCTGTGTGGTACTCCGGGAGTGACCAAAGGGGAAGCATAGCTTTTTTAAATCTGTTAAGTTTCGATTTGACCGAACTAACATTATGTAATAAAATGTTGTTAATGCTGAAAACTGTTTAAAAAGTGACCATAGGTAACATTATTTAAATTATTTAAAAAAAAAATAACTTGACGTTTCGGTTTTGTTTATTTAAGTAGTATCTATTAAATTGATTTTAAATATTAAAATGAAATCACATAATGTAAATTTATTAATATTAAGGAAAAGTAAGATCACTTCAGTTTTAATCTTGCTGACCATCAATGCTCGCATGTTCTTTCCTTTTTTTTTTTATTTTCCTGTATAGTTTTTAAATATTAAACTTAAACTAGCATCCCCAGTCACGGCTTCGCCCGCTCTAATAAGTAACGAACTTATATAGGTTTAACTAATAACAGAATTTTTTTTTATAACAATAAAAATCTTATAATGCAGTTGAGAATTATTTTCTCACAATATTTCTTGATATTTTCACTCAAAGCTGTAACCCGGTATTATTGCAATGATTTACTCAAAAAGCATTATTGGATATTCAATCCTTAAATCTAACCTATGAGTTGGTAATTGAGATGGACAGAGACGTTTTAGGAAGAAACTCTGGCGGATAATGGACTGCATTATCAGTGCTTACAACCCTATCAATAGAGATATTCTCTATGTCACAATTTACTTTTTCTATAATAATGTTGCTAATATTCTCTGCTATAGTATTTGTTGGTAATATTACTGTTCTTTAGGGGGTCACCTGTGGTGTAGTGGTTAGCATAGCAACCTACTAAACCCAAGATCGCGGGTTAGCAGCCCGGCAGATGACCTTAGGATTTTTTAAAGGGAGTAAAAAATCCTCAGCTATGCCGTCCTTCGGAAGGGACGTAAAATGGGGGTCCCGAGCATGTGCGATGTCAGGTACTCGTTAAAGATCCCTATCCTAATTATACCTGGATAGGCAAAATTTAGGACTCCCTCCGTAGCATCGTCCGATTAGCCATAGCAGAATAAACAATAAACAAAACTGTTCTTTCACACAAACAATGGTACAATTTCTTAGATAAACCTGAAACATTAAAATGAATTTGAAATCATTGAAATATTAGTCTTGTTTAAACCTTCATCAAAAGCTATGGTTAGGTCGCCCATTTTTTAAACACAATATCAAAAATTAATCGATATTTTCGTAAGGCAATAATGTTTAGTGCAGCAAAAATGATTTTATTGATTTCATTTGGTTGGATTTCAATTTCTATCCAACTGTAAAAGTTAATGACTAGAGTGACAAACTTCTGCCACTTAACACTGTGAATTTAAAATATTATTCTAGTAAACTATACTACTTAAAAACTTCCTAGGATTATGAAGATTTTGTTGTTAATATTTGGTACAGAGGGGTTTAATAATTTCACCATTGCAAACGCTGGTGTAGAATCCCGCTAACCACATATCGTTCGATTATTATACATCCCTAGGATCCACACGTCACACTAAATATTTTTAGTTTTTTTCATAACAATTTATTTGAATCAAGCCAATTTTATTACCAATTTCTAGCTCTATATGACATTGTACCGTTATAACTAAAGCCCGGATTTTCGTGCAACAAAAATTCTGAAATGTGCAATAAAAACTTGAAATTGTGCAAATGATAAAAAAAGTTTGAACAAATAATTCGTTAGATACAAGTCTTTCCAAAAAGTTGTTTTTATCTTAAAATTTATTGATCCAGTCCTTAGAAAGGGAGTAGTTAAATAATCATTGTCTAAAATACAATAAGAACAAATAGCATATCTTTATTGTACGTGGTATACATTAGCTATATGTATATATTACTTAGGAGTATAAATATGTATGTTAGGAATGATTAAACTTTATTTAATTTCCCGTTAAGAAGGCAGAAGAATAAATTGGCTTTGTTTCAAGTGAAAATGTTTACTAACAGTAAAGAGGGCTTAATTTAATAACTCTAAATAGCTAAAATAAAATAATAGTTGGGAACTCGAGTTCGCTAGCTAATGCCAATCTAAAGTTCTTAAAATTGTTACTTTTCCAAAAACACGAAAGTGTTGTGAATTCAGGATTTTAATGCAGGAATTTTGAGTATTCAAACTGCAGGATGTGCAATTTTATGCATTCAAACTGCAGAATGTGCAATTTTATGCATTCAAACTGCAGAATGTGCAATTTTATGCAGTAACCTCCAAAACGTGCAATTTTGTGCAACATTAAACTAAGGTAAATTTGGTCTAAACGTCCTAATTTGTATAAATAATTTATCTCTGGCTGATTACGAACTTGCAACAAAAAGATACAATTGCACGAGAATCTCTAGTTATAACCAACGAAAAATGGCTTGTCCTCGTATATAATAGTATATATATAGATTAATTTAGAACATATGTTTTATTGCTAATTGTTTACAAACACCTGCACTAAAGTAGTATTTATAAAAAAACTAGCTGAAAGTACCCCGCTCCGCTACGGTTTAATATCATTAGGATGAAGACAACTTGAATTAGTAAAAGTTAAGCTTAACGTTGATAATTATTATTACTTAAATAAACCTGAACAATTCCATTCTTAGAATAATTTCAATAAGTAAATTTGACAATTTGCAAAAGTTAATTTTATATTATTTTATAGCCCTCCAGTGAAGGTTCGAGGCAGCACTACCATATCATCTTACCCAGCTCTGATACCAGACCATCGGCTTTTCTTATGGCATACTTTAAGTGAATATAGTCTTAACTTCTCAGCTTTTTTGAAGAAAGTTTAGTCTTTCTGTTTCTATTTTTGCGTACATATCAAGCATAAATTGGTTGAGGAGATTACGAAATTAAAGTAAATAAGGTTCTTCAAATCCTCGCTCCACTAACATTTAGGCGTAAAAATCAGCTGCAGACACAGTTTTCTTAAGTGATGTATTGGAGTTTGGGTCACGCTGAGGGATATTAATACTGTTCCTTTCTTCTCCATAAAGAGAATCATACTAAAGAGAATCATACACTAGGTAGAACTATTGATTCTTATCTGTTTTTTGTCCCTACATCGAACTGGCCTTACATGTCATCACCAGAGAACATAAGTCTTTTAACCTCCTCTTTAACATAAGTCTTTTAATAGCTTCTCTTCACGAAACAACTCAAACTTGTAAGTTGTAAGTAACCTCTGCAGCTACCATGAGTTCACAGAAAGTAACAATATTATAAGGTTTCAACATCGATCGTATTTTTGTTTGTCTACAACTAAAAGGAACTTAATTTGTGGTCAAAGTGTGCGGTTTAAACATCTAACCTATTTTTTAACTTAGCTTATCTCCAAATACCATATGGGAATTAATCTTTTATTATTCACCCAATAAAAATTGTAATCATATTTTTCGCTAATCAGCCGTGATCCAGGCCGATTTTTTAAAATTCCTTTCTTAGCGAGCACCTACGGCCCTAGAGGAAGCTACATATCGAATTTCATTCCAATCCGTTCGGTGGTTTCTGAGATTTCGTGTTAAATGAGTGAGTGGTATTTGACAAATATATAGTAGATAAATATTATTTTGATATTTTTGGGATATTTTTTGAACCCCAACTCTGATTTAAAAAAAAATTTACAAAAACCTTTCCGGGGATATACTTAATAATTTACCAAATTTTCACGGCGATTGGATGTATGGTTTTTGAATCTATCGAGAACAGACATACACACATTCATTTTTATATATATAGAGAACTATTAATGTTTATTCTAAATAATCAAAGTTGACAACTATCATCAAATTTTGCAATCCTAGCAACACCAACAGAGCTATAGCGTGTTGAAAAAAGCCTCTACACCTGAAAATAGGGGTTTATGAAGTGACTTCTTTCATTCAAACCAATATAGCTCCTAAATGGCAGGTCCTGGGGATAAATGTTATAGAGCAAAATGTTTTTATTTTATATTTTATATTAAATTTCTAACGACTAGGATGTCACATTTTCGAACCGAGCAACATCAACTTTTAGTTAGAGCGTGCCAAATTTAGTACATATATATGTATATATGTTCGGTCGTTTTTTTTTTTGTTTTTTTTTTTAGTTCATACTTCTCAGCGATCTAGCGCTGTATGTATAGCTTTCGTTTGCTGTTCCGTTCGTTTGGTCTTATTTTTTATTTTTTTAAACTTATCTCTCAGCGCTCTGTGCGTAACTCGCGATAAGGAAGTTATACTTACAATAATTTATTTTACGATTTTTCATTTATTAAGATAAATATTCCAATTTTTTTGGTTTTCATTTTATGAATTTCTAATGTTACTGACTTCTTTCACTAATCACAGTCGATGGGAAGACAGATTTTTTTTCTGGATGTTGTTTTAATGTATTACTTTGTAGATGGAATATGGATAGATGGAACATTACAGGGGTAACAGACATTTCCTAAATAGATAACTAAATGCAATTACACAAAAAAATAATTTGTCTAGCTGAATATATTTCTATCACAAATTAAATAGGGAATTTGTTTTGCTATATAACTTCTGTCAACTAGGACCTACCGTTTAGGAGCTATATTGTTTTGAATGAAAATAGTTCCTGTTTTCAAGTGTAGAGGCTTTTTCGACACGCTCTAGCTCTGTTGGTGTTGCTCGGATCGCCAATATGACAGTTTACCTAAAAGATATTAAATGGATATTCTTTTATTTCCTACAGACAAATGGATAAGTGGAAAGTGAAAAAAACAAAAGTACAATTTAAATAAAAATGACGTACGTACATGAATAGCTGGAGGACATCGAGGGCTCATGATCAATATCTCTTCCACCTCTAGGCAAAGAGGCAATCAAACTTTATTCGGCATAAGTTAAGAAGTTTCCCGAAGCTGGTGGGAGTCTTATTATTCGCCGAATAAATATTCCTAACTATCTACCTGAATAAATTATACTTCATGAATTTAACTAATACAAAGCGTAGTCTATTTTGAATTTAAATTTAATTTAAGGTACATTTATTGAATTTATTAATACTGCTTTGACCATGTGATTTCTTAATGTGAATTATAACAAGAAAGGTGGCTGACATTATTGCAATTGTAATGAGTGTTTTAATCATCTATTAACGTTTCCAATCACATTTCAGGACTCCGTCAGGGTTAATGATAAGTGAAGAAAAATATCAAAGAAATATAAAACTGATTTCTCGTGTCATCCAGCCGAAAAATTATACGATATTAAAAATAAATGTTGATGACACAGATTAATAATAAACTTTTAACTATGAAAAATATGCCTTTCATTATAGTTTAGGATTAATCTTACAATTTGGCCGTTCCAACCTAACCTTGGTTCCTTATGGATCGGATTAGAAAGATTTTATTGTATATTATATTAGTCTATGATGCTGTTATATAATTGAATCAAGATACAAATAGACAAAACACTTTTAAAGTAACACTTGAGACTTGTTAACGGATCTTTTTTAACCACTGCCACCATTCCATCATGGGAACTAAGATGACCTAGAACCAATTCGGGTGAAGACCTCATTCTGCGAACAAAGCCAAATAAAATTGTACCATAGAATAAATTGTTAGAAAGTCTGCTCCTAGAATCATAAAGTAATAATAGAGGAACATATATATATGATGATTTTCATTTCATTTAATTTTGAAATAATGGTTGTAAGTTATATTGTTCCTTATTGAAAACTAAATAAATTTAATTTATACCATTTCAACCTATGGAGCTTAGATCCTCCATAGGTTGAAATGGTATAAATTTGAGTACTTAAGTTGAGTACTTAAAACGTTGTAATGTTTCTTGGTTAACGATTGTGCAGTGAGCTAATGTAAACTGGAATCCATCTCAACTTCCAGGATTTTCTCAATTCAAGATTACAGGATGGTTTCTCGATATCTGAGTTGATCTTTGATATAACAGAATCAACAATTATTAGCCTCAGTCAGAGTCGAACTTGGTTCCTTTAGGTTTACGGGACCTGTACCTTACCCAGTGAGTTACCGACCAATTAGATAATAACATTAATTATTTTCTCTAGTTTACTATCAAAAGATCCTATGCTACTCCTCAATGCAGACTAAACGAAGTTATAGAAATTTTATAGATTTTTTTTTTTTTTTTTTTTTCTCTCTTTCGGATTTTAATTCACACCTGTTATTAGGGTAACAATCAGTGAATGTGATGAAATTGAATACTACTGGCCTTGCATGCGTGTGGGAGACTAGCACTCAATAGTACCTCCTCCTGGCATGAATTAAAGAGATTTATTTGAGCAAATCTCTCATCCAGCTTCTTTTAAGCCTTCTGAGAGTATTTCCAGGTATGTCAGCAGTGGCCATGTCATTAATGAATATGTTTTTATGTCCATGAAGTCTGTCATGAAATCGTCTATAAAGGTCATGTATATGTTCCTTTACTGTGGGTATTTCTGAGTCAGTGTGAAGTGTGTGGTTTGAAACGTACCAAGGTGATTTCGTGATTAGTCTGAGTAATTTTGATTGGAATATTTGTATTTTTTTAAGGTGTGTATTTTTTGCAGTCCCGTATGTTTGTGTGGCGTATGTCCATATGGGTTTAAGTAAGTAAGTGTATGTATTCAGTCGTTGTCGGAGTTTTAATGTCGACCGTTTATGAAGCATTGGATACAGAAGTTTTAATCCCTTGGTTAGACTAAGACGCTTTTGTTTTACGTGTGGGCCCCAGGTCATTCTTCTATCAAATGTAATCCTAAGTAATGAATTTCGTTTGTTTGTGGTATGGGTTGATTGTCGATGAAGACAAGTGGACAAGAGTCTTGTCTGAGTGTAAAGGTTATGTGCTGTTATTTGGTGTAGTTTAGTTTTTATTTTCTATTGTTTGAACCAGTCTTGTAGTATTGTTAAGTGATGTTGAAGAGTTAATGATGCAATTGTGGGGTGTTTATGTCTAGTTAATATTGCTGTATCATCAGCGTATGTTGCTTTAAAATTTAAAAAAAGAAAATATATATATATATGTCGATTGAATGATGTAGGCAACTGAGACTGACTATGTTTAATTTAGAACTAAGAACCGTAAAATAGTTACCGGTTGTTAAAATATATATATAATAAAAAGAAGTTTCATGGATGAGCGCTCGCCTTATTGTTTAGCTTCTCAACATCCTAGCGCTGGGAAAATCTGAGCTTCTTATCTTCGGTTAACGGATTGTTCTCCTAATTTTTTATTTATTTTTTTTATTGTAGATTTTTAAGCACTCTTTAATTGCAGATTTTTTTTTTTTTTTTTTTGAACAACGGTAAAAAAAAACAAAAAAAAAAAAAAACTAACAACAACAATGATAAATGTATCTTGTTATAGATGACCTTAATAACTTTTTTTTTTTTTAGGTTTCAGGTTAATTAAGTATATTATGATTTCAATAAGAACTCATTATTACGTCTGAAATTACGTGAATTGGTCTCTCACCGTAAGGAAATCATAGAAATCAAAAAAAATTCATAGCCACTTAGGACTGTCGGCTAAAGAAAGAATAGCATTGAAAATGTTTTAGTGGCTCCTCCCATGACCATTGATGCTCATATATTTTCTTATTTGTTTTTTTTTCTGACCTGTGATTCATTTGTCTGTAGGAGATCAATTTTCAAATTTAATAGCTTAATCCTGCTGACCGTCTATGCCCTTATTTATACGTATAATATGTACATAGCAAATGTTATTTAACAAAAAATATGCTCCATTTAATTTCAGATCAGAAAACTGTCCACATATTTTCGAACCGAGCAACATTAACAGAGCTAGAACGTGTCAAAAGGGCCACAGCACTTGACAAAAGTATGCAAAACGTATTTTTTTTTTTTTTCATTCAAACCAATATTGCTCCTAAACGGTAGGTCCTGGCGGCAAATTTTATATAACAGAAAACATTCTCCATTAAATTTCTGACGAGGAAACTGTCGGCAGATGTTCGATCCGAGCAACAATAACTGAGCTGGTAGTCCAGTCAGTAAAGGATTATGGAATGGGTTGTCTGTAATCCAAGGTTTTTCTTCATAATCATGTTTAGAGTTCTAAGGAAGTTAACATACTTAAATTCCTGGCGCTTTCGATCCTGGAATCAGGAAGTGGAGGGGTGCGGAAGGTCCCAATTTTTTTCAAAGGTTCGCGATTATATGCTCTTATCTCATATACGCAAAACATGACAATTGACTAAATTGTAGTTAACTAAATTCTCTACAAATTATATTTTATACACGTTTTTCATATTCCGTACCGTTTCTGAGATATACGGTGAATGGAGAAAAGATTTTCTGGAAAATGGTTACCATGGAGAATTACCACATCCTTGAAGAAGATAAAACCTATGGCAAAAATATGTGCGGCAGGTTTTGGGACTCTCAGTGTAAAAATGAATTATTGAAGTTCATTATATACAGTTAATTAGAACACGTAACGTGTACATAGACATATAGGAGGCATTGACTTTCAAGAAATAAAGCCGCTGCTGAATACATTTTACCAAAAAACGTTAAATCTGCGTAACTTTTGACAGATCGAAGATAACTCGGAATATACATCAATTATTTTTTGAAGTACATTTAATGTTCTACGACATTTATTATGAGGACTTTTGACATATAATGAACGGTTAAGAAAATGTGGAGAGGGAACGCGATGTGCCAAACGTGTATCTCGGGAACGGTACGGAATATGAAAAAAGTGTATAAATTATAATTTGTAGAGAATTCAATTAACTTCAATTTAGTAAAAAGTCATAATTTGCCTACAGTGCACCGTTTTCGAGACATGTTCGAAAAACTGGGAACTTTTAAAAAAATTGGGACTCTCCGCCCCCCTTCTTTGTGTTTCCAGGCCCGAAAACGCCATAGCTTTTAGTATGTTAGCTTCCTTACTACCATGAACATCCGAAGAAAAGCCTGGAATTATAGACAACGCACTCTCCACCCCCTTTTCGGCCCACTTTTTTTTTTACAATTTATATAATTTTTCTTATCTTCGAAATATGTTGCCCTCTCTCTTTCTGCGGAATATTCGCGAAGTAAAGAGTGCATATTTCAAATCCTAGAGTGGAAGTAATGCTTTAAAACTTTTTAGTGACAGCTTTATAGCATTATCATATGACAGTCCTCAAATATTAGTACTTCGTAAATTTCATTTAAAACTCTTTCTTATAATGTTAGTGAAAACTTTGTTGAGGTTTAAAAGCCGGCCTAACCATCTTAAGAAGAGAGCTGCCCGGACGAGCGAACGGTAGAAGAATCCCGTTAACCTTCCATGCTAATGCCGCCCCTACTGACAGACTTAGCGCGACCTCTTCCAACCACGCCTAGGCCTGGCATCTGTCCAGGATGTGTGTCCTGGAAAATTTTCTGGAGAAAACATGAGTCATTAATACGTATACTTACATCGTAATATACAGTTGAGATATTTTCAAAAATAGTAAAATCATGAGTCATCAGATTGGAACTCACATTTGTTTTTTTTTTCTATTGTAATGGCTGTTTTATAGTTTTAGTAGAATGTAGTGGTATTTTACCTTTTTTTATATCATTTTAAATATGGTATAAATGAGTCTTCGTCATCCACATTACTCGTTGCCTTTGAGTGAGGCTGCTTGTAACCATTCAAAATGAAAATGAAAAATAAAAAAAAATTGTAACTAAAAGTTAAACGAAAAACATCAAACTAACTAAGAAATAAATTAATTAAAATTAAAACTCTGGCCATGAGGCAGCTTAAAATAAATAAAATTGTCAATAAATATGACATTATTAGATGCAATAGAAAAACAATTAAAATTAAAGATAAGACCAGTGATTAATGAACTCTTATTTTTGTATATAAATTTGAAACCATAGAACAAAATACGACAAATGTAATTTTTCATGAACTTGAATATTATCTATAGTTCTATGTTGGAATTTCAGGTTCTCCTGGGGCTAACGCAGCATCAATAAAATGGATACCTGTGTAATAAGGGGAAAAACCTGGGCGGTTGAGCTTGATCTCGGCCAAATCTCCTCCTTTCACAACCGTTGACCCATTCATGCAGCCAAGATCCTTCATGTGTCCTAGTAGCAAAAAAGTGTTGAATTAGTTAGCACTCAGCAAGGATGAGAGATGGAACTTGTAGCAGCTGATGGTGTAAGAGTTAAATGAGTAATCTTTAGGTTTTCCCAATGAATATTCGTTTTTTATTATCCAAGTGGAAATAAAATTAAAAAAAATATAGTTTAAAAAAATTAGAAAAACACCCTTTTATTGCAAACCTAACTAAAAGGCTGAGTGTGGTGAATAATTTGCAGCTGTCAGACCTTTTAATTATTTGAGTTGAAGATTCGAAGCTGATTTCCCTGCACTATTCGTGATTTGTTTGCATTTTTAACACAGTCTATCCAAAATCAACAAAAAATTATTGGTTTTTTTTACATATCTCAGAGTAGGAATGGGCAAATTTTTACTTTAACAATCCTATCTTGCACAAAATGTAATGATCTACCACTTTTAGTTTATAATATTTTTTGATTGAATTAGACCAAAACTAACTTTTTAAAGTTGGCAAAGTTCTTCGATGTTTGATAATCGATTGTGGATAAACGCCTAAATCAAATTCAGATCAAGGGGGAATTAAACAAACTTTAAGTTTTTTTTTTACAAAATCAGAAAAAAGTTCAAAAAGCTTGGGTTTTTTTTTATTCCCAAACATTTTCCCCTTATCAATTTTTTTTTTTTTTTTTTTTTCATTTTTATTCTTTTATTAATAGAAATTTACAACTGTGTTAGAAAACACATCTAGTAAATATGCGGTATATATGAGATATAATGACATCAATAAAACTTGTAGACGAACTAACCATTGGTAGTACTCTAATGAATATTTACAAAAGATCACGAGGCCATCTTCTTTTCAGACGCCTCGGAGGATTGACAGGAATGGAATGGGAAGCAAGTTGTGCAACAAGTGGATTTGGATGAGCAGTGAGTTTATTATGAAAGGAAGGATATCTGGTCCTTATCAAATTTAGTTTTATTTTTGATATTTTATTCTCAGGACCCACCTGGATCATATAAAAACGTAAAACTTACTACTTCACCTTTTGCAAACCAAACGCCCCATTTTGGGGGTAATTTAACTAGACTAAGTGAGAACATTAAAACAAAGTTGTACAATTATTGTAGTGTCATTGGTGTATTGGAACGTGCGCATATTTTCAAGTTTATCAGATCGTTGGATGAAAACTATTCCGTTACATACAGTTGAATGTTAGTAAAAGCGTATTAAAATATGACTATTCAAAATATTTATTTGAACTTTGAAAAAATGTTCTCAAATTGCATTGGTTTTAAATGATTTTATAATTTTTAATGATTCGTTTTAGATTATTTTTTAATCTTCCGAACTGATTTCCTATAATCCTCACAGGAAATCAGTTTGGAATATTTGGAAGAATCTAGTACTTTGATATGAATGTGACATTTATAATGGTTTTGGGTTGATCTAAAACGTTCAATAATCCTGAAATTTGGAAGATTAGGAACATGGAACTGTAATGATTAGACCTAATCTAATCTTAATACTTTCTAACTTAAGTTCACACTCTTTCCCTCTCATGCATGAGCCTGTAGATTCATAAAGCCCGTCACTTTTCACCAAAACTGCCGTTATATCCTTGTTGAGCACCCCCTCATGGGACATACCCTTACCTTATTCATGCTGTCATCCAGCCGGTGCAGAGCTAGTTACCAGGGAAACGCAGGTGTACAATCGTGTACAATGAACCCCGTGAAATATCCCATCTTAGGTACGCTAAGGTTTCTCGCTTGTGAGGAAGCCATCACGTTCCACCATTTTAATTCGTCCCTTTTAAGGCCTATTGAGGAGGTTAATTATTTTATGATTTACACGCTATTAACGCAATAATTGTCAATTAACGTTTTACAACATAGGTTACAGTCAACGATCCCACACTGTCTGTTTATAATGGACTACATTACAACCAGTTATACGATTCTTCTAATAATAGTTGTTCATAATTTTTACATGAATCAAATTGTTCTGTAACGGAACATAAAGTTGGACAAAATCTTTTTAGTAATTGAACAAGAATTGGAATGTTGTAACGATTTTATTTATTTATTCCTAATGATTCGTATTATAGATGCATCGATTCTAGATTCCAAGGAACAGATCGTCAAATCGATTCCTAGGAAAAGATTGATTCCGCTAACTATGATAGTTTTACGATGCTTAATTAAGGCGTGGAATTTCAAAACCAGCTAAGACCAATATCCAAATTTTTCTTTTTTAATTGAATAGATTTTCTACTAGACTATCTTTAAAACGTTTTCTTTAAAAAAACAAAAAAAAAAAAACAAAAAAACAGTTGAATCGCATTAAAAATGGCTGTACATAAAATGACTTCCCTACCTAATCCAGTCCAAGCTTTACCTTTATCCACCAGAAAAGATTTAAAAAATAGACTTATCTGATTTTGGAATTTAATGCTTCAATTATGTCTGTATTATATCTTCTTTTTTTTTATTTAAATCTTTTATTGAATAATTTTTACAATCTGCCACAAATATGGACCATAAGTAATATAGATGGCGTATCATTACATTTACACATTATGTACAATGAGAAAAAAAAAAAATATATTAAAATAAATTAAATAAGTAATGTAAGAAAAGAAAAAGAGAGGGGAAAAAAAAAAAAAAGAACTATGCTGTACATAAACAATATTAAATATACTATTTACAAAATTAAATAGTAAAACTTAAAAAAAAGAAAATAAAATTTTAAAAAAATAAGTAAATAATACTAATAATAAAAGATAAAACAGAGGTAAAAATACAATTATACTCTATTTACAATTTACACTCATCCTATGGATCCCCCGACCAGACCCGTCCCTCCACTGATGATGGGATAAGCCAGGCACAGAGAGATCCCAGCTCTTGTCCCAGCTGCGACACTGGTATTATATCTTTAAAATAACATTAATTTTTTAATGCTTAGTAAAGAGTTTAAAATAATTATTTTATATAATTTAAAAATATGATTACTGAATTTCGAGCCCTAATACGCCAGTTAAACATTCGTAGGTATAATACTTAGAATATAATATCAAAATAAAATATTTACTTACCATTAAAAAAAAAAATAAAATAAAAAAATAATCGACTAGCTTAGAAAAAAATTAAAAAATGGACTTATCTGGTTTTGGAATTCAACTCTTCAATTATATCTTTGTTATATGTTTAAAATAACATGCATTGTTTAATACTTGGTAAAGAGTTTAAAATAATGATCTCATATTCTTTTTTTTTTTCATTTATTGATATTTACAACTGCACAAAATAATATACAAGTAAATGTGTTGACAGTGAACACAATAGCATGTAAATAACTTATGAAGAACTACTCACTAGTAGCACTTCAATAAATTCTACACTAAAAGGTATCAAGGCCATCTTCTTTTCAGACGCCTCGGAGGATTATCAAGGATGGAGGAGGAAGCAAGTTGGGAGACTAGTGGATTGGAGTGGTTATGGAGCTTACTATGGAAGGATAGGTATCTGGTTTAGGCTGAATCAGAAACATATGGAACATTAAGATCTTTATGGATAAGTTTATTGGTCACAAAGTAAGGAGCATTGAGGATTTTTCGAAGGATTTTGGATTGTAAGGATTGGATACGAGAAGAATTGGATGGTTTAGTGGAGCCCCAAAGCTCAACTACGAACGTCCAAATAAGTCTAATCGCAGTCATGTAAATGAGTCTTTCGTAATTAATTGGAAGCTTTGAACGTTTGTCTAGTAAATGTTGAAGTAGTCTGTAACAACGGGCAGCTTCTTGTCGTTTTAGTCTTGGATTTTATATATTTTAAAAATATGATTACTGAATTTTGAGCCCTAATAGGCTAGTTAAACATTCATTTTATTCAACGAAGATGTAGAAAAATATTATTAGTCCATCCTTTTTCTTTATATTTTTTTTTATTTTCACCTTTCAAGTGAAATATTTTTTGTGAACGAAATTTATTTCTTAGCTGGGGTATCGGTACCGAGAATCGAGAATCGATTTTTTTTGTATCGATACAGGTATCGACGATCGAAAATTTTGGTACTGGAACATCACTGATTCCTAAATATTTAATTTTAGACTATTTTCAACGTCATGAATCTGATTAAAAGCTCGAAAGTTAAACTTACAAATTACCTAAAATATAATATCAAAATAAAATATTTACTTATCATTAAAAAAAAAAATAATCGTTTGAAACTAATTTTTAAAAAAATTTTAATGATAAATTACATATTTCGTGTATTCCTGTTTTGGTTTTGATTTTTTTCAATAGGAATAGAAAAAACCGACTATTCATTGGGAAAAAATTATACCAATTTTCATTTTATCTCTCTTCCTTGCTGAGCGTTTATATTTAATTTCTTGACTTACAATTTTACTTTAATATTATAAATATACCGTTTATATCCAATTAATGATGTTTGAATTTTTTTATGTTTTTATAACTGAAAATGATTGGTAATCGTTTGAGGCTAGTCTTCTAATAAACTACATACAACATTTAGATTTAATAAAAAAAAAAAAAAAAAAAATTATTTATTTATTTAAAAGAAATAAATTGAAAATAAATACAAATCGTAAAAAAATAAACTTCAATATAAAATTAATAGATACAATTATCAAACATAATATAATAGAACAAATTTACTCAAATTGTATGTAATTTTAAAGTTTTATTAAATTGTATTATTTCTGATAGTTAATATTTTATAAAAATAATTTTAACAAATTAAATCAACAACTTTAAGGCTTCTATACGAACTGGAATATTTTTTTCTTGGTTCGTGTCTCAGCTGAAATATATAACGATGATTCTAAAACTTTTAGGCGAAAAGTTTCACTAAAATTACAATAATTACCCAGTATGCAGAAATATGCAAATGAATTTATAGGCATATTTTTTCCGATACATCCCGATATTAATGCAATAAACGCCAAATAGTCCAGTCATTTTAGGTTTTAACTTTATTTCCTATTACCGAATTCCTTTTTTCATAACAAAGCTGATTAGATTTACTAGCAGATCCCATTTATCAAATTTTGATCAAATTCCGTGAAATACCTAAGCTAGTCCTGATATATGTTTTGCCAAAACATATATATTTAGCGTGCTAGCATGGGTATTACACGGAGTTAATTAAAGTTTAATATACAGGATCTAATAAAAAATGTATCCAGCTTTAAGGTTTGAAAAAGAAATTTGGGATCGGACAAATAGTTTAGGAGTTATAGATAAAATGTACCAAAAAAAACTTGGATTTTATAACAATTCGCAGTTTTTTTGCGCGCTGACAAGGGTTTACACGGAATTTAATCAAATAGGATCAAATCAAATCAAATTATATATAGGATCTGATAGAGAATTTAACCAGCTTTGAGATGACAAAAAGGTATTCGGGACCGGACAAATATTTTTGGAGCTATAACGAGAAATGTACCAAAAAAATAAGGATTTCGCAAAAGTACGAGGTTCTCAGCGTGCTGGCACGGATGTTTTACGGGACTTGGTCAAAACTTCATTTATAGGGTCTGTCAGTAAATTTAACCAGCTCTCAGATGAAAACAAACATATTTTGGATCAGATAAATAGTTTTGGAGTTATAGAAAAAGGAATACCAAAAAACGTATTTTCGCGGAAAAGTGCGACATACTGCAAGTTAGTCGCTTTCTCACCGCTCTGCTCAAAAAAACGTTATCTTACAGAAAAATGCTACAAGAGTTTTTTTTAGATAATTTTACGATGATAATTTTTGTTATTACTTCAATTGACCTCCGAGCGAGATTGATAGGTCGCGAGATATTCGCGGAAAAAGTGATTTTCGCGACCTTTTGATAACTTTTTTTAGCCGGCACAATATCAATGTCGATTTTTCCTATATTCATTAATAAAGGTGTATACAAGAATTCAGCTCGCTAGGAATTTTTCCCCAGATTGAGGCTTTAAAGTCTAAAATGACTGGACTAGACTAACTGCATGTTCTGCATATAATCTTGCTTCAATATTAATTTTCAGTTAAGTAGGTTTTATGTTTTTTAATGGTTTATATTTGGTGACTACTGTAATAATTGTTAACTTCTTCATATCTAAACAAATTAAATGTAACTTAAATGTACAAGTTTAAAGTTATATTTTAAAAAAAGATAGATTACATTGAATTAGAGAAATTTCTATCTTTTTATCTTTAAAAAAACAAAAAAACAAAAAAACAAAAAATATTTTCGTTAAGAAAATAGGTGTTAACTCTTCGGTTATTGAACATTCGAACACAGAAATTTACTCCCGTATCGAACGTTGGATTTTTTTTTTGGTCAAATTCACCTTTGCCCCTCCGTGAATCGTACCAATATAATATTTTAATAATCATTAATATCAAAAGACAATAGTATTGTGTAGTACTATAAAGAAGTTTACTTTTTCCGAAATATACGTCTTTCTATACGAATCTAGGTCACTTTTGATAATAACGGGGACTTTTTTTTGTTTCCTGAGCACGCTAAATGATGGATGTGCCGTCACCCTGAATTAGTGGTCACACGTTGACAATGGCTCGTCATTATTTCTTACTCAGCTGTGTCAGGTGCTAGTCCAGGGTGAGCTAACGGTGAGGAGGGGAGAAGGTACCATTTTTGGGTTTTTAGATTATATCCCAAATACGGTAGACCTTAGAAAAATATATTTGCAATAAACATTAAAGCTAATAAAATTCCCTATAAAATTATGCATATACATATTTGTCGAACTTCCAGAAGCATTTTGTTTTTCCCAGGCAAGAAGAAATTGAGTTTTTATTGTTTTTTGTTTTAACAACCAGGGGTATGTTTATAATTTATTGCTTTACATCTCCTTATCAGAAGCAGTAGATTATAAAGCAATATATTATAAACATACCCATGTTCTATTTTTTTTTTTTTCCAGTCAGGGAAAATTGAGTTTTTTTTTATTTTAAACGTTAATATATTTTGTCTAGATTATGTTACAACAATTAATCTAGTAAATAAAAAATGTGTTTCGCCGGCACAAGATCTGCAGGGACTGCTCGGCCTGACCCAGAGTTCTCACTGACATTTAATCTGCAAAGTTAATTAAGGCAGTCCTAATAGTGCCTCTTCTCCAGCCAGAGCTTATATCATTATTCATTATGTTTATTTAATACGTTAAGTAGTATATAATAATTTTGTTTATTTCATAAGGATATCCCTCTATAATTTTTAATAATTAAGATAGAAATATACATATATTAACTAACAAAATGTTTTATATATTGGATGCTTGAAAATTTTAGATCCGAGCAACATTAACTAAGCTAAATTCAAATTAACTTCCGGTTGTTCATCATTCACTATGTGCAATTTCATAAGCCTTAAAATATATTAAACAATCAAATAAAAGTAAATTCGTAATATTATCAGACAGCCTGACCGGAATTTCGAAATCGGCCGCTTGCTAAAACTGCAATAACCAAGAAACTCTGCACCATATCGTTATGGAATGTAAGGCATATACACCTCAAAAAAACTTTTTTAAGACCTTAAGAATAAAACATTACATATAAAGAACTAATATCACTAAGCGGAAGGGATGAGATAATCTACATATTGAACTATGTTAAATCAATAAAAAAATTCATTTCAAACATTATTAAGTAAATATTTTTTTTCAAATTCGACTAATTAATTTAAAGATTATATCTGGCTGTATGGAACTACCCAATGCCAATAAATTAAATTAAAAAAAACAAAACATTAACAGCAGAGGTTGAGCATGTCAAAAAAAAACCCAAACCAATAAAAAGTCTTTTTGTGTGGATTGATACTTTTTGTGTAGATTAATGTAGAAATACCATTAATAATAGTATTTCTAAAAAAAAAAAAAAAAAAAAAAAAAAATATTAAATAACAGGAAGGCAGGAATAAACCGCCAAGAGGTCGCTGGTGCGGAGGCGAAAGGCGAAAACCGGTCCCGTGACGTAACAACAGCCGCTCCAAGCACAAGTCTCTTCCATAAGGCTGTCTTTACTCACCACTCTAAACGCCAATATCCTGGAACCTCTCAAAAGCGGACAGTCAACTACAGCGGTATTATTCTCCTTCAATGAGAGGTGTCATCTTGGTAGTATTATTTTTGTACTGGTTTTTCAAAGTTCCAAGTGAAACTCTAAATCAAAATTAGAAAAGTACTTTCAGCTTTTCTACCAGGTTGCTTAATGTGAAGATAAACTTCAACAAAACAAAGAAAATAGTAAATTAAAATATCACTTAAAATAATTATGGCTTGTAGAAATAAAAGTATGGTGAATTTTACTGGTCCACAATTTTTTTTTTCTTTTTTTTTTTTTCTTGACGTAGGAAAGCAGAAAATCTAGCAATGGAACATGTTAACTTACTGTTAATATTTGTACCCCCACGATATGTATTATTTAAAACATTTAAGATCAATTTATAAATATCTACCTGTAATAAGATTGTAGTTGTAGGTATAATTATAGGCAATTATTAAAAACTGTTTGATTATTAAAAACCTTAGATATACATAAACTGAAATCTATTATCTTTTGAAAATAATAATCAGTTTGGTTATTTATAAAAAAGTAATTTTTTTTTTTTAATTAAAAAAAAAATTTTCATATTAGGTCCCAAGACACATGGACTAAATATATAAAAAAATAAACATTAAAAGAACATTGAAATACAATTGTACTCCACGCGAATTTTTAAATTTCTGTATTAGCATAAGAGTGACGGAGGGTTATTTAATACATCGTTATAATTAGTCGTTATTTTAATTATTTTACAAAAATAAAAAGAATAATAATTTTCATCCTTGGATACGAAATTCCCTAAAAGCAAACGAACCGTTACAATGAAATGGTATTAATGAAAGCCTGCATTAATTTTAAATAAGCAAATTAGAAGTTGTTAACTAAGAGACTTATATTAGGTCCTTAATTTTCTTTCTTTTTTTTTTATATATTATCTAAATGCTCTCATTTTTTATACATTGTTTTCAACACATCAATTTTTCAATCGAATAACAAAACAATTCAGGGTTTTATGACGAATTAAAGTCAGAAAGTGCATTTTTGACGATCATTAGAGGATTAGAATAAACATTAGGCGAGGCGTTGGCATGTAAAAGTAAAGGTACCAATGCAGGTTGCATTGATGGATTAGCCCTTCACAAACTTCACCTTTGGCACCGATTTAAAAATAAGTTAGAACAAACTCAGAAGTATTTTTTTCTTATATATATATATATATACTGAGGTATCTATTCTCAATTTCCCTTACCAAGAAACGAGGTGATACCAAACACGAGTGCTTGAGACCTATAAGTTCAATTCTATTTGTAGAAAACTTGAAATGTTTTGGGGAATGCTTTTTACATAATTCTTAATTATTTTTTTATAAGACGAATATGATATGAGTATGTATAAAGGACGAGGTATTAACAAAATCCATGAGAAGTTAAGATTCAGAAATATTTTCCCCGGGACTGTGTAACGGGAAACTATTTACCGTTACTCTCTTAGGTCTATTGTCGCGTTAAAAAATGGTTGCTCAACGTGTTTCTTCGAATATGTTAATTGAATCGATAAGGAATTCTCGCCAAACATGCATTCATTATTTACAATTATCATCCTTTTATTGTTGGTTTGAAAGGTAGAAAATCTTTTGTTTACGCTGAGTAGAAATAAATATTTTCTAACAATAAGAAAAACTTTGTTAAATATATTGTATTATACTTAGACTTATTTTTATTTCATATTATACCTAAATTTAAAAAAATGTAGGCAATACGGCACTTTGTCCATTCAAACCAATATAGCTCCGAAACGGTAGGCCCTAGCGACAAATGTTATATAACAAAAAATATTCTCTATTTAATTTCTAATTAAGAAACTGTCGTCAAATTTTCGATCCGTGCAACACTAACAGAGCTAGAGCGTTTCATGATGTTACATTTTGGAATGTGAAAATAACGTTACACAAAATACTATTTAGTTATTTAAGAAATAACCATGCCAAAAAATTTGTAGATGATTATTAAAATCAATTTCGACCATGGAAGCAGATCTTTTGTATTCTGTAAATTCACCTACATTTATACAACAAAAACCGTTACAATTAAAAAAAAAATACCACACACCCCTGTGACATATGAAATTTTATAAGACAATGATTTGCTCTCACCATTTGTTCATTACATAAACTTAAAATATAGCAATTTTCACATACCTATAACAACATCCTAATACATTTAAGACATACGTTAACATACTCAAAAAAACATTTCTCAGCATAAAAAAAAACTATGAAATGAAATGAAAATGAAAAAATAACCTTTATTCTGGGACTTACTGTCCCCTAAGAATAAAAATAATGCAGAGTTAAAAGTACAATTGTCTGGCCTATTATTTAATAGTTAAATGCTTCAGTATTACAGCATACATGTTTGACAGGAAAAAAAAAATAAATTAAATTTTAAAAAATTTATATGAAAAATATATTAATAAATATATAAATAATATAAAATACAATGGTATATATATGAACATTAAAAAAAATAAAGAGAAAAAAAAAGTAATTCTAAGTATTTATTTCATTATTTACATAATTGCGGAAGATTGTCTAAAAGGTACAGAAATAAATTATTTTTAAAGGAAGTTATGAAAGCTGTTTTACGAATAAAGGTGGGCAGGGAATTCCAGGAGGTAGCACGAATGATGAAGGATTTGTCAAAGGAAGCGGTTTTATATGAGGGGATATATAGGTTAAAAGGTTGGGATCTAGTGTTTAGGAGGTGGATAGAAGAGCGCAGAGTTAATAAACTAAGAATATAGGAAGGTTTTTGGTTTTTAGAGATTGGAATAGGAAAGTACCCAGAAAGTATCTAGGAAAGAGCCACCCAAGGTCAGAATATCGGCAAGTAACATGTGACGGCCTATGCAGTCGTAAATCAAATTAAACAAATCCATAAACAACGTAATTTACAATAATAATTATTCGTTATCATTGGTGTTGGATCCAACTTTTTTATACCACCAGCTGATCATTATTTGTCTTCTGAAGACAGAAGTGATTTGGAAGGGGAATTATCAAATTCAGAATCTATTGATGTGGCTTCTAAATTATTTCGGATAGGTAAATAAATATTATTTTACAATAATATAATAATAACTACAATCTAGATAATGCTACTTCAGCACCCCTGTGGGGTTTAAACCACTACCTATTACCAATACTAGTTTATTGGATGCCATAACAAATAAGAGAGTAAGTGCCCTCTGCAGTTTACCTCTATGTTAAAATATTTTCGCTATCAAAAGTTTGTTTTTTCGACCAATTTCACTTCGGTAAACTGAGCCGAGAAGGTATTTATTAAGTTAACTGAACTTAATAAAAACTTGCGTGCGCAATTTGTAACCATTGCTCGCCTGATTCAGCCCATATGTCCCATGTCACGTGCTTGTAGATTCGTGCTAGTAATTATCCTAGTCCCATCCATTATTACAATCATATAAAGAAAATATAGCAAATGTTAATCTTCAGCTTACTCAGAAATTTCTCTTATGTTAATAATATAACTTATTTCGTAATATTTACTTTTGCAATTAGTATCAAAAATAACTTAAATTAATTATCATAAAGGCTATTGAAAAATCCCATAGTAAAAAATAGGCGTTGTTAAAATTAACAAACAAGACATGTTTGTAAATTGCCAACGTTTCGGCCTTATCCTTGATGGTCAAATTGTATTGACATAGGAAAGGAAACATATGTAGGTCAATCATTCAAATATAAAGACAAGATTTTTTTAATATCAATTTATTGAAATTTACAAATGTACAAATATATACATCAAGTAAATGAGCTGATAACGATTACAATAACATGTTAAAACTTGAAAAGAACTACTTATCAGTAGCACTCAATAAAAATAAACACTAGAAGATTTCTAGGTCTTCTTTTTTTTGTTCTTATCGGGAATGGAGTGGGAAGCAAGTTGAGAAACTAATGGATTTGAGTGGCTATGGAGTTTACTATGAAGAGATAGGTATCTGGTGTGGGCTAACTCAGCAACATATGGAACCTTAATGTCTTTATGGATAAGTTTATTGGTGACAAAGTCTGGGGCATTTAGGATTTTTCGAAGGATTCTGGATTGTAAGGATTGGATACGAGATGAATTGGATGGTTTAATAGAGCCCCAAAGCTCAACTCCGTAAGTCCAAATAGGTATAATCACAGTCATGTAAATAAGTCTTTTGTAATGAATTGGGAGCTTTGATCGTTTGTCCTCCTCCTTACTTTGTTATCAATAAATTTATCCATAAAGACATTAATGTTCCATATGTGGCTGAGTTAGCCCAAACCTATCTTTTCACAGAAAGCCCCATAACCTATCAAATGCATTAGTTTCTAAACTTGCTTCGCACTCTATAAACTCTCCCGATGATCCTCCGAGGCATCTGAAGAGAAGATCTTTTATTGTAGAATTGTTATTGAAGTGCTGCTGATGAGTAGTTCTTTTCAAGTTTTGACATGTTATTGTAATCGTTATCAACACATTTACTTGATGTATATATTTGTACAGTTTTAAATCTCAATAAATGGATATTAAAAAAAAATTGCATGTGAGCGAAAATATAATTTATTATTGTAACCGACTGCTTCGTACGCTTAAAAAGTCTCCCAAAGCAAAAATCTCGTAATGCCATCCGTTGAAAATTATGTTAGCAAAGAATTTCAGCAAATAATTATCTTGGACTATACAGAATTGAATTATATTCAAATAAAAGGTATGTTATTTAGCGTAAAAACTTATACAGTCTTTATCTCTTTAGCTTTTATTTTCCACTTGGTTTACCAATTAGCAATATCAAACAAAATTTCCAGGAGAACGATAATGTTAATGAGTTTTTATAGAAAGCCGTTTTATCTTTGACGAATCTAGTTAGCCTGATGGAGAAAGTTTGACTTGTATATATTGAATAGCATAGGTCCGTGGACTCCCAGCTGTGGAACTCCTGTTTTAGTCCATTTATGTTATCAAAATAATTTTGCATTAATTTTCCTAAATTACTACTGCAGTACTGCTTAAATTGCTGGGTAGCAACAAAGCAAACTACGTTATGTCACAAAACGCCTGCAGTGGTTGGAATATTTTTTTATTTTAAATGATTTTAAAATTGAATAATGGACAATAAAGATTGATCCAGATACTTAGAGCGGCGAGTTGCGTTCCCATGGTTACCCGACCTAATGGCTAATGGCCAGTTGATATTCCGTAATTTGTCGACGAGGATTGTAAAGGCTGTGGTCGTCGTTGTCAGAAAGCGGAACTAGACAAATAACCCTCATTTCTGTGAGCTCGGCTCCAGACCGCGTTACAGAACTCCCTGGAGTTATTGAACTGTTATCGTTCCAGGATAAGGTTTACCGAAACCGCAGCAACAGCTTTAGCGTCTGTACTCAGCGTAAACATTTACCTTTCGCTTTTGAGCATTCTTTTATATATTAATGATACATTTCTTTTCTATTGAGACTCGTGGCCTTTTTTAGAACAAGGTCGCCAATTACTTATTACTAATCTTAAGTAATTGTTATTTGAAAAATATAACCACATGATAGAAATCTTTTATTTTTTTTAATTTTTTCGCATTTAACCAAACACAAAAGTAAATAATTATAAACTATTACCATATAAACTATTACTAATATCAATCAAAATTCTTTCAAAAAGGTCAATGTCACTGTATTTTTTCCTCCAGATGAACTCACATAAATATGAGTCTAACGTTGCCCTCAGAGTTCCACATTCCTTCTTATTACGCCGTTTCGCGTATATTAGTATTTAGTTTAATTTTGTTTTGGTAAACCAAGTACCAGAATAAATAGATATTTTTCCTCGGCATTGTCTATTATGTCACCAATACATTAATTTATTTTTGAATTAAATTTCAGTAAATTGTAGTATTGCTGAAACTTCCCTGAACCACGAAGATGTAGTTAAAATTTGGTACAGATTGGTTTAGTAATTTTCATGGATCGTGATCACATGCGAAAAATGGCTTGTCCTTTTTTATAGAAAAAAAGGTGTAAGAACGGGCACTGGTGTAAATATAGGCACCCATACTCTCCCTTCTGGCTGAGGGAGATTTGAAGACTGGCGGCGAGGACTGTCTATGGAGCCATTTGCTAATATAAAATAGTAGTGAGCAGTTCGAACCATTCTTTCAACTAGTGTGGATGCAGTTTGAGCTATTGTGCAAATTGGTGTTCATTCTGGACTGCAAAATTTAGAAATACATGTGAAATCGTTTTCGCTCCCTGTTCCTTTGGCTATTTAGAAATAATTTCATAATGATATCTAAAAAGCGGAGATCTTGAGCTACTTTTTGAAGCACACCTTTAATCATGCACGGTTTTAGGTTACATGTGATAGTGGCCATCTTTCTTAGGTGGAGTTGAGGTAAACACCCTTTCTTGGTGTAAATGTGGCCTCCCGTTTCCGCGGGAACTTCAACGTATCTATTGTTAGAGATCACAACTTGCTACTTTTGTGATGGAAAGTTCTCTGAAGACACTTGGTGAGAGTTGTGGGTAAAATGTTCCCAAATGTAGAAACGTTGATCGTAACGGAGCTGAAAGATTCCTGTTATAAATAAACTCTCTACCGTTTCGAATTGTTTTATCCTGTTTTAAACTAAACTATTTTTGGTGACTTTTTTGAAATGGGCCCATATTTAAACCCTAATTTTGCTGGTGCTATTTTAAAAGCTTTCTGAAAATCTTTGGTTTTGAAATTTATTGTTTTTAATCATTGTTTTTCCTTATCAAATTTAAGAAACTTTTCATAGTTGAACGACAAAAATCTTGAATTTTTCAAGTTATAAGTAACTTTAAATCAAAAACAAAAGAGGGTGTCCATATTTACACCTTTTCCTCTAATATTATAAATAATTTAGAAATTAATTCACTCTAATAGTTTTACTAAACTCAAATTTGATGCTTGAAACAGAAAACATATTAAATTATTTCATAAGTATCGACTGAGTCGTGGCAGACATTTATCAATTTGGTTCTGCCCCTATCTTACCGAATCGATGGGAAATATAATTATCCCTCGTGATCCTATTATCTCGTTTGCTTCAGCTTAGGGCGAAACATATTCCAATCCACCTCATCATCATCCCAAAGTCCGATAAGTAGCATCTGTAACAATCCCTTCCTGAGGGCTTATCGGAATTAATTTAGTCCAGTATTATTCATTTAGTTAATGTTGTATTGGAACAAGGAAATTTATTATTTCTGAAGTACTTGTTTAAAAAATAAAAAAAAATATCGTTTCCTGTTACCTACTCAAAAGGGGTTTCGAATGTGATTTTTTTTTTATTCAAACCAATATACTTGTTTATATATATATATATATGTCCTATAACCTGTCTCTTTTTTTTTTATTTTTATGTATGGATAGGATAACTGCCATCTTCCATTCCTCAGGCATTTCTTCTTTTATCCAGATATCCAATATCAACTCGTATATCTCCCTATGCAATGTTTCTCCTCCCAATTCGAGTGCCTCTGCTGGTATCCCATCAGTCCCTGGTGCTTCGATTTTTTCTCAAATTCATAATTACTTCCTCTACTTCTTCAGGTTCTGTGGGTTCCAACTCTACGTCTTCCCCCGTTGCTCCTATTCCCTAAGTTCACCTAGGGTTCTATTTGAGTTTAGTAAGTCACTGAAGTAGTCCTTCCACCTCTCAATCACTTTATCTTTGCCTCCCAAGAGTCGGACCTATATTGGAGGAGCTATATTGGTTTTAATAAAAAAAGTCACTTTTTGCTTACATTTTTAAGTGTTGGGGCTTTTTTGACACGCTCTAGCTCTGTTGGTGTTGCTCGGGTCGAAAATTAGACGATATCCTTATTGTGAAAAATTTAATGGAAAATATTTCTCCTACAGAGAACTGAATCACAGGTAAGCAAAAAAAATATAAAACATATGAGCATAAATGGTTAAGGGGGCAACCCCTTAAGCATGTTCTATGCTATTCTTTCTTTAGCTGACAGGATCAGGGGGGATATTTTTTCTTTTCAAACAAACTATTTTTCCGTTGGTGCACATCAAAGTATTTAAATGTGTAATCTTACGTTGCTGCTAATAATTCTTCTGGACTGAGTAATATTAATGCGTGTTCATCTTTAATTCTTTTGTTGGACTTTCTCCACAAAAATGTATTCACGGATAGAAAACAATGGGCTAATGTGCTAATTAATTAAGACCCGACTAACCTCGAGATTACAGGTGAGACCCCATTGAATATTATTCAGGTAGCATTGGCTTAGCATATATTTAGTATATAGCTCTATATATTTGCAGAGAACATTAATCCCCAACGGGGAACGCCACCCACGGTATAAAGTAATTGACTCAATGCTGTTGGGTTGGAAACGGACAGAACTGTTAAAATTATGCAGATTGGTTCCCGTCATCGTTAGAACTTCTCTTCAGTCTTGAATTAGCTTTCTATTCATAACGTCCAGTCGAAAAGTATTATAATTCAACACTGCTTCCTAAATAATATAACGACATACACGAAATATTATTTTATTTTAATTAATTAAGTAATTATCTGTATATTAAGTGTTGTTCTTCTCACTTTTTTATCATGAAAGTTTAACTAAACGGAAATACATCAAATAAATATGCTGTAATCAGAATACAAAGTGATAACATGACAAAAACAAGGAGAGAAACTAACCCATTGGTACTTTTTTTTTTTCCCTTTTTTTTTTCCCTCTCTGTTATTACTCTTATTCTGTTATTACTTTTTTATTTCACTGTACATATTGTGTGAATGTAATCATATGCCATCTAGATTACGTATTGTCCACATTTATGTTAAATTCTAATAATTGCTCAATAAAAGGTTTAAAAAAAAAAAAAAAATCTTTTCGTTTCCCATTTTTTCCCTTCTTTTCTTCCAATATATTCTAATAATTTCTGCTTGCCTTTGCTTCCTTTCCTTCTTACCGCACCCTTCCGTTTTTCTTTATTTTCCACAAGAATCTTGATTTCATTTAATTCCTTTCTCTATCTAGGCAGTCTGTTATTTTTTTTTTTTCTGTTTCCTCTCTCATTTGTTTTACATAACCTTCTACGCTCTTGTATTCACGGATTTTGTCAAAGACTTTTTTGTTTAGTCTCGCTTGGTCCATTCGCACTATTTGCCAATTGAATTTAATCCTCTGATTTCCTGGTTGGGTCTTGTAACCTTCCTTTGTTTTTTTGGGTCCTTTGATTCTTCTCAGAATCCTTCTCTCTATTTTCAGTATTTTTTCTAGTCTAGGGTGTCTAGTGTTGTAGTGTCTTTCGAGGATAGTTTCTTCTTATTGCAAAAATATTTGTAATATTTTTTTTTTGTATTTATTTTTTCGAATGGGCCAACAGAGGACCACGTGCCTATTTCAATTCTTTCTCCCTTTTTATTTTCTTTTCTTCCAGTATGCTTTCATCTGTTCACCATGTTTCCTCTTTCTGCCCTCAGACCATTTTGCACCAGTCCTTTTCACTTTCCTGCCCTGGAATCCTTCCATTTTCATCACTTTTTGCCGAACGTCTTCTCTATTATTTATTTCTTCTATTTTTATATATATTTTTTTCTAAATCCCTTTTTACTTTATTGACCCAGCTTGTTGTTGATTTCTTACCCCACAGATATCTGAAAATCTCACCTGTCAATCTACTATCAGGCATTCCCTATAAATGACCAAAAAACATCAATCTTCTTTTTCTCATTACATCTGATATATTTTCTGCATTTTGATATATTTCAGCATTACTTCGTAATTTCCAACCTTCTACTGTGTTTTGTGGGCCTAATATTATTTTTTGATTTATTATTTTTTTTTTTACTGTTATTTATTTATTTTAAAATATTAATTTTGAAGAATTCAGGATAAAGATAGACGATGGCGGTAGCAATAGACCTTACGAAACAGACTGACTCACAAGGATTTATGTTATTCCTAAACTGGAAATCCCTAGCAAACGGAATGTTTAGTATTTATAATGTATTCAAATATATTAAAGTATTTATAACGCTTTATTTCTTACTTACATTTGATAGAAGTTTATTTAAATAATCATAAATAGAATCCTATGCAACAGTAAGTAATGGAATTTGGTTGAGTAAAGGCTGACTACAGAGGAGAGAGCAGGGATCCTTGAACTATAGCCGGCGACCAGACGCAGCCTGTGGTTTCCCAATAGCCCGATATCTTCGGCCGGAGAATGCTATCCCACAGGAATCCGATGTCCATTATCCACCACCATTACTGGAAGCGGGAGTCTGGATAGGTCCTCCAGGAAGGGGAGTCTGTACTTACTGCCTAGGATCTATATTTATTGGAACCATAACTTAAAACATTTCCATTAACTCCGCAAACATAACTAAAAAGTCATCAGTTAGGGGCAACATCTGTAGTTTAATTACATTTATTATTAACAATAAGTAATTATTATAAATAGTTCTTTAATATAATAAAATACACACTAGGGTAAACCAGACAGTTATTGACACCCTTTAGAAAATATTCGGAAATATTCACACTAAAATTATAGAAAGAATACTCCAATGAAGTTGAAATTTGCTGTCATTTTTAAGCTATACTTTATGCTAAGCAAGAAAGTTCACACCAAACATTGTTTCTGAAATGTATATATATATATATATATATATTTAAAACAAATTATTTTCACTAAACATTGGTCCTTCGTAACAGATAAATCCAATAGATATTTAAAAAAAGGATAATTTTTTTTTCTTTTTATTCCTCGTTTCCTTTCCCATGACTATCTTTTTATAACTAATATATTTAGCTATAATTCACAGCTGATAGGCACAATACTCTTTTTATTGATTAACAGTTTTATAGCTGCATAAAATATAACCATCCTCTTGCTTGTCTTTCTTGCACTGATTTTTGTCTGTGGATATTTAATCTTAAGTGTAAGTAGTGTAAATCCAAAATATAGAAAACGAACCTACTCTATATTAATATAAGAAGAGTTCAGAGTTCAAATAGTGTCATTCCTTGTTTAATTCTAAACCAGTAGTTAGGGCTCAAATACTAAATTACTTTTTTTTTTGTCTACTAGCAAAACTCTCCTGCAGCTTAGTAAAAATGGACATGCACCACTTGGCAGCTAACCCTCTTAATTATAATTTATATTATGTTACACTTGCAATATTCTATACTAAAGGTTAAAAAAAAAAAAAAAAAATCTTCAAAGAAATGTTTAAAACAGTATACAAACCGACTTCTGAAGGGATTTAAAAATGTTAAAGTGCTTTCTTTCAACAAAGTGCTTAAATTAAATTAAGATCAAAACCAAGACTAAAGCGACAAAAAACTGCTCGTCGTTACAGACTACTTGGAGTTGAGCTTTGTGGCTCTATTTAACCACCCAATTCATCTCTTATCCAATCCTTACAATCCAAAATCCTTCGAAAAATCCTAAATGCCCCTTACTTCGTCACCAATAAGCTCATCCATAATGACCTTAATGTTCCATAATTATGAAATAATTAATTGTTGTTGATTAATATATTTTTTATTTTGAAGAGAAAAGATTTACCCAGTCGGGATTCGAACCCGAGTCTCCACTTTTCTAGCGTGGTGCCTTATCCACTAGGCCACCGGGCTCGTATCCAAACCAGGGAAATCTTTTCTCTTCACTGATCCATACCCCCGGGCACTCGCAGTTGCGAAGTACAAATCGGGGATGAATGTTCATTGAACATTACTGTTAACTAGATCTTGTTGACATACGTCATATATATATTATAATTATGAAATAATTAATTGTTGTTGATTAATATATTTTTTATTTTGAAGAGAAAAGATTTACCCAGTCGGGATTCGAACCCGAGTCTCCACTTTTCTAGCGTGGTGCCTTATCCACTAGGCCACCGGGCTCGTATCCAAACCAGGGAAATCTTTTCTCTTCACTGATCCATACCCCCGGGCACTCGCAGTTGCGAAGTACAAATCGGGGATGAATGTTCATTGAACATTACTGTTAACTAGATCTAGTTAACAGTAATGTTCAATGAACATTCATCCCCGATTTGTACTTCGCAACTGCGAGTGCCCGGGGGTATGGATCAGTGAAGAGAAAAGATTTCCCTGGTTTGGATACGAGCCCGGTGGCCTAGTGGATAAGGCACCACGCTAGAAAAGTGGAGACTCGGGTTCGAATCCCGACTGGGTAAATCTTTTCTCTTCAAAATAAAAAATATATTAATCAACAACAATTAATTATTTCATAATTATAATATATATATGACGTATGTCAACAAGATCTAGTTAACAGTAATGTTCAATGAACATTCATCCCCGATTTGTACTTCGCAACTGCGAGTGCCCGGGGGTATGGATCAGTGAAGAGAAAAGATTTCCCTGGTTTGGATACGAGCCCGGTGGCCTAGTGGATAAGGCACCACGCTAGAAAAGTGGAGACTCGGGTTCGAATCCCGACTGGGTAAATCTTTTCTCTTCAAAATAAAAAATATATTAATGTTCCATATGTTGCTGATTTAGCCCAAACCAGATACCTATCCTTTGCATAGTAAGTTCCATAGCCACTCAAATCCATTAGTTTCTCAACTTGCTTCCCACTCCATTACCGATAATCCTCCGAGGCTTCTGAAACGAAGATGGCCTAGAGATCTTCTAGTGTAGAATTTAATTGAAGTGCTAGTTTTTATATGTCATTTTAATCGTTATCAGCTCATTTACTTGATGTACATATTTATATAGTTGTAAATTTCAATAAATTGATATATATATATATATATATATATATATATATATATATATATATATATATATATATATATATGTATATTAAAAAAAAGAAAAGATCAAAACTGTATTACATAAAATTTAACAATAGTACAATTCTGTAAGTTAGGCTTCAGTATCTTTAATAAGATAAAAAGATAAAAAAAAAAAACTTTTCGATGCCGAAACCACCAAACTCTAACCGCATGCATGACCCTTCCATCCCACTTTATATTTCATATTTAATTCTGGGATGACGATATGTGCATTTTATTGTTATTAATGAACTAATATTTTTGTTTCAGGTAAACTAATATGGTTGATGATTCCATTGTTAGTAGACCCCCATATTGAGTAAGCTAGTTTTTTTTGTTTATAAAATCGATCAATATTTAATAAAATCTTATTTTTCGATCGCTTATCTTTTTATTTATATTAAATATTAATAATTATTATTATTTTATATTTTAAACAGTTTTTATTATCTAGCATTTGCTGTACTTAAACGACCCCAGTCATTATTTATACCTCCCCCTGGAAACATATCGTTACCGCTATGGGAGAAATGACTCCTTTGTAGGCCTTATCAAAAGAATATTAATACGGCATTAATATCAAATGATCTGTTGAGGGAAGCTAGTCATGCGTTGGGTCCCGCATCCCAATATAAAGTTGAAGGAATTAATTTATTATTTATCTGAGTTTTACCTCCCGATGTTATGAGAATGATTTGGGTGTTAGTGTTTCTAGTTCTTGAAAATCCCTTCAAACTGTTAACCATGGGAGAAACAGTTAGTCCGTTGACCAACGTTTTTATAAGCCTAGCCTTGCAATTTGTTAATTGTAATTGAAAAAGAAACTTTAATTGGACATTTTTATCATTTGAATTGAAACGGTCGATTAGTAAAAATTCTTGGGATTCTAATCGGAGGTTCCAGTGAGAATTATAACCTCAATGATATTTCCACGCGTAGCTGTAATTTTTAACCTGAGACCATTCCAATGATTAGTTGGTTGAAAAGTACGTGAATAAGTTGATAATCCGATGGATAGATAATATTTACTGTATTTTAAGCGATATATCGCTTATAATACAGTAAATATCGTTTATTTTTAAATTCCACTGTAATCCAAATGTCACAAAAAAAAAAAATTAAACTTCTCCCCTCGTCCCCACTATTAGCTCACCCCCCAGGGGCTGGGACTTTTATTATGTTTACCTTCTAACTACTGTTAACGAAGCTATGAAGTCAAAAATTATCGCATATTCCATGCGCTCTACAATGTGTTTATTGACTGGACTATTAGAGAGATATATAGTGTTTTGTTTTGATTGCTTATTTTTTAAAATAAAAAATGAGCGGTAGTTGATCTTCGGAGGAATCGGTGAACAGAGTGATAATTTGTAACAATATCCTTAAGGATTGCGATTATTTAAGGCAGATCTGAAAATCAGTTGAAGGATACAATTTTTTGAGGCCAAAGAACATCCTTAGTCACTCTCCTTCACCGCTTAGAATTATTTTTCGTCCTTAAGGATACTGTTCCAAATTATCACTCTGTTCACCGATTTCTCCGAAGATGAACTATCGCTCATGCAGGTATATATGCAAACATGCATATATATATATATATATATATATATATATATATATATATATATGTATATATATATGTTTGCATATATACCTGCCTATTTTTGAGTTTTTATTGCATATAATTTACAGCCCTAGTGATCACGAACGAAAAATGGTTTGTTCTTTTATATAGTAAGTAATATGGATATATAACTTCAATTTTTCATATATTCCATATTATTTCTTTATTGTAATTCTCCTATGACCTACACTGATAGCAGTATTGGACTCGTCGATTCATGTGAAATTGGTAACCACCTTGAACTATTTCCTCGACTGAGTCAAGTGTAGAGTCTACTTTCTACGTACTCTAGGACCCCTTTCTTGGATAGCTTTTACTTGACCGGTAACTACTCACTCTTTTTAGAGTTTCTCATTTACTCCCGAACCGAAAAAGGAAAGTCACTCGACAAAGAAGGATCGCGAGTCTTTTTTTTTTTTTTTTCTCCTGCTATTCACTAGGAAAGAGACATTGTAATGGGGAACATGAAATTGAAAATCCCAACTGATCTGGGCCATCGTAACAACTGTCTACTGTTCCTTCAACTGGGTCGTCTACTTCTGCCTCCATTTTTGCCCATTCTCTTTTCCAATTATTTTCTGAATAAATTTTATTTATATTAGAGATTAGGAATAGGTGAATTCTTTTTATATATACATTAACTATTTATTGCTGTTGATAACTGTATACAACATATATAATTAAAAGTGTGTAATATGATTAAAGTGGCATGCCAATAACTTGTAAAGAACAACTCATCAGTAGTACTGCAATAATAGTTCTACATTATAAGGTCTCTTGGCCTTCTCCTTTTCAGACGGCTCAGAGGGTTATTGAGAATCGATTAGCAAGAGGGATATTGGTGGATTCGAGTGGGTATGGAGTTTCCTATGAAAGGATAGGTATCTGGTTTGGGCCAAATCAACAACATATGGAACATTAAGGTCTTTATGGATAAGTTTGTTTGTGTCAAAATAGGGAGCATTGAGGATTTGACGAAGGATTTTGGATTATAGGGATTAGATACGAGAAGAATTGGAAGGTTTAGTGGAGTCCCAAAGCTCAAATCCGTATGTCCAAACGGGTCTAATTACTGTAAAGCAAATAGGTATATTGTAATTAATTGGGAGCTTGTCTAGGAACTGGTGGAGAGTCGAAAATAATCAGTTTTAAATAAGAAATAGTTTATATACATAATAATGGTTTTATTATGCAGGTTATATAAAAATAGGTTCTTGTGACAAATGTTATACAATGGAACCTCGATTTATCGAAACTCAAGGGGAACGAGAAAACTTTGAATTATCAAGTATTACAATATATCCGAGGTTCGATTTATTGAGTTTATTTCTGACTGACTTCGATATATAGAGGTTAGAAGTTTATAATAAAATACTCAATTCAAGTGTAAAAAAATATGTACATATTTTATTAAAATAATAATAATGAAATAATAATTATTACATTTGTTAAAAATTTAAGTGGACCTCGGAAAAAATTTGATACAATTGGTATTCCAGACTTTTTTTGCAATAGCGCTCTTTTTGTCAACTCCGGCATTTACGGCTGGAATAATTTCCAATTTTTCTTCAAACGAAAGGGTTTTACGCTGTACCATTTTCGAGAATAAAAGAAATATTGTGGAACAACAGAAAACGAAACGTATCGCATAAATGTTTTATGAGAAACTGAAACAAACCGGAAACAAATGTCAGGATGGGAGTTACAGTTAATCCTTTGTAAAATCTCTGTTTACTCTAAACTGTACTTATTTAACAAATCGATTTCGATATGAAGAGGTTTTCCGATCAAAACTTCGTTTTGTAGAGGTGCAGTGTAAGCCAAAGAATCTTCGAAAATTCGATATATTCATGGTCTTGTTAACCAATGCTTCGATATGTAGAGGTAAAAATAACATAGGAATGATAGGCAGATTTAAGGAGAATAGAAAAACTTCGATTTATCAAGGAATTCGATATATCGAGGTTCCACTGTATAACAAAAAATATTCTCCTTCAAATTTTCTATCGGAGCAACACTGACAGAGGTAACGTGTGTCAAAATTTTACATTTTTGAGTTTGAAAAAAAACGTTATACAAGAAAACTTTATAATAATAATAACAATAATAATGCTTTATTGACATATTTACAATTACAAATCATTTAGTATACATGTGCCGGTCTTAAGTCCTCTACATGATTGACATAGTTTTATAGTTTAATTAATGGTTCTACACTTTAAAGATTATCTGTAAACAGTGAGAAAAATAAGGAAAAAAACACATAAAAAAAAGAAAAGAAAAAAGAAATGTAAAGAAAGAAAAATAATTACATAGTATAAAATAAAATAAAGCTTAAGAATTAAATACAATTAATAATTAAATACAAAACAATAATAATAAATATAAATAATCTATATATAATAACCAGCACACATAAATGAATGACTGTATGTATACATAGCAGTTGAGTAATCAAAGTGAAGTTTATGTTAAGAGTACATGTTTGGTTCTTTTGGGCGTGTATCTTTTGAGGGAATTTTTATCGTACTTACCAATTTCTTTTAATAGGGGATTTTCTGAATTTGTTTTTTTTTTTCAAAGTATGCTTTGGTTTGTTCGAAGACATACTGTTTTAGAGGGAGTAAGTTTAGGTCGTGGAGCATGTTTGATATTTTAGTATAACGAGGATAATCATTGTTGATCCTCATGCAAATTTTTTGAACCCTTTCCTATTTATTATTGTTAGTGGAGCAAGTTGAGCTCCACACCGGTGAAGCAGATGTGATTTGTAAACGGATAACTGTTTTATATAGTTATTTGAGGTTAATAAGTTTAATTTTGGTTATTAGTTTATAATAATTTTAGTTTTAATTTTAGTTTAATAGTTATTAAGTTTAATTCTAGGGCTAATTTCGATTTTTTGTTGAAGTACCTAGGGAAACATTTTGTTCAAAAGTTTTTTAGCAGAAAACTTTAGACCCTCAGCCAAGAGACATAGGTTTCAATAAAATCACTTCTCAATATTTTCTTCCTAAAAGAGAAAGCCTAAAGTTCATTATGTTGATGTAATGGAAACTATAAATTAAACCCAACCGCCTTATAGATCTGTATCAGGATAATTGAAAATATTTCCTGTAACAGATACTTAGTTCCGAGCCATTTCTCCCCAACCAACTCCTATAATGGCCTTCGATCTGTTGCCCTTACTTTCCAGATACGAAAGTAAAACCGTACAATACTCGGCGTGTAACGTCTCTTTGTTGACCGGAACCTCGTCTAAACAGATTACATCTTTGGATGTAACAACTCTTCGTCAACCAGAAATCATATAAACTACATCTGAACCGCCATATTGGCTGGTACGAGGCGACCTCTAAAGTAGCACGTGGGTGTTTGGAAAAGGTCCCTTGATGTATGTAGTTTCCTTCTCTCGTTGACCTCAGCTGTAATGTCAGGGGTTCTTGTTATGGATGTTGCTGGAAGGGAAGGAATATCAGTACGACAGAAAATTGTTCGTCTAATAGTAGATTTAATAAAAAAATAAAAAAAAAATCAAAATTTCCCTAAAATTTCATATTGTATATATTAAAAGAAAATTAATAAAGAAAACAACTTACCAATTATTAATCTGATCGAGCTTTGAACTATTGTATTTATATATATATTTTTTTAATTTATAAAAACATACACTCAACAGCAAAACAAAAAAAAAAAAAAAAAAAAAAAAAAAAAAAAAAAAAAAAAAAAACCGGACACTCAGATTTGGTCTCATAATTTCGTTAAACACGTTGTGAAATGGCACAGAAAAAAAATACTTTGATGATACTTTTTGATAAATACAAACGTTCCTGTGTTGAAGGAATGAGGAATAGATTTAAAAAAATTATCCCTATAATTGAAATTTCGCAAATTCAACTTCTTTGTTATTCATCGGATTGTTTTCATTTCTTCTATGCCTGACAGGATTAGGGGCCTTCGCCGTAGAAGGGGGAGAAATACCCGCTATTAAAAGAACGTCCCTTGTCTGAAAACCTGATAAAAATGAAGAATCAAGTTTTTAAAAAATGTGTTAATTTCTTATTTTATGTTTATTTGGTAATAATTGATAACAAATATTCATTTGTAGCAGATTTTGTGTAAATAGCTTATTCATAAACCATTCCTTACCATAAATTAAAAATATTAACGTATTTAACAAAATTATGAGACAAAATCTTGTGTGTTGGTCAAAATTCAATCATAGCTAAACCAAATTAATTTTCTGGATTCAATCACTAACTTAATAATGATGAAATCTTTCAGTAATTTTTTAATGACTTTATAGTTATTTGACTGAAATATTTAATCATTTTAAAATTAGGTGATTAATTCCAGGAAAATAGTTGGAAACTAGCTGTGATTAAATTTTGATTTTTTTTTAGCTATGATTAAATTTTGCCCAACTGCTTATGCGTCTTCCTTAAAACGTAATCCTTTCATGAAAATCTTGACCATTTTTTCTCCCTCTCGGATGTCCATTTAACAACCTTAACCATTTTGCAAAATTTACTTCTTCGGCATTACGGAAGTTTATTAATAGATTTTGGTTTTACAATAAAGAAGATTTATGTATTATATTGAAAATACTCAATGGATATAAACACCCCTATCCTACAATAAATATTTGGAGGGGGCAAAACTAATTAGTTACATGTTCGATACCTTGTACAGGATAGGAGGCAGGATGTGGTTGATTAACAACAGGTTGGCAGGTCTACCTGCTACTTCTTCTGTTCCCTTTTTTTTTTTTTTTGTTCTTTTTTCCTGTTCCCTGCATCCTTTAACGTACGCCTATGGTTCCCAGCTGTGTGGTTTAAGTTTCTTCCGTTGTATGGAGCACTGCTTTCTTGAACCCACGGCTATGATTAAAAAAAAAGGAAAAAAAACACCGTGATAAATGTCTATATAAGTAATCACAGTAAAAATGAGGGTTTCGCTAAACAGTAGACTGGCGTACTATACAATATATAATCGGTCCCATATCTATTTACCGATACTTTAAAAAAAGTTACTAAAACCAAGGCAGAACTCATGGGTAAACATTCGAAAAATAAACCGCAATGTGAATTGCTGAATTTTAATTGGTCTGACCTTACAAAATCGTGTCTTGACGGTGTTCAGTCCCATGGTTAAAAAAATTGAGCATATCTGTTGCAAAAAAAAAAAAAAAAAAAAAAATTCATTTAATAAATTTGTAGAATATTGTGACACCTATTTGTTTCTTATTATTTTTATTATTCAAGTATTATATTACATCTATCTCCGGGTAAAAACAGAACAAAAAAAAAATCCTTTATAAAACATTTTTTTCTTGGACATCTTACTTGTTTTGAAATATATAGTCGATGTTACAAATTCTTTGAAATAATACAGTGGAAACTCGTTATTTCGTCACTCGATAATTTGTTTTATTCTGTAATTCGTCTTTTTTTTTTTTTTTTTTAATTGGCAACTTTGAATAACAAACTAAATTTGTATGTAATCCATTTTTTATCCCCTTGCTACTTATTTAATCTTTAAACCGCATCATTTGGCTTGTCACTAAAAAATAAGGAAGTATGTGAGCAGTTGACGAGTTCCTAGTTAACTTAATACTGGAAAGCTCTTCCTACAAAAACATTAGCATCTGGCTCAGCAACGTCTGCTCCAGATTATAAAATGAGAAAAGATAAGCAAGAGGTAAGCAGCTGGTTAAACATGGATAGTACGGATGTAGAATATGAAATTTTAAATTACAATTGAATTATAGAACAAATGCTGAGTGCTCAAAATGAAGCTAGTGATGAAAAATATGATGACGATGACGTTTCTAATCCTTCCACTATTCCATGCAAAGAAGTAGAGGAAATTTTAACTAAGTGCATTGAGTGGTTTTGAGCAGCAATGTGAATCAGATATTTCACACCTGATGGGATGCGGAAAGTGTTTAGCTTTTTTTTCTCATTGTCACTCAAGTCCAATGTGTATAATGTTCATCTGTTCGTTTTTACATTAAATAAATTGAAAAAAAAAATTACAATTATATTGTTTAAAATGCCTTTTTGTTACTTTACCAGCAAAATTCTGTAATTCGTTATTTCCGTTATTTCGTCACCCCCCTCTCCCCCACTCACGATGAACTATCGAGTTTCTACTGTAGTTACTTTTCGATCGTCTGCCTAGTTTCGTGATTTCTGCTATATGTTGACAGATTTTTTAAACTTTTTAGTATTACTAATTATTGTTCATGTATGTTTATACTTGTATGTATATACTTATTTTGTGCGATTCTTAACTTTTTAGCTGTTAATATTGATAAAATATAAACAAAGGAAATAACAATTTCTCCCTGACTGAGAAAAACAATAAATCACGAATATGTGTTTGTGTCATCTGCTGTTTTTGATGAGAGAACTGTAGGCAAATTTTCGATTAGAGCGACACCAACTGAGCTAGAGCTTGTCAAAAAAAGGACTAACACTTAAAAAATGTAGGCAAAACGTGACTTTTTTATTCAAACCAATACAGCTCCTAAACGATTGGTCCTAGCGATTCATGTTATATAACAAAAAATATTCTCCGTTAAATTTCTAATTGAGGAACTGCTGTCAAATTTTCGATTTGAGTATTACCAACAGAGATACAGTGTGTCAAAACGTTACATAAAAACTATAGACAGTCACATCTATGTCAAAATGGAACTGTTAGTTAATCAAACATTAATTCATATCTCTTCTTAATGAGGAGATCCTGGATAGTAGGTAAGGCATAAAACCCCTTCTCACCGGGCCGAAGTTCGAGTCCGACTAAAGCAAATATTTATCCTGTTATATTAGCAAAAGATTGAGCCTGAGTTCAGGAGACTCTTCAGGGGCACACTCATCACACTCATCCTCTATAAAGTGGGCACACTCATCCTCTTTAAAGTGGGCACACTCATCCTCTATAAAGTGGGCACATTCAATTTTGGAGGAAAGGAGGTGGTTAAGAGAAAAATGTTACTTCTTCTTCATATCTCTTTTTCTAGTTGTTATGGAATATCCAGATTTTGCTACCCAACACTTCTGCACATAAATTCTTCATCCACTGAACTAGATTGTGTTCTATAAAAAAAAAAGTGACATAACCCCTTCATCCACCAAACTTATCAAAAAGTAGCTAGTGGAGGGCCGGTTGAGATGGAAAAGTCGGTTTAAACTTCCCCCTCGGCTGTTGAGAGTATCGATAATAATCATGATGATGTATGTGTATATTCATTAAAAAAACAAAACATTTTTTATGGATTTATTTGAATAGATATGATCATTTATCAGCGAAAAAAAAGGAAGTAAATCAAGTTATGAAATAGGATCAGTATTTCAATATGTCGAATTCCAACTTAGCGGCAACTATTGGACCTTGTCTCTGGATAGATTTCGAACCATAGGCATGACTACATTTCATAAAAGAAAGTAAGAATATTACTTTCCTGTTTTATTGAGGATATGGGGGTAGGGAGAACTGCTCGGGAATGAAATCATTTAATGACTTGATGGTCATAGTTGCATCCTTGGTCTGTTCCACTGGGTAGTCTTCTTCAGGAACCAGTACCACCTGCATGCCTGCCTTTATGGCCGCTAGTACCCCGACTAATGAGTCTTCAAACACCAAGCACTGGAACATGATTCTGTCTTAGTAATTACTAATTAGTTCTACGTAATGTTTATAATTTATACTGTAATATGTGTATAGTAATTCTTCGAGATAACGCTGGAAACAAATCGACTCCGTATAGTGAAGTCAAGATGAGTCGATAGAAGAATCTATCTTTTTTGCTAACTCATCGAGAAGTGACTGGACGTAGTTGCGTTGAGTGTAAATCAAACATTACAGTGAATGTAACCACATTCCTAGATAAATTGCTTAGTGAGTTCTATATCTGAACTGCAAGAGACCTGGAACCATATGATTCAATTAAATTTTTCTCCTTTTATAATTTTGTGTCATCTACGTTTTTTATAAGAACTTAATTACAATAAAATGTAATACATCCTATTGTTCAGTGCATGAAATATGCGACTATTCAGGGTTTCGTTAGGAGTAGGGGGGACGTATTAAAAGTCCCCGCCCCTTTAGGATGAGCTAACAGTGAGGGGGTGGGGAGAAGGTCCACTTTTGCATATTTCGATTATATCTCGGAAACGGTGTACTCTAGAAAAATATATTCCGAATAAAAATTAAAGCTTATTAAATTTCCTGTAAAATTGTTTATATACATATTTGTCGAACTTTTAACGGTTTGCGAGTTATATGTTATTAAAAATCAATATTTTTGGAAAAAAAAAAGAATAATACTTACCTCACTTTTTGACAAATATTTGCTTCAAGTGCCAGAAACATATATATACGAAATTAAATTAAATTTAATTCTCTATGAATTTTACATTGACATTTGTTCTTAGAAACGATCGGGGATGACACTAGAAGCAAATTTTTGACAATAAGTGAAGTAAAAATGTCTTTTTTTTGTGAAAATTATCGATTTTCAATTACGTATTTCTCGAAACCCATTGAAAGTTAGACAATTATGTATAGGAACAATTTTACAGGGAATTTAATTAGCTTTAATTTTTATTATAAATATATTTTTCTTGAATCCACCATTTTCGAAATATAATTGGAAAACCCAAAAATTGGACCTTCTCCCCTCCCCCCCCACCGTTAGCTCACCCCCCAGGGGCGGGGACTTTTATTATGTTTATCTTCTAACTACTCTTAACGAAGCTCTGGTGTAAAAAATAATGGCATAATTCATGCTCTCTACACCCCTCATTTCAGCAGTCATTAACTGGACTACTAACGACACTGAACATCTTCTATTTCCATAACACTGCAGAACTAGGCGAATTATCTATATACTGTCATATCTATTAATTAATTTAGTTTAGTTATAAACAATAACAAATAGAGCGTTTAAAAAAAAAATGACCGTTTTATCAAATTCCAGAGTTTCAAAGTCTGTAAATATCTTAATACTGTTTATTATTTTCCAATACTTAATAATCCCTTTAGAGCATCCTCTAAGCTTGTTTACTAACACTGGCTTCTTCAAAAAAAGCCTCCATTCAGTTACTTATTTAAAAAAAAACATGACTGTTCTACGAAATTCTCGTAATTTTAAGACATTACTGGAAAAAAAATTTCAAAGCCGCTGAAGCAACTCGTGAAATTATTAAATATGAAGGGGAAGGTGTCCTTGAAGAGCGCACTGCGCGGCGTTGGTTTAAAAACTTTATAAGTGGAGATACGACGTTGGAAAGGAAGAAGGGCTCCGGGCGGCTATTAATGGGCATTGATGAGGTTCTGACGGAAGCTGTTGAGTCAAATCCGTCCTCAAGTATTCGCGAACTTGCCAGGAAGTGTGGTGTGTTGAAAGATACTGTTAGTCGCTATCTTCTCTCCATGGGGATGGTGAAAAAGACCTGTAGACTGGTCCCTCACGAACTTACTCCTCAAAAATCAGCAGAAAAGTTTACAGAACTTCATGGGTTTGAACTCCTGCCTCATCCACCATATAGTCCAGACCTCGCACCTTCGGATTACTACTTGTTTCGATCCATAGCCCATTTTCATCAAGGGAAAAAATTTGATAATTTTGCGGAAGTTGAAAATGCTATCCATGAGTTCTTTGACAGCCATCCCAAGGAATGGTATCAGCGTGGTATCGAGCAATTGGCTAGCAGATGGGTAATGACGGTAGATAACAATGGACTATACTTTGAGTATTAATTGTATTTTATATCAAAGAAATAATAATACAAATATTCGTTTAAGAAACGGTCATTTTTTTTTATACACCCTATTACTTTAACCTTTCTGTTAGCAACCGTTACTTTTTTTCTCACTCCGTAGTATCACGCTTACCTCCAATGGTGCAGGTTTCTTCTCGAACCTCTTCGCAGCTACTAGGTAGACAGTTGGATCCGGCTTACCGACGGGTACTTCAGGGTCCGAAGACACGTTGACAACGTGGTGGATCAACCGGAATAGTTCGGAATGCGTCTTAGTTTTGACGTCATAGTTCAACTTGTTGGTTCCCGTCGCCACCGCCATAGGTACTTTCGAACGGTGCAGGTGAGTAATGAGCCGCTCTGCACCTGTTCGTATCATTAAAATGGTTTAAATGTGGTGTACCTATTTACTTTATGTATTTAATTGAAGGCAACACTAAATCTGAATAGATTAACCAACTACCTTATTAGTGAGCAACTTCCTTTTTAGTGAATGTATTCCAAAAATGTATTCAAGTTCACTTAATATACAGGTTATTAATTTATGTCAAAGAATTTGTGGAGAAAAAAACAATTGTTTAATTCTTCTTCTTTAGACTCGCTGGAGGAATATGTATAGTACAGTAGAATCTCACTAATCTGCCTCCCGTTAGACCAACTCTCCGGATAAACCGCCCCTCCCGCGAAGTATGGGGAATGGGAGAACAATAGAACAATATATAAACATTAAGCTTATAAATATCTTTATATTTTAATTAGAAATTAATATATAATTCGTATATTTAGTTTATGTAATTAGATATTGTTATAAAAAAAAAAAAATTATAGTTTAAAAAAACTAGAAAAGCACGCTTTTATAGCAAACCTAACTAAAAAGCTAAATGTAATGAACAATTTGCAGCAGTCAGATCATTTACTTTTTAGAGTTCAAGGTTCAAAGCTAATTTCCATACTTTTCGTTATTTGTTTGCAATTTTAACACAGTTTACCCAAAATCAACTAACAATGTTTGTTTTTTTGATATACTTCAGAGTAGGAATAGGCAAATTTAATTTTAAAAATCCTATTTTACTCAGACTGTAATAATCTACAACTTTTATTATATAACATTTTTTTATTGGATTATCCATTTCTGCGTTATAGACTCTTAAACATGACCAAAACTAACTTTTTGTGATAGTTGGAAAAAATCTTCGATGTTTAACAATCGATTGTGGCTAAACGGCTTGATCAAATTCAGCTTAAGGGACGTCTTTAGACGCAAAATTTAATAAACTTAATTTTTTTAAATAAAACATCTTTTGATTGAAAGCATTTTTCTATATATTTTTTTTTTTCAAAATTTGAAAAACAGTTTGGGTTTTTTTTGCCCCCAAGCATTTTCCCCTTATTATATCCGGGTTTGATTTGTTATTTTCAGGACCTTAGGGGTGTTTCGACTGGATTAAGTAAGAATATTAAAACAAAGTTGTGCAATTATTGTATTGTCATTGGTCCTTAAAAAGTGTGTAGATTTTTAAGTTAATCAGATTGCTGGGAATTGGAGAAAATTACGATGAAAGATTCCGTTACATACAAGTGAAGTAAATTAAAGCGTTTAAAAAATAAATATTTATTATAGCCAAAATCTATGCAACTGGGTCGAACTGACATTTTTAAAATAAAAATGTGTAGTAAAAATGGTGAAAATATTTTATTATAAACTTTTATTTGCAAATTAATGATAATAACGCAAAAAAGGCATTGTCACAAGAGCAGACACATCACAAATTATTAGTAACTAATAAACTTGTCACTAGCTGTAGTAAGATATCCAGTAGATTTGCCACCGCATGTTATAAACATGAAGATTATAGAATATTGTTATAAATAATACAGTTATTATATTAAAAGGCATAACTCCTCATTTGCTTTATTCATTTACTACATGTTTCGGAGCTTGTCATGTTGCTCCATCTTCAGGTTCTTACACTGTGATAATGTTCAATTGAACATTGCCCAGTGGTGTCAGTGTAGATGAGATGACCAGTGAGAATATCACAGTGTTTCAACATGACAAGCTCCGAAACATGTATAAATGAATAAAGCAAATGAGGAGTTATGCCTTTTAATATAATAACTAGATATTAATCTCCTTGAATGAAACATATATAATAAATAATACACTTTTAACTGTCTAAAAACATGTGTTTCATTGTAATATTCGGTTAATCCGACCTTTTGGCAGTTCCGCCCTACCCTTCGTTCCCTTAGGGGTCGGATTAGTGAATTTCTACTGTTAGTAATAATAAAGTGTTAATCTCTGTTTTTACAATCGCTGTACGAATATATGACCGAACGTTATAACTTATCTTATTTATTACCTGGTTTTAATTGGCAGTTGTCGAATTGATTCTTTCTCATCTCATTGAATTGTTCGAACAGTTGTTTGGATGTGATGCTGAGGCCGAACTTGTTAACAATGTACCTGCAGCGGTCGTAACTGTTCTTCCCAGCAAGAACCATCTGCGTTTCGTCATCGAATTTCACTCCATACTTCATCACCAAATTCGTGAAAAGCTGCCTGTAGATACTTTCCGAGTCTAAAACAATTCTTATGGAGATCCACGGTAGATGGTTTTAAGATAATATACTGTGCTTTAAGGGTTACCTATCAATGTACCGTCTAGATCGAAGATGACATGGGTCACGGGATTCTGCCGCTTCGCTATAGATTTGGAAATCAATTTTTTTGCCAAAGGGTAATGATGCCCTTCTCGGCTTACCAAACTGTAACCATTGCATATAATTAAATTTAATGTATTTTGAATAAGGTTATGCCTGATCATCGATGTTCGCTGCCGTGCATTCTACAATAATCTGATAACCAGGGAAACGCGTCATTTGGTTACCATTGGTGAATTATGATGTCATTAATCCATATTAAAATCCAGGAATCTCCAACCGTTTCCCTCTGTTGATTTTTATGTTAGCGCACAGTAGTGCAATGTTACCGACAATCGATAACCGAACGATAAGTTTGAACACCTGGTATGCTTAGCAGGTTAATTGGTTGTTGGCATGGAGTTATAGTACTATGGAGGGAGAGGCCCTTCCCGTATATTGTTGCGTGAGGGGCGAGACCAAAACACAAACTGGCCACGCCCACTATGCCCAACTGGTGACTTGCATTCCATATGGGCTAGGGCAATTGAAAGGGTTCGTAATAAATAAAATAAGCAAATCGCTAAAGTAAATAAATCACTAAAATAAAATAACAGCAGTATAAAGCCTGGGAAGCCAAAATTTGAACTGATAAGAGGTTAATATACTAATAATACGGTGCACTCCAAAATGGCTGCCTGCCCTGGCTATTGAGAGGTAAGCCCCCTCCACTTATCTATAACTCCATGATTGAATGAAAAAGAGCCTAGCTGTGTGCCTTTTTTTAGAACAATAATTATCTGTGTGATATGTTTATATTTTATGTTTATTTCTGTTTTTGTGTTCATTCTCTTTTTTTTTTTGTGCGTGTTTATATCATTAAATCTATTCTTACGTTTTTGTGTGTTGACTTTTTTATATTCTCAAAACAAAATACAAGATTTATGTTTACAAAATTATATCAGAAGTGGGTTTACCGAAGATTTATATCAGGAAGGTACTTCATCTAAATTGTGTGAGTGAAAAGTTATTTTCAATTTCTGATTCAAAAGGAAAAAAAGGTAGCCAGACAAGAAGCAGAAACCTGGCTAAAAACATTGAAATTTATTGCCAAACTTCATAAATGGCCAGATCCTTACAAATTGGAAGCAGCCCGAGTCAATATGATTGGGCCAGCAAAAGATTGGTTTTCTTCCAATGTTATGTCATGGACGGATTTCGAGAGAAAGTTTAAAAGAAGAAGATTATTTTCAAGAAAAGATCCGAATGTATAAGGATCTGAGACTTTCGTTCCATGAAATTAAGCTACAAGTAATAGAAGGAATTTGTTCTAAGGATCTGTGTACTCACCTCTTGAGTATAACCCATGAAAATGAAGGTGAATTGCGGGATTCGATAAAAATATACGAACGCATAAACGGTGCCCACATAGATAGATATAAGAAGAATGCACAACCACCGACCAGATAACAGTAGTTTAGAGGAAGCAATTCATTGGCTAGTCAATACAAAAGGTTACAGAAAGGTGCACGCAATGATGATTCAAACTCTTATTCGGAGAACAGAAACAAAATTCCAAAAGGGGTATCCCATAGGACGGAATATCTAGAAAAACCTGTGTTCAAGTGCTATAAATGTAGAAAGGTAGGTCACGTAGGAAGACATTGTGTTGTCTATGAACAAAGAAATTGTTGTATCTGCAGAATCACATTGCCAAAAATTGTACAAAACAAATGGAGAATGAGAAAGGTGATGTGTGTTGATCGTTTCTGGGTGTTGATTTTTTTATGTTTTTAAAAAGCAAAATAGAAGATTTATGTTTACACGAATCGAAGCGGATTTTCCTATAGCGATGGATTAGATTAGCTAACCTTTACTGCTACTTCTCAAATAAGCTCAGAAAGCTAAAATCAAGTCGTACAAGCATTTAAGAAAAACTTGACCGGTTTTAAATACCACAATATTATAAATAAATTCAATTAATACTATTATATAAAAAAAAAAAAACCTGTACCACTTATAACCTATGAAAGGTTTTGGGTTCAGTAATTAAGTAAGGCTATACTGTTTCTGTGAAAGGGGGAAATTTGGCCGGAATACTCGCTCAACCGCCATATTTTTTCCCCCATTAAGGGAACTCACCTTAACGAGGCTGATATTAAATAAAAGGATAAGCAATTCTTGGTTTGTGATCACTAAACGAAAGCTACTGAACCAAATTTTAACCAGATCATCTTTATATTTCTAGGAAGGTTTAGTAATAATAAAATCTGCTGACTTTAATAAAATTTTTATTTAAAAATCGATAATATGTGTGGATAACAGGTGGCAATCGCAGTTCTACATAAGAGGTTACAATGGTGTTAAATAGAGCTTGAAAATAATAATAAAATTTCCTTAGATTCTATTAAATTATTAAAAAAGACTTATATCTAGTTGCATGTAGATCCTAGAAATGTTTGAAAATCGGTCAATATGTGGTTATTACCATTCCCCAATGGCTTGTGAAGCAACTATCCTAAAAGATATATTTGAGAAGGTCCCGAGGCCATCTTCTTTTCAGCCGCCTCGGAGGGTTGTCAGGAATAGAATGCGAAGCAAGTTGAGAGACTAGTGGATTTGAATTGTTATGGAGTTTTCTATGAAAGGATAGATATCTGGTTTGGTCTAAATCAGCAACATATGGAACATTAAGGTCTTTATGGATATTAGGATTTTGGATTGCATGGATTGGATAGGACATGAGTTAGATGGTTTAGTGGAGCCCCAAAGCTCAATTCCATACGTCCAAATAGGTCTGATAACTGTCAGGTAAATGAGTCTTTTGTAGAAAATCGGAAGTTTTAAGCACTGATAATGCGGTATAGTTACATTAGATTTGAATATTGAATGTCTAATTGTGCTTTTACATAATCTTCAAACACATAATCAGTGTAATTTTAACCAGGTTAAAAATGACTGCTATGCTTGAAAATATCATTGAAGAAATAATGCTCAATTCCTTACTTCATTACAAGATTTCTATCGAAAAACAAAAAAAAAACGTCAACTATTAGTTATTAGAGACGCGACTGGTGATAGTGGTATTAAAAAATTATTCATTGCCCCTTAAATTTTTTTCTCTCTTACCAACCTATTCTCCTGACCCTCATTTTTTAACTTATAACTAAACAAAGGAGATGAGATATCCAATAGAGCTAGACAGCTATATATTATTAAATAGACGAGGATACACAGCTTTCAGGCCAGCTGGCATAGTGACAGATCACTATTCTGAACAAATCTGCCCGCAGAAAACAAGCTGTATAATTTTTGAATCCATGATTATTTAAATTGTTGATGCTCCATTATGTGATAGTTTACCGGTTTTTGTTTCGATTTTATTATTTAAAAGAGTTCTTGTTCTTTAAAAATATTAATATTTATCAAAATGCTAATTATTTAATATTATTTTTATTTTTATGTCATTAACGTGACTTAAAAGACAAGAAACTGCTCGTCTCTACTCCAACATGTACTAGAAAAGCGCTCAAAGCTCACAATGAATTACAAAAGACTTATTTACATGACAGTAATTAGACCCATTAGGGCATTACAGAATTGAGCTTTAGGGTTCCACTCAACCATATTGCTCCTTATTTTATAACAAATAAACTTATATATAATGATCAAGATGCCCCATATTCTGCTGACTTGGCCCAAATCAGCTACCTATCCTTTCATAGTAAACTCCATACCCACTCATTACACCAATACACTTGTCCCTCAACTTGCCTCGCACTCAATTCCCGATAATCCTCCGAGGTTATAAAAAGATGTCCCAGAGACCTTTTAATGTAGAACTATTGGAGTGCTACTAGTGATACTTGAAGTAATTCTTTACATGTTATTGATATGTCATTGTAATCATTTTCCTCAAATTTGATTGCAAATTAAATAAATAAAGTATACATTTGTAAATATCAATAAATTGTTAAATAATAATAATAACAATGATATTTACAAGTATATAGAATATATGCATTTAGTTAATGTTTGAAAAAATGATTACATTAACATGGATAATCACTTGTAAAACAACTAACCTTCGGCAGCACTTCAATAAAATTTCTATACTAGAAGAAAAAAAATAAGCCATCCTTCTTTTAGACGCCTTAGGGAGTTACCGGGAATAGAAAGGGAAGCAGTTTGAGAGACTTGTGGATTCGAGTGCGTATGAAACTCATCATGGAAGTATAGATATCTGGTTTGGGTCAAATTAGAAACATCTAAATACATTAAGATCGTCATGGATAGGTTTATTTGTTATATAATTAGGAGTAATGAGGAATTTAGATGTTAAGGAGTTTCTTTTATTTTTCCATAAATGAGAAAATTACAATTATTAATAAACTCCCCGTCCAAAGTATTGCAACACCCATAATTCTCTAAATTTTCCAGGTTTTTACCTTAATCCAAACTTGGTTTATATTCATATTAATATTATTTATTAAACGTGAGACATTAAGGATTAGACTCATCAATCTTTTTCCCTGTTATCAACAAAAGATGAAATTTAAGAGTATTTTTGGAGAAACATCCAACTTGGAATCCACACACAAGACTAAAACGACAAGAAACTGCCCGTCGTTACAGACTACTTCAACATTTACTAGACAAACGTTCAAAGCTCCCAATTAATTACAAAAGACTCATATACATGACTATGATTAGACCTATTTGGACATACGGAGCTGAGCTTTGGGGCTCCACTAAACCATCCAATTCATTTCGTATTCAATCCTTACAATCCAAAATCCTTCGAAAAACCTCAATGCTCCTTACTTTGTCACCAATGAACTTATCCATAAAGATCTTAATGTCCTTTATGTTGCGGATTTAGCCCACACCAGATACCTATCCTTTAATATTAAGCTCCATAATCACTAAAATCTGTTAGTTTCTCAACTTGCTTCCCACTTCATTCCAGATAATCCTCCGAGGCGTTTGAAACAAAGATAGCCTAGAAGAGACCTTCTAGTGTAGAAGTTTTAATAAAGTGCTACTGATGAGTAGTTCTTTTAAAGTTTTAACATATTATTATAATCGTTGTCAATACATTTACTTGATATATTTTGTACAGTTGTAAATTTCAATAAATGTTATAAAAAAAAAAAAATATATTTTTTTTTTTTTTTTTCCAAATTTCCTTCAGTCCATGTTCATCATTCGTTTTGTTATTTACAAGTATGCCAAGACCTTTGAAAGCAGTCATTCAAGCCAAAGAATATGTCTTATTAAATATAAATTCAAATTTTAAAAGTTAAAATTATAAAAAATGAAAATTTGAAATAGTAAGTTTTCTAACTGTTTTGTTTATTAGAAGAAATATTGTAAATTATTTTAATAAAAATTGTTTATGTCTAGTTTAGGGATGTTTATTATTGACATCAGAACATTTCTTTATTATGAAAAAAAAAATACGGTGTTATAAAATTCAAATATTTCAAAGTGTTGACGGGCAGTTTATTTTATTCAAGACCTTGAAATGTCTGTTCTGTTCGTACTATTTTCCTATTAACTGATTTTTTTTTTTGTTTTTTTTCTTTCATTTACTGATATTTACAACTATATAAAATAATATACAAGTAAATATGTTGGCTGTGAAAATAATGGCATGTAAATAACTTGTGCAGAACTACTCACTAGTAGCACTTCAATAAAATCTACACTAAAAGGTCTCTAGGCCATCTTCTTTTCAGACGCCTCGGAGGATTATCTGGGATGGAGGAGGAAGCAAGTTGGGAGACTAGTAGATTGGAGTGGTTATGGTGCTTACTATGGAAGGATAGGTATCTGGTATGGGCTAAATCAGAAACATATGGAACATTAAGATCTTTATAGATTAGTTGATTTGTCCCAAAGTAAGGAGCATTGAGGATTTTTCGAAGGATTTTTGATTGTAAGGATTGTATAGTAGATAGTTTAGTAGAGCCCCAAAGCTCAACTCCGTACGTCCAAATAGGTCTTATCACAGTCATGTAGATGGGTCTTTTGTAATTAATTGGGAGCTTTGAACGTTTGTCTAGTAAATGTTGAAGTAGTCTGTAACGATGGACAGTTTCTTGTCGTTTTAGTCTTGTATGTGGATTCCAAGTTGGACGTTTGTCCAAGTGGAGTCCTAGGTAACTGATGTTTTTGAAAATTTAAATTAATTTAAAAAAGTACATATTTACCCATTTATGTTAACTGTTGCTTATATGCAACATTAATTTAATTTCTTTTAGTTTTATAAGCTCAAATATTTTTCTTTTTTATTACATCATTTTTTAATTATTTAATATATGATATACTTTTAACTTTGATTTTTGTTTTTTAAATTTCTGGATATTAGTTACACTAATATAAATAAATATTTTATTTCCAATTATCTGATCGATTTGTAGCAGTATCGCTAAACCCCTGGCAGCTGAGCCCTCTGCTGTGTACAGAGCACGGCGTGACCCACAAAGGCCAGGCACAAACCTTCCTCCAGCCTTCCAAGAAACATTCTTCGGGGTAAACTCCTGTGAGATTGGCCGAGGGAGGGGGGGGGGGTTTGAAATTGAATTCCAACCCCTCCGATTTCTTCGCCATTTCACCCTGTCATTAGCGATTTCAATCACAATCCTTTTTTCTTCCTAATTTCCTTAGTCTTTCTCCCTCTTTTTCTTTTCCGAGTCATTTCTCTTTGAACATCTCCCTCCTCCCCTATCTTAGGGAGTTTTATAGAGATTTGCCGGTTGTATTGAAGTAATGAGAATTCCCCGAAGAGTCCAGGAAATGTTCTGATTGCGAAAAGTAAATGTGTTAAGTTAGTGATTGGTCGTAACCAATTAATTATATATTTTAGATTATAAATACTGGTACAGATACGAAATTATTGATTCTTGATACGAATAACTGAGTTGAATAACAAATTGCTATTACGGAAGATAATCCATGTAAAAGTTAAAGAAATGCAAAATATATTAAAAAAAGGCAATAATTAATCAATAAGTGAATTAGTAAACAGCTAATCCATTGTTATCTTTCAAAACAGAACATGTCCACTTTCGGTTGGAAAATCACACACTAATATACTTAGTTCTCGTTAGTAGAAATCTGTAAAGGATTTAAATAATATTATTGTTTTGGATTTAACACCAGGGGGAGGACTGGTGTAGGTTTAACTTTGTTGAAAAAATTCTAAAGCGGACATGAGAAGTTTTAATAAAAGCGACTTACAATTATGATTTCTTATGTTTTCTCAACCTCTCCTTGCGTTTATTTTTATGCCAAATTTCTTTCTTACCTTTCTATCTTAATCTTCTCCTTTTCATATATTTTGCTTATATTTATTTAAATAACTATGTATACCTTTTTATATTTTAAAAAATCTCTTATTAAAATTTTATCATTCAACCAAAAATAGTACTATTGAATAATGCATCTTTCAATTAGAACTTGATACTATTTCATATTCAGTTCTGTAATTAGCACTTCAAATATTCTTGCAATTATCGTGATCCTTTGGTAAATTAATTTACTTTGTTCATTTTGATCACATCCAGTTTTATTTTAGCCCTGAAGAATACCCGCAAGGCAGGTCAAAACGTTGGCACTCAGTATATTAATTTTTTTTAAACTTGGATCTGTAATTTATCAACCTGATTGTATCCGTGATCATCTTCTCAACCATTATATCATACAAACATCCATACTTTTTTTTTCTGATTCCTTTAATAAGAAGCAAAATCATATCAAACACATGTATAAATAAAACATATATATGCATTATAAGAAAGAGAACGAGATGACTTTTTTCTACCATTCCTCATTTATTATCACCTCGTCTACTACTACCCTATATTTAGTTATTTGTTCTGTTTTTTTGAGCTTAACGCCCTTATGTACTCCAACTAGGATAGAGAAGACGGGTTATCCTGCAGGTTACCTTATCTATTGTATTGAAGGGTAGGAAGGTTAATATTCATTATGTGGGTCCACCACGAAATAAATTTTAACCCGCCCAGGTGGTATTCCAACCCATGACCTTTAGTACCGAGTGCGCTGAGAACCTGGGCCATCGAGTCCCCCATATTTAGTTTTATTGGTATTAATTACTAAACCAAATTCGTTACCGGCTTTTTAACACCTACAAACAGTCTTGCTACGAAAAAACAATAAATTTCCAATAGCAAATTTATCAATTTAATTTACAACATTATTCGATTTATTGACACCAGAACTGAGCTTTTTTTGAGCTTTGCCAGTGTAAGCAGGGAGTCCGAATTGTTCTGGGACGAAATCTTCGAGCGATTTCAAGACCAATGTAGCGCCTTTGCTGAGTTCTTCCGACCATTGGTACTCTGGTACAAAAACCACTTGCATTCCGGCATCTAACGCTCCTCTCAGTCCGTTTGGAGCATCCTCGAACACCAAGCACTGCAAAGTTAATCATCATTAGAAGTGAGTTTGTATATGAGCAATACGAATCTCGTTAGTGTAAGATTGTGGTTTGATTTCGGAGATTTGAATCGGAATAGGAGTCGATGATATTGGTTCCCTTATCTTATAAAGGTGAAGGATTCTAGAAGGGATCAAAATCCAGTTGGGTTCCGTTGATATTAAGTAAAATCTCGACCTATTCTTATACAGCTTAAACGTTTTAGGTGCGGTGCAAACTGGAGAAACTGGTTTTATGAAACTGATGTCATGGAATTGGTTTCAAGAAAACTGTTTCGTTGGGACGTGCACACAGAAGAAACGGTTTTCCATCAGTTTCGTGATGAATTCTGACGACGATGTGCTTGTGTTGTGGTGGTCTTGGGTTCATCCGTTGGTCAGAAACCGACAACAAAACTGTTTTGTTGTAGCTCGCGAACTAAACAGAGATCCTGATAAAATTAAGGATTTTTTTAGGATATCGAAGGCACTTTTTGATCGCTTGCTAGAACTTGTGAATCCACTAATAACAAAGAATGGCACCGACTGGAGGTTAGCTCTGAGTGCTGAGGAAAAAAAAAACAATTACACTGAGATAAGTGACAGTTTCATTACTTCGAAATATTTTTTATAATTGTCAAGTAGTATGTAACAATATGAACTATGTTGATAAGGGATGGTCATTTAAAGTCGTGGAAAGTCATAATAAAAAGATGAAGATTATTGTAAGTGAATAAATAATAATAAAAAAAAAAAAAGTACATTTGGACTGATAAGTGAAACTGAAGCAACAGGAAACCTGTTTAAGGAATTTCTTGAAACCCGGTTTCCTGAAGTCAAAGAAACTAGCGTTTCCACGATATATAATGAATTCTAAAAATGTAAGATAACAAATGAAACATGTTACTCATCAAATGAGGCAAAATGGAGAATATAGAGTAGACAGCGTGAAGAGACGAGGGGATGTTGAGTTGTTAGGTAAATAAATTTTAATTCCTACATTTATTGAAATGTTTTTATTATTATTAAAAATAAACTATTCTATTATTTCTAATGATTCGTTAATCTGATTGTTTTAATAATCTGATAAATATTTCCGATTGTCCCATTTTAAATTTGCTTCCAGTAGGACCAGAAAAACCGACCAGTTGTAGGAAAAATCTTATTTACGTAAAAAGTTGTTGTTTGTTGTTTAGTTGGGCTTAATGTCCTTATCTACTCCAACCAGGGTAGGAAGAACGGGTTTCCCTATAGGTTACCAACCTATTCTATCCATGGTGGGAAGGTCAAGATTAATTTCGAGGGTCTGCCACGAAATAAATTTTTACCCGCCCAGGTGGGTTTCGAACCCCCATCTAGCTCTGCCATCCAGTCCCCTGGATCGAGAAGTATTTACCTAACCACCTAACTCCCCTTTGTCTCTTCATGCTCAGTCTATTCTAGGCCCTGATAATGTTTAGAAGCTTTAGATGAGTATCAACCATGAAGCCATTCTGCGTCCTTCATTGAGAATTAACATATTTGATTTCTTGTATTATTTTTTTAATATTTGATATTTTTATAATCTGTGAAGTAAAGTATTGATGTATAGAATTTTTTTAATATTTTTAGATCTGATGAAGTTTAAGATTCGAAACTAGTCTCCGAATAAACAATTCAATAAAGCATTGATCCTTCTATAAATAATAGGAGTCCTTCCAAACATAATTATCACCTTCTTGGGATCGGCTGGCTCCGGGAACCTCCTCGCAGCAACCAAAAAGATGTCCGGCGCCGGCTTGCCGTTGATGACCTCAGGGTCAGTGCTGCCGTGGACGATGTGGTGAAAGTGGGCGAAGAGGTCTGGCCGTCCTGAGCTCTTCAACTTGAAGCCCCTGTCCGACCCGCTGGTGGCGATGGCGAGGGGGACCTTGTGTTCGTAAAGGTGTTTGATCAGTCTCTCTGCTCCTAACGACAATGAATCACATCTTACGTTCAAGACTCACTATATCGAAGTATCATAGAAATTGAAATGCTATGCTAGAAGGGTAAATGTCTAAACAGATTTCATTTCCACCAATTGACTTTTCCCATGTACTATCAGTCAGTAAGGGGTTCTCATAGAAGCTAAAAAGAGGATTTTCACATGTTTTGCAGTTCAAAAATTCAGTTCTCAACGATTAAGAATATAGACTTCGTAATATGCTATTTATAAAGTACTGCGTAGAAAATTTGCTCCAAAAAAGGATGAAGAAACTGGAGAATTTAGAAGGTTTCACAATGCCAAATATATCGCTCATGAGCAAGAAAAGTGACACAACTCAAAAACATCAAATTTTTCAGAAGAGTCAAAAGAAGTTTAAGAATTTATTATAATAATTTATTTAATATAATATAATAATATTTATTATAATAATATCATATAACAGATGTTTTTTAACATCAGAAACATATCTGTAAAATATCTTTCAGCTTTTCTAAACTTCAAATTTAAAACAAATTTGCGATCTGCAAGGGAAAATTTAAAAAAAGCAATAAATAAGAACTCAATGTGACTCAAAGGCTAGATCTCGACCGCCCAAGCTTAGTAAAACTTAATCGACTCAGGATTAACCATGGTAGAACTAATAAACACCTCAATTTAATGGCACTAGCTCAAAGTGGCTTGTGTCCTAAATGCCAATGCCTGGAAGATCTAAGACACATTGTGTTTCATTGCAAAAGGTTTGTCAAAGAGAGGATAACAGCGCTGGGTACACAAACTATTCACGACGGTTCTGATTTTTTGAGGAATATGACCAAATGATTGAAGTCATTGAAGCCAGTCATTGAAGCAAAATGAGCCAGTCATCACAGATACTAAAGGGGTTCAAACCTTATCCGTAGTGGAGTAGAACATGTTAAAGAAAAATTTTATATCACTGCAGCCAATAATGGAGCATTTTGATTGTTTGTGCTTGAGCTGTTTACATTCAAGTGTCCGGGCACAAGTTCAAGGAGCAGCATATCTATTCAAGTTCAATTTTATTAAATTAGATTGGAATCGGCAGATGTAAGAACAGATAGAAAATGGTAAATGAAGATTGTACAAATTTTTTTTGCTAAGTCCGCTTCCAATTAGCTTCATTCTCAGACATTCTCGATGCTGTTATATTTATTTCAGGATACCTCTCCATATTTAACACTACACAATAAATTAATTATCACACGTGTTAAAATATATCGACAACTAAAACCTTTTCAGATGTTCATTACTACTTTCGTTACAAGCGTAAGTGGTGCCCCAAGCGGCTGTTTTCAACAACAAGGATTTACCCGCTTTTGAAACTCAACTCAAACTTTGAAGGTAAAATTGGATTGGATTTAGCATGTTTTGAAGGGTGAACGATTTCCACCTTATAGGGGAAGCTAAGTTTGTGAGAAAAAGAATTAAAAATGATATAAAGTGAATTTACCCCCCCCCCCTTTTGTATCTCCAGGCCTCATATAATGAAGTGCTGTTGACAATATTTGCTTCAACTAACCTAAAAATCATGGACATTCTTGAGGTGACATACTACCTGGTTTTATCCCCGGATTGGTGAGGTGTACCTTGCTCAAGGTCTCTATCTCGCTCCAATATTGCTCTGAAGTGACGGGGAGTTGCAGCATCTCCACCATCTTGCGGCTGGAATCCTGCTCGTTCGTCCCAGTTATAGCGGCTCGAACTTCACTGTTGAATGTCTTCCCATATTTCTTCAAAACCTTGTTATATATCAATTCGTAAAGAGTTTCGCTATCTAGGAATAAATAATAGTACATTTTATTGCAATGCTGTATCTTAAAAAAATAATATTAAAAAACTATTGGGCTGTCCGGAAATTTATGGAGGTTTATGGCTTATAGGAGTGGGGGGGGGGGGGGGAGTTCGGTGGGTTAGTCACTGGACTCCTAGTTCTGGGACCCGAGTTCGAGTCCGGCTGAAGGCAGAAAATTTCTGTATCTTCTGCTGGGGGTCCAGAGACTCTCCTGGGGCACACCTAGCCTCCATGAAGTGGGTACACTTAATTGGGGGGAGAGCCAGGCGTTTGACTATCTCCTCCTTGTACAACCGTTGGTAACGAAACTATTAGTCGAGGAGCCGACGACACTAAACTTGTCATAATAGGTCTCCCCAAAAAATCAATATTTATCTAAAAGATCATCGATTTGTGTGTAAGACAAACCACTGCTGCCGTTTTCAAACATGGTCAAGATGGCAGCAGCAAGCAAAATAAGGTCCCAGAAGGCCGTTTGCAAGAAAAAACTGCTGAACTCCTTTTCTCAATGGATCTTAATGTTTTTTGGGGTGCTGAATCCAAATCTGAAGTTTGCTAACACGGCAGCCATCGGCTTCATACCCAAAAATGCAAAAAAAAGCCGCCAAAAATAACGGGTTTTTTTTTGTTTTTTTAACCTATAACAAGAAATTAAAGGATTTTTCGAAAAATGTCTTTATATAGTAAATTGTACCAGAATTTAGTACGTACGAAATAACAAACCGACAATAACCGCTAACTTGGACTTCTTTTTTTTTGCGATTTTGAATATGTAGCCAACGGCTGCCGTGGTAGCAAACTTCAGATTCGGATTTGGCACCCTCCAAAAAAATTAAGATCACTTGAGAAAAAAGTTCAGTATTTTTTCCTGGAAACGGTCTTCTGGAACATTATATTGCTTGCCGCCGCCATCTTGGAGGATTATTAAATAAAAACATGAAATCCTCCAGTAATTGCCAGACAACCCATATTTATGTATTTATTACAATTCTTAGTCGTTATGGACCTTTGAATTTGCCTGTTCATGTTAAGTTAAAGACCTTTCAGCCTGTACTTTTATGCCTGTACCAAAGTAGACTAAGTAAAAAAAAAAATTTGTTTACCGTCGTTTACTCAAAACTATGTTTTTCGACTTAGGTAATGAGTTTAACTTGTAACCCCACGATAGGTAGATAATAGTGCTATCAGTTTAGGGTTGTTTTTACACCTAACCTGGATTAATTATAGGGTTAACCCATTAATGGTTAGTGGTGCGAAAACGCAACACCTAGGAAGTTGGGAAAGAGGGGTGGTCATTGCAAGTTGGACATGTTTGAGGTCTCTGGTTGCAGGAATATCTTCTCTACTTTATTAGTCAGGATTAGTCTCTCATTAAGTGACTCTTACAATGTAAATTTTTATTCTTCTATGATACCTTTCATTTTCAGAATTATTGATTTTACTAGTGGTGTTTCTTTTGAAGACCTATAATTTTTTTTGTATTATCTTGTAAAATAAGTAATTCTAAAATAGAGCCAAGTAATAATCATTTTCATATGATATGGTTTAACTTATACCCATTTAATAATCTTTTTTTTCTAGAAATTTTCATGGTATTTATTTGACTATTTATTCCTTTTATGTGTGAAATCATTAAATTACTTTCAAATAAACTGGAATACTTAATCAATTTTTAAATTTATCAAGGTGCAAAGGGCTCGTCCAAGGAATACAAGAACGAGTATGGTTGAGGAGGAAATGTGGTTTTGAAGTTTTGATAAAATGTACCTAAAGGAATAAACGGTCAAATTATTCCCAGAATCATTTATACAGATAAGTATTTCACATTATCACGATTAGTTGAGAAACTGACTACGATAGGAGTTGGAATCACTTGTACAAATAGGTCTAATAGAGTTGAGAAGTTTTATTTCTCTAATTTTATAACATAAGTAAGCAAATATTACTTGTCTTCATTCTCTATTATTCTACCAACTATTCCTTCATTCATATCTTTAACCAATCTCTTCTATTGCTATTCTTCTTCTTCTTTCTCTCATTAAGTATTAGATCCGTATCTACAGATCCCTGTAACTCTTCTGATTGAACTACCGCATTTAGCAAATCAAACTTAATTCTATCTAATCACTAACTTAATAAACTATTTTCATTTTAATGTTGCCAATTTACCTAGAATGGTCCCATCCAAATCGAATATGACATGGGTCACCGGGCAGAAAGTAGATTGCTTGGGGAAAGAGGAAAACTTAAAACTTTTGAAAAATACTATACTTGTACCTAAAAAGTTCATCCTAACCTGTATCCATTAAAGGATTGATCGTTCTGGAAGAGTACGTTCAATGTTCAATATCGATATATTGCAAAGATGTATGCAGTAACAGAAAACAATTAAGAGTAATTTTTTTTTTTTTTTTTGACAGGTGTGGATTAAATTTTAAAGCTTTAGAAAAAGAAAATATATGAGAAGTCATGAGCGTATAAAATAGTTGCATATTTGCTGATGATACCTATTTTCCCTTAATGGAGAGTTTAATGGCTGATTAACAATAAAATCACAAACGATTCAATTTTTTTTTACGACTAATTCTTGCAAATTCATCAAAATAATGTGATTAGGATTTCATGGGATACTGGAAAAAGAATCCCAAAAGTTGATAGTCTACATTAGTAGATATTTTTTTTTTTTTTTTTTGCTCAACCTTATGGCAATGGAGTTAGTACAAAGAACTGTTTCATAACGAGTGAAAAGAAATTTTTCAAACGAGTGTTGATGACGTTTAACGCTATTTTTATTTATTTATTTATTTTTCTTATCGGGTTTGACGACCTTAGGACATATACCGAGACTCCTCAAAGTATCCTCGGACTTTCCAATCTCCTTCAGCTAATTCTCTTGCTGCCTTTACCTCCTCAACTCCTTGAACCCATGTTTTCCTTGGGCGGCATCTTTTTCGTTTTAGTTAGGGGATATAGTTGAACATTATCTTGGCCCCATTCTTCTAAGATGGCCGTAGCACAGCAGCTGTTTGGTTTCAATGATTTGAACTTTAGTTTTTTAAGCCTTAACGATATTAAGTATGGCAGAATTAGTCACCCGTTTAATCCTGGAAATGCGATAGCTTCTCTAAAAATCCATTTCGACAGCATATAGCCTCTGTGGATCTCTCGTTCCAACCACCCGCATTTCCCAACCATAAAGTGTTACTCCTTCAAATAAGGAATGGAAAATCCGTTTTGGTTTCTAGTGAAACATTAAGGCTCCACAGTACAGAGTTCATCATATCAATTAGCTTTCTTCCTTTCTTTATCTTTTCTTTTATGTCGCTCTCAAGCGTTCCCTTGTTACCAATATAAACTTCCAAATACTTTAAGAGAGCACTCCGATAACAAAATAATAATAAACGAAATACGTCTACGATTATTTGATCCGCGAATACTATTTTACACCTCGAGGTGTGTTACTTTCTTGAATATAAATTATTACACTTCCTATCCGTAAAGGATTGCTCAGTTCCCTACAATATATGTAAACATTATATAACTTTTGGAATTCTACTAGTTTTATTTCAAGGATGACATTGGATTATATAAAGTCTCGAGAAGAATAGAGGTCCCGGCCTTGTTTGAGACATAACGGTATGGAGCAAGTTGGCCCAGATCCGGGCGGTCGCTCAACTATGCATTCGTAATAACATTCCTACGCTAAAGCGAGTGAAAGCTCACTTATATTATATTATAATAATATAATAATATGCTTAGTATAAAATGTTGTTAATATCGTAAAACAAATTCAGAAATCAATCCGCTACAAAAAAACAACAACGCATATTTGCCACTTACATCGATCACAGGGATTAAATTGTTTAGTCAAAAACATGGCCGAAATAAGTTAAGTGCACTATGATTATGTCCCAAGCCTCCTGCACCATGTAATTAAGTTAGTTCTATATATTTCCGATTTAATGAAAGTCGATGGCGATGACATTTAATTTTTCTTATTTATGCGACCTATAAGTTGAGGAGGGTCAACCAAATTAATTTAGGCATTTTTTGATATTAACAAACCAAATTTTAATATATTGTCAACGTTTCAGTCATATGGCTGACACCGGCTCCAAAAATAACGGATCATGAATTGTGAGTAGGGATATAAGTATTGATAATTCTCTTTGTTTCGAAGTAATTAAAATATTATTATTTATTTTTAGTTCAAGTTTTTACATGTAGGTTTAATCTTAAAGCAGGTTTTATTTTCTTTCTGATTTTTAGCTTTATTTTTTAATTTTTAGTGGTAAATTAGTATGTAATTATGTAATTAGTAGGTAAATTAGTTTTGTTAATAATTTAGATCACCATGGGGTAACTTGTTCCATGGAGTTATAGACAAGTGGGGGGGCTCACCTCTCAATAGGCAGGGCAGGCAGCCATTTTGGAGTGCACCGTATTATCAGTATATTAACCTCTTATCAGTTCAAATTTTGGTTTCCTAGGCTTTATACTGCTGTTATTTTATGTTGGTGATTTATTTAGTTTAGCGATTTGCTTATTTTATTTATTATGAACCCTTTCAATTGCCCTAGCCCGTATGGAATGCAAGTCGCCAGTTGGGCATAGTGGGCGTAGCCGGTTAATGTTTTGGTCTTGGAACAATATACGGGAAGGGCCTCTCCATGGTACTATAACTCCATGCCAACAACCGATTAACCTGCTAAGCATACCAGGTGTTTAAACTTATCGTTCGGTTATCGATTGTCGGTAACATTGCACTACTGTGCGCGAACATAAAAATCAACAGAGGGAAACGGTTGGAGATTCCTGGATTTTAATATGGATTAATAACATCATAATTCACCAATGGTAACCAAATGACACCAAATGGTGAAGCCGCGACGGGGTATGCTAGTTTTATAATAATGTTTTTGTATGGTTATCTATACTAAAATATAGCCACATATACTTTATACTAAAGTGGATCATATTGACGAATAGTTGTGTCCGTAGCAATCCCGATAGTGACCTCGAGTTCTTCGACCTCTTAGAGTTCTGATAGACATCTGCTGCCCCGATCTGTGCCGTGGAGGAAGTCCATCAGCTTATAGACTCTCCAGTGCTGGATGATTGATGGTGTTTGCCCTTCTATTCTTAGCTAAGTCGGTTTAATATACGCCTCGTTGTTGGGATCAGATGGTAATCTAGGACGGAGAGAGTGGTGTCCCGAGTACGCTTCGTAATTACACTGCAATTACCAAGGTCGTACGGTACATTATACTAAATGCTTCCGTCCTCCTAGTGCAGTCTTAGGTGCACTTTCATATACAGTACTCATATACTGCTATATTTATACAAATGATAATATTCCACGTCAAAATTTAAAAAAAAAAAATAATAAGACAATCGATTCACAATTAAATAAGTTGATATAATCTTAACTAATATTCTTTCAGAAAAATTAACAAAAACTTAGTTTCTAGAAAAAAAAACCGACTTCAAGATTACACCTACGTGTACAAACTTAAACTAAAAAGTAAAACATAATATTTTAATTACTTCGGAACAAAGTGCATTGAAACACCATCAACGAAATTATCGATAATTATATACCTGTTTTTGTTTTTGTGGTTTACAAAGAATATTGTATATTTCATTCTATATTTTTACAATTCAGTTTCTATTCTGTAAAATTATTTTGGAGCTGAACTCCATTTTCCTCCTAAGGGAGAGGCTTTTGTCATAAAAATGATGCCAACAAAGTTTTATTATTATTATTATTATATACACCTAGGCTTATATAATTTATAACAAAATCTTTCGAGTATGTATCCGTCAAAGTAATTAGTGCAGAACGGGAATCTGTAAATATCTATCTATTTCTTTAATATTGATTTATACTGAACGTTTATTTCTAACATTAATCGGAGGAATTTGAGCTTTAAGTAATAATTTTATTTTAAACTAGCATACCCCGTCGCGGCTTCGCCTACTCTCATAACGAAGTTACAATTCGATTATTTTAACAATTAATTTAATTTTATATGTTTATCGATAAAAATCTAGTATTGAAGTATGGAATTTAGCATTATTTCTTTAATGATATTTTCACGGATGGCAGTAATTTTTAACGTGGTTACAGTTGCATTGATTAGGTTTTTGAAGAGTACGTAAAAGAATAATTAAACATCCGATTTGGCAGAAATAATTTCATCGATCCATCTGTTTAGATTTTAATTTCTAACCTTAAAAGTATGTGATAGAGTGGCAAACCTCGTTTCTGGCATACAAGACATACATTTTAATTATTATTATTATATTAAAATTTATTATTATAAACCTTCCTAGAACTATGAAGATGTAGTTTAAATTTGGCACAACTGTGTTAAATAGTTTTATCATTGCAAACTCTGTTGCAGAATGGCCACATATCGGTCGATTTTTAAACTGCACTAGGGTTCCACATGTCGCTCTATATATTTATAGCTTTTTTAATAACAATTAAATTTAAAATAAATACATTTTATAATAAAATTCTAGCTGCATATAACACCGCACCTTTGTGACATCTCACCTATCGTTCGATTATCAAACTTCACTGATATCCACACATTATCACTTCTTTAATGATAAATTAATTGAAAATCCTTAAATTTTATTATTGCTTGTACAGTTAAGATAATATAGTTATAATTTGGTACATATTGGTTCTGTAGTTTTCGTGGTTAGTGTTCACAAACGAAAAATTGCTTGTCCTTTTATATAATAATATTGATTCGTGTTATTTGTGATAGTGGAAAAATCCATAAAGGTTCTTTGTGGAATGAAAGCTAATATATGGAACACTTTTAATTAATTATTATTCCCCATTTCTAAAATATAACTTATTTCCTTAATCGTAAATCAGTTGAAAATCTATCTTGTAGTTCCGCCATGATCGGTACAGTTCACAAGCTCCCCTCGCATTTCTACCGGAAGGAGCGTCGATTCCGGGGCTGGGTACCTACTGAGGGATGCTTCCTGTGGTTACCTTGATACCCGATCACTGCTGCCACCTTTTTCTTTTTGCTTTTACAGTAGGATAATGTTCTAAATAAGTAAATTGACAACTTTTATCCTAGTGAGTAGTCAGTTGTTGATTGTGATAACAGTACAAATCGGTGCTTTGAAATGGATATGTCTTTAGGCTGAAAGTCTATACTTGGTGTAACGTTTTTTTAATTGTCAAAAATGTAGCAATTTGACACGCTCTATCTTTGTTAGTGTTACTCGGATCTAACATTCGTCCAGATTTTTCCCATCTTAAATTTAATGGAGAATATTTTTTGTTATATAATATTTGTCGCTAGAACCCACCGTTTAGGAGCTATATTGATTGAATGAAAAAAGTCACGCGTGAAATCACAACTGCTCCTCAAATTTGTTTATTTCGAATAATCATTAATTGTAATTTAATGTAAACTCGTTTTCGACTCCTTCAACATTTACTTGACAAACGTTCTAACCTTCCGATTAGTTACAAAAGACTCATTTACATAACAGTTATTAGACCTATTTGGACGTATGGAGTTGAGCTTTGGGGCTCCTCTAAACCATACAATTCATCTCGTATACCCAATTCTCACAATTCGAAATCCTACGAAAAATCCTCAATACTCCTTACTTCTTAACCAATAAACTTATCCATAAAGATCTTAATGTTCCATATTAACCCAAACCAGATACCTATCCTTCCATAGTAAGCTCCATAACCACTCCAATCCATTAGTCTTCCAACATGCTTCCCACTCCATTCCGGATAATCCCCCGAGGCGTCTGAAAAGAAGATGGCCTAGAGACCTTTTAGTGTAGATTTTATTGAAGTGCTACTAGTGAGTAGTTCTTCACAAGTTATTACATGCTATTTACATGCACAAGTTATTACATAGGTATTCACTATCAACACATTTACTTGATGTATATTATTTTATAAAGTTGTAAAGATTAATAAATGAAGAGAAAAAAAAAATCTTAAAATTATTAAACCTTTATATCCAATCCTTACAATCCAAAATCCTTGGAAAAACACTCAAAGCTCCTTAATTTGTCCCTAACAAACATGTCTCTGTCTATGACTTTGCCCAAAACAGATACCTATCCTTTCATACCAAACTCCATAATCATTCAAATCCATTAGTATCACAACTCGCTTCCCACCCTATTCTAACCCTCCGAGAAAAGAAGATGGCAACCGAAGATCTCTGAAGAGGAGAGATCTTCGGGTGCCAATCGTGGAAGAGGTAATCCAAAAATACGCCCAGTCGCATCAGGATCGCCTGCAAGACCACGTCAACGCCGAGGCCGTCCATCTCCTGGACTCTAATGCACTGGGGAGGAGGCTAAAGGGAAGGAAGCCCCATGACCTAATATAGGGTTTTTTGTATAACGTTCAAAGCTACTGACATTTGAGCTTTTTAATTTTGAAAAATAAAACCATATTTTATGTATATATGTTTTAGTATTGTATTTTTATTATTATTATTAGAAAAAAATTGCTAATAAGCTCGTAAAGAGCTTGATTGTAAAATAAATAAATAAAATTAAAAAAAATATTATTATTATTATTAGGAAAAAATTGCTAATAAGCTCGTAAAGAGCTTGATTGTAAAATAAATAATTAAAATTAAAAAAACTAATGGGTAGTTGCTTTGAAGTGATAGACATGTCATTTTTATAATTATCATCACATTTACTTGTCATATTATATATATACATATATATATATTGTATACAGTTGTGAATTTCAATAAATGGCTATTAAAAAAAAAAAAAATTAAATTATACAGATAAGCGAAAATAAAAATAAAAAACATATGAGCATCGACGGTCAAAAGGGCAACCCTAAAACACCTTCCATGTTATTGTTTCATCAGTCGACCGGCTTAAGGGGGTCTTTTTATTTTTTTCTGTTTTTCTCTATGAACGCCTATGTTTCGGCGCACATTGTATACTTTCATATTTACCAGGGCTGTGCAGAGAATATAGTATAATTTTGTGTATCCACTCTAAACTTTTCATGACTTTTAAAATCCATCGTGAAGATCTGATTCACTGAGAACAATAAGCTGGCTCAGTACAAAAGGAAGCGTTGACCGAACGGGAGATCTGATTCACTGAGAACTATCTAACTGATTATAAAAACAAGTCATGTCCTGGGCTTTGAGGTGGTGATTCACTCAAAAGAACTACGGCTCCATTTTCCTTGACCACTATTTTACATTTCTTTTTTCCTTTTATTCGGTACCGGTATGGTTTCCAAAAAAATGATTCTCGATACTTTAGTTTAAAAATCAATTTTTAATTTAAAAAATAATTTATGGGAGCTAAAAGAGCAAACCAGATCTATTATAAAAAAGATATACCAATGCATTTTGTATTTCTCCCTGACTGGGAAAAACAATAAATCATGGATCTATGTCTATCTATAATCTACTGTTTTTCCCAATTTAGATTTGAACTTAAAAGGATAAAATTACTTAAATTAATAATTAAATTAAATTAACTATGAATTATTATTCTGGTATTACTTGCTCCTTTTAACAGTTACTTTTCGGGAACCGGTTACTGTTTTAGCGGCGCGCATTGTAGCGGTACCCATTCGAAATTAGAACCTACTTTTCCCTTTATCACCACATACTAACATAGCCCCGATGTTTTCCTGCCTTAAAAATTCCCTCACCGCTCTTCACTACGGTCCGCCTTTTCAGTGTTGCTTTAACTATAAATGTTTATTTATTATTCTACATAATTTTTAAACATAAAATACATACCTTATACTCATATATTATTTATCCATATAAATAATATGCTTCATATATTATCTACATAATATCATTCGACTATTAATGGATTAATTGGACCTTGGTTTCACTAAGTACAGACAGCCACTATCTAATCTTCCGACTTCCTCCTCCAAACATTCACACCCAGTTTTCGTAGGTCATCTTGCACGTTGTCCAGCCATCCAGCCTTGGTCTTCCTCTCAATCTTTTTCCTCCCGGCCTGCCGTTCATCATCTTTTTTTGGAAGCCTATCTTCCGTCATCCTTTGCATATGGCCGAGCCATCTTAATCTGCCTACTTTGACTATTGAAATGATGCTGGGTTCACCGAACAATTGTTCCAGCTCCAGGTTGGTTCTTATTCCCATGGTTATTCACCTGACCGAAGATTTTTCTGAAGACCTTTCTTTCCCAAATCCTCAGCAACCTCTCATTCTCTTGGGTCAGCACCCAGCACTCGCTTCCATAAGTCACAACTGGTCTTATTTTCAGTTTTGGCAATTTAGAGACATTTCTCGAAACCTCATAAATTTACTTAGGGTAAAAAGGCATTTTCTGCCAGCCGCTATTCTTGCTTTGATCTCTAATTTCATATAATTTTTTTCTGTTATTAGAGATCCTAAGTACTTAAACGTGTTGCAGCGCCTAAATGTGTGCCTATTAATTTGTATTTCTTTATCCTTAGGTTATCAGCCCATTGCCACCGATTAAGGTGGAGGGGCTGCCTCCTCAGAGCATCCTGACAAGCTCCTCCTTCCGGAGCAGCGGCTACCAGGGAAAGTGATCCTAGGGTGTACTGCAGATGACCTTAGTCTGTAGAATGAGTGTGTATGTTGTGTGCTGTGCAGAGTGTCCTGTTTGAGTGTCAGAGTTATTGTTCTCCCAACCTGGAGGGCCAGAGGCTGTTTGCAGTCTGACAACTGGGCGATGGGGTCGCCACTTCCCTACGCCATTCTACTATCAATAACATAATATTATCAGTTTTAATTAAATAATTCTCACAACTTGCCATTTATTTATGGCTTCTCAGGCTTTATACTATGGTCATTTTATTATAAATTGTTGTTAGTTTCATTTACAGACTGTTAGAAAAATTATTAATTTAAACACTTTTAGAATACTATGTCTATGTAGTATTATAACAACAATTTCATGTTTATTGAATAAAATAAAATTTAAAACATTGAAGTACGATTTACAAAAGCATTTATAGTGATTTTTATTTGCATCTAGTATAGAATTTGAGAATCTTTTACTGAAAGGAGAGAAATTTAATTTTCATTTCGAATGTCTACCGCTAGAATGCGCGCTGGTTAAACAGTAACTGGTTACCGAAAAGTAACTGTTAAAATGGAAAAATCGCCTCTTCGCAAGTAATACCATTATTCTAAATAAACAAAGTTGAGGAAAAGTAGGGGTTTCAAACGTGCCTTTTTTCATTGAAACCGATATAGCTTCTAAGCGGTAGGTCCTAGCGGCAAATGTTATATAACAAAAAATATTCTACATTAAATTTCTTATTAGGAAAATGTTGGAAAATTTTCGATTCTAGCAACACTATTAGAGATAGAGGGTGTCAAAAAAGCCATAACACTTAATAAATGAAGGCAGTGCTTGAATTTGTTTTCATTCTAACCAATACTGCTTCTAAGCGGTAGGTCCTAGGGACGAATGTTATATAACAACAAATATTTTGCCTTAAATTTCTGATAGGTAGACTTTCGAAAAAATTTCGATCTGAGCAACTTTTATTTAAACATTGTTGATGGGAGAAACAAAAAAAAAAAAAATCTTATTTCTGGGATAACAAAAATTGTTGCTATTGTCTGATTGCATTGAATACTATTATACAAAATTCTCACTAGTAAAAAAGTTAGAGATAATGATGAGAAGATTCAAAAGTACGTAAGATTCCTATCTTAAACTCTATGAACTGTCAACATCTTGTGATGAATGTTAAATGTCGAAACATAAAATTAGGAATAATTATTTTCGATCTTAAGATATTTAATAACTTTTAAATGTACTGAATACACTTTTAAATATAAAATATATCTCAACATAGTATGATTTGTAATTTTTTGTTTCAGGTTTTACATTCGCTACTCGTGGCTTCATCTTGACAGATCTAGAAGTGAGTTGAATTCGTAACTATAATATTTATTTTATTAATTGCGTTTATTATATTTACCGGTTTGTCTATATTTGTAATTTATAAATTGCTTAGCTATCGTTAACGACACTTACCGATTTTATTTATTTATTTTAATATTATCTAGCATTGTATTATATGTGGTTAACCTCAATCATTTTAACTCACAATAATTTGATTTCCAAGGTAGGCCTATTAGATAGACCTATCGATGAATCGATTTTAACTATTGTATCCATCCCTTTACCAGCCCTTTGACCCAAGGGCCACAATATACCTAGCCCCCATATGTGCTGTGTCTCCTTTGCCTGTAGCCTCTGTATTGTATAACCCTCGACTTGTTTATTGCTTCCTCCGGTCTGAAATTCTCAACTCTTATATATGTCACTTGGACATAGGTCATTATTATAGTTTATTGTCTCTTTGTCCCAAACCATATGGAAAGAATATTGCCATCGCCATTCCAAGGACAACCCACACTACCCTCTGCACTAGACCATTCCCTCTCTAGGTTATAATAATAAATGCTAAGTTTTCGAATAGGCAGTCCAATTCTCAATCCTTGCTATATAGTAAGTAGATCTGTAAATGCCTATATGAAGTTTTTTTTACAAATCCATTTATATAAATTTACAACTGTATACAAAAAAAAAAAAATACATACAGTAAATGTGGCAATAACATGACAATTGCTTGTGAAGCAACTCTATTTTTAGAAATAGAATGAGAAGTAAGTTGAGATACTATTGTATTTGAATAGTTATGAAGTTTACTATGAAAGGATAAATATCTTGTTTGAGCTAAATCAGGAACATATGGAACATTAAGGTCTTTATGGATAAGTTTTTTTGTTGATACGAGATGAATTCCATGATTTCAAACTGGTCTAATATCCTGTCATGTAAATGAATCTTTTTTGATTAATCGGCATATTCGAGCGTTTGTCTTGTAAATGTTGAAGAAGTCGAAAACGACGGACCGTTTCTTGTCTTTTTATTATATTATGTGGATTCCAATTTAAACGGTTGTCAAGATGGAGTCCTTGGTAGGGAATCTGTTCAACAGGAATTAAAGGACTATTGCAGGACATGAGCTCGTAGGTTTACGAAGGAGTGAAATAAGAGTTAAATTCTTAAAGTTATTACATTGTAGCGGTATCCTCTGCTACGACTTAGCAGTAGCTCTCCATGGAGGATGCCTTATTTTTGAACTGTGTAAATATTTATTTTTGTGTCTGTTTGCCTAAGAACTATTTTTATGTTTTCGCACATACACAAGCAACCAGTTTCGTTTGATAGAGAATTGAATCGTAATATCCTCAATTGATTGTTATCGTTAAAAAAATAAAGTGTATTTTTGTTTTGTGTTAGCTTTGAACACGTAGTTTTTTGCCGACACCTTCTGTTTCACTTTTACATTGAAACTAATCGATCTCAACATCTTTGCTAAACTTGAACTGAAGAAGCAAAAGCGATTTTTGGGTGCTGTACGGGTTCGAAAATATCGATAATTATTATTTTATTTATATTGTCGTGCTCGATAGCGTTATCTATCGCTAAAATAAATTTGCCTTTTTCTTATAATTAAGAAAACATAGCGTTAATATTTTAGTTTCTTGTTTTTAAACTATATAAATAAAATTCAATTATTATCTGTTTTATTATTACAAAAAAAAAAGTTTGTTTTATTAATATTAATATAACGGAAGGAAGGTGGCCGCCTACTCGCTGCTCAATTGTCCTCGTTAAACAAGGCACCCACTAACCTTTTATATCCTGTACACCTGTTGCCACACCAATTTCTTCCCTTGCCAGCTTTAAAGTTTAATTATTTATATATATATATATATATATATATATATATATATATATATATATATATATATATATATATATATATATATAATATATAAAATTATTAACATAAATATAGCTGCACATCTGTAGCTGAAAAACTTAATCAGACGTCCTAAATCTCAACAGATGTTATTCCAATTTAATACATTCATATAATTAGTATACATTAATATCTATTATAAATCATACTATGAACTATTTATTCATTTAAGTAATTACACAGCAATTGAAAATTCCATATGCCTGTAAAAACCCGGGAATATCACAGTCTGGAAAAACCCATACCAACTTTTGCCCCTTCCAAATCTCATAGCTCTCACTTACTCTTTAACACTTCCGTCCTTGATGCTTGTACACTACAGTCATAGTTATTTTAGCCTTTACAAATCCGTGTGGCTTATGTACATTTATCGTTAACATTGTAAGTATATTCATCCTCCATATTTTTGAATTATATGTAGTTAGATATTCTAACTTATATATTTTGTACCTTTATATTTTTAACTATATTCTTTAAACTATCTTTTTTACTTATATAATTGTATTGTAACCTGTTTTGTTCACTGTAGGGCACAGCGAGGAGATATACAATAGAACAGTCACGAGTGGAGTGGGGGTGGGATTCGTTCCCCTCCACTGTACTACCCTAACCTCAAAAGTTACAAGTGTTTGCTTTTAATTTCTTATTTTTTACGTAAACCTATCATCGTTAAGTTTTTATTTTGTTTATAAATTCATTCCACATTAAGTATGCCTTTTTGTGCTGCAATTGGATGTAAGAACAACAAGACTGGAAATAAAAATGATAAGCAGCTTAGCTTTCATAGGTAAGTAACTAACGCAAAATTCTTTCATTGCACCTATTCAAATAGTTCGCGATGGTGTTAAATGCAATTACTTTTTTATAATAAACTCCACGTCAAAAGTATCACAATACTTTGAAATATTTGAATTTTTATTAGTAATTATAACTTTTATATTCAATAAAAATCCTTTTTATTAACAAAGTTTAAGTAAAAAATGATTCACTGTGTCTGAAGGAATTTTATTACCTATACCTGAATCAGCAGCAATCTAAAATAATGTTTGTTGAGTTGGGAACAGAGCTAACCCTGGGTAGCGTAGTGGTAGGGGAATACTAGTCCCACCTGCCTGTTTGTATATCTTCTCGCTGGTAGGGCATGATTATGAAAACAATGTAGTCCCGAAATGTCCCCAAAAAATAAGTTGTTATTTCATTGACTGAACTTCAATAACACGTATTAAATATATATATATATATATATATATATATATATATATATATATATATATATATATATATATATATATAAAAATTGATGATCTGTTCATGTATTGATTTAATGCTTAAAGATCTAGAGCTGAAACTCTTTTGTTGAGAGATTCTTATCTTATCTTTGGCCATCTCTTTGTTCGCCCTTGGTGTATCTTATCTATCTTCCTATTTTTTTTTATTATCGTACCCATCTTTTGCCCAAAGTAGCATTTTCTCTGTTATGGACTTATGACATCTCCACTCTCTGAGCTGTCCAGATAATAATGTAGGATTTCTTGCTTTTGTCTAAAATGTATGTAATAAAACAAAACAACTAAACATTCTCCCTTTGTGTAATAAACTGTCTATATTTAATAGATTTGATTGTATATGAATTATGCCACTCCTAAACAAAAATTATTTATTTACTTCTTTAGCATTTCACTACTTGATATTAATTCAGTCTTTACTCACAGGTTTACCCGTGATTTTCGTATAATTTTGTTTTATTGGGTTGGTGCAAAAGTTCAATATTCATTTTGTTTGCCGAGTAAGCAAAGATAATCCTCTAATTAATAAACAATGGTTATTAAAATTGTTTTTACTCAAAGATTAGTTTGGTTTTTGTTAATTATTTTATGAGAAGGGACCTCTGAAATTCACCATGTTAAAACTAGATTTTCGTCAAATATATTTTGACGATATCAACCTTGGCAGAAGTGCGCCGCAAACCGCGCGTAACATCAATGTTGTTTGGGGTGAAGGAAGCATCAGTGGATGCATAGTGCAACGATAGCTCCAAAAATTTCGTCCTAGGGAATTTGGATCTCGAAGACAAGGAAGGTTGCGGTAGGCCTCCTGTTGTTGATCATGACCATCTGAGGGCTTTGGTAGAGGAAAACTTTTGCAAAACTTCTCCGATCATTGCGAGAGAAGTTAGTGTTGTCCCCTCAACATTATAAACCACACAAAATTACAATCAAAATTTTAAGAGGGAGACTTTAGCCCTGAAGATAAGGAGGTTTGTGGCTGAATTTCTTTCCTGGATGATTCATGGATATTCTGATTAGATGCTAGCACGTTTCCTTCTTCTTCAGATAGAAGTATGAAGTTTTTTTCATGAAATAGTTTTACATTTTTAGTTGTTTTGTTTTACATTTTCTTATTTTCTGAATATTTATAAATTTATAATTACTCAAGTCTATCTAGAACATGGATGGAAATACCAGTGGAAAGTTAATACGTGGACGAAGGAGAAGAAGGAGCTAAAAATCTCCTCCCAGACTCGGATCTGGGTCAAGTATGCCAATGATGTGCTCATTATCGACTCACAGTGAAAGCTATTCCCCGAACCTCGGCACGTCTCCGAACCTTTTTGTCCAGGAAGGGGGGGAGGGGAGTGTCCCGTCGTTGAGGAAATGACTCCGCCGCTATTCGAGGCCGAGGTTTTTCTCTTATCCAGCTTTTAAGAGTATTATCTAGAAAAATACTTATTTGATATTGGGTCTTTTCGTGTAAAATGCCCGTTTCTCTCGAGGTTATTTAGTAATATAGCCTTATGAAATCATTGCATTTTTAATCGAAATATTTTTTTTTTTAATTTCCCATTCATTTTTCCTTTTATGTTATCAACTGTTCAATCCTAGAACTGAAAAATTCAGTGGCTTGTGATGAAATAAAGTTATAATGAATGGAGAAGAAGATGATCAGGGATGTATTCAAAGAGGAACACCACGTCTAAGTAGAAATACTTTAATAGTGTGCTGAAGAAGACCTGCAAGGCAGGTCGAAACGTTGGCACGCATTAACGTATTTCTACTTAGACGCAGTGTTCCTCTTTGACTGCATCCCTCACCTTATTCTCCTCCATTCATCATAACAGTCCACTAAAGTTATAAAACTATATTTCGATACTTAAAACTGTATACATTAGGTATATGGTATACAAGTAAATTTGATGGAAATTATTACAATGACATCTAAAGAACTGCTTACCAGTAGCATTTCAATAAAAGTTATACATTAGAAGGTCTCTTGGCTATCTTCTTTTCAGACTCTTTGGAGGATTATTGGAAATTGTGTGCGAGGCAAGTTTGGAGACTAGTGGATTCGTGTGGTTATGGAACACATACGTAAGATCTTTATGGATAAGTTTGTTTGTGACAAAATAAGGAGCATTTAGGAACATAAATAAACGAAGTAAACAATAAAACTGCAATTATTTCCTTTTTTTTGGGAGGAGGGGGTAACAGTAATAGTGCAATTGATATATCGATTGTCCATTGCAAAATCGAATCCTAAGTGACTATCATTAATTCTTAAGTGAATAGATGTCTAAAGATCTTTTATTGTTTAACACCAGTCCCTTTTAATAGCAATAAAGTGAAAAATTCGTTAGTAAAATTATTAATAATTTTCGATATAATCATAATTAATATTTTGATAATAAGCACATGCTGCAAATATTTCTTAATTTAGGGTACTCCCAACGATTTAAATATTTTTAAATATTTCACCTATCATTAGTAATACAAACACAAACAAAAAAAAAAAAAAAAAAAAAAAAAAAAAAAAAAAAAAAAAAATCTCAAATAGACTTTTTTCCTATAAATTGAAGACCATCTTCTTGAATCTACTAATTTTTTTATTTATTCATTTTTTTTTAAGCTAATGTAAAGTAAAAATATACCGAACTGTTTAAGGTACTTTTAATATTAATACATCTTTAAAGATAATATAGATATTTTTATAGACTATCTTTAGAGATATTTTTGAATTAGGGCTTCGAATTAAAATAATAAATCGCATTACTATTCTGCGCACCTCCTCAGTCTAGATCATAATTTTTTTTATTTTTATTTTTTTTTAATTATGCCATATTCTTTTATTATTGAGAATGGTTTGTGTTTGTGATGATTTTAAAACAAAATAAATCATTACTTTATTTTGTCGACGTTTCGGTGACCGTTGTAAGCCTTTGTCAGGGCTGTAAATAAAACAAAATATGGTATATCAGATTTAGAATGAATTCAGACAATATTAAAAATTAAAAAAAAAAACAATATAAAAAAAAAAGACCCTTGTAATCTATACCATTATATAAAAGGACGAGCCATTTTTCGTTTGTGATCACTAACCGCGAAAACTACTGAACCAGTATGTTCCAAATTTTAACTACATCATCTTCATTATTCAAGGAACGTTTAGCAACAATAAAATTTACAAATTAATCAATTAAATTTTTATTAAAAAAGTGATAAATATGTGGTGCGCAGTGACATTTGAAAATCGCCCGATAGGTGGCGAGCGCTATTCAAGAGAGGTTACAATGATAAGGTGTTATCTAGAACTTAATTAATAAAATGGACTTAATTTAATAAAATCGTTATAGATAAACCAATAAATGAGTGTTGTGAAATGTAGATCCCAGAGAAGTTTAATAATGTACCGATTCTGCATGATAATATAATATAAATATACAGTGTTGAGTGGCAGAAAAGATGTTTTTCACACTTTCATCATTTTTTATGGTTAGAAATTAAAATCCAATCAAATGAAATCGATAAAATTATTTCTGCAGAATAAAAATACCACTTGTACCGAAATACCATTGAAGAAATAATGATTAATTTCAATAATGCATACTTTAATAAAAGATTTTTATCGATAAACAAATATAATGGGTAGTTAAAATAAGTTCTTTGCTAATGAGAGCGGACGAAGCCGCGATGGGAAATGCTAGTGATATTAAAAGATACGTAAGAGGTAAAAAAAAATAAATAAAACTTGTTGAAATAACATATTTGTATTTCAATTGGCATTGAAATCCTAAGAGTGATGAATAATCTAAAATTAATATCAGGTTTTGGTTCAAAAATATGTATATTTTTTTTTATATGGTCTTATTTGAAATCTATTGTGTACAAACTAAAATAATAAAAGAAATAGATCATTTTAAAACGTCTTATTTATATAATATAGGTGAGGAAAATTTTTAAACTAAAAACTGATATTTTTTTTTATAGAATATTTTTATATTTTGTAGAATTTTTGAAGGCAAGGGCTGTCAATTTCTGAAAAAATGTAAATGATTTGCGCTATCTCACATATTTCGCCACCGGTTAAGACCAAATTTTAAGGTTATCTAGAAACCGTAAAACTGTATAGTTAAGCCCAAATCCGGAGGTCGCAGGATTTCCCCTTATTGAAATATCTCAAGTTATAGCTGACCTTAGATTTTTTCATTCACATCAGTTTTTGACCATTTAAATCTGGAGTAAATCCAATGTTATATACATGGATAAAAAGCAGAATGTATGCTGATTCTAGTAATGCTATTAATGTTGTAATCGGTTGAACACATCAGTTGTTATGGCCGTCAGAAATTGATGAAATCTCAACTTCAAAATTTTAACCTCTTCGAAAGGGGTAAAAAATCAATATTTTTTTTATTTTGATAAAATTTCACATATAAGGGTTTTATGGTGCGTTAATCGAGATTTGAGGTCAGTTGTTCATGAAAAAAAGTTTCCACTGATTTACAGCGGATTTCCTTGGAATTTTGTCATTTTTGAGCACCCTAAAGCCGGGTAGTGTCTTGAGCATAACAAAAGTATTTTTATATGTAATATCATACATAACTGCAATTAAACGTGGAAGAATCGTTTCTCGTTCTTGACTGAGAGCTGAGAAAAAAAATAAAACGTGATTTTCATATTTTATTTTTTTCTCGGCTCCTAATACTCATTGGCGGCTATAACTCTAGTTTTGCACTATTATAGGTCCCTACTACCCACACAAAAATCGGCATTCAAATCTGTGAGTTACAACTCCAAACGTCCCCTTGTAAGATAATAATAGATACAGTTAATTAATGCTTTGTAATTGTGTTTTTGAATGCAAAAACATTGGTATTCCCCAACCATGTTTATTTAATTGCAGTCAACCGAATTATATAATTTTTTTTTTAAATTATAAATTTAAAATAATTCGTAAGAATGTTTTAAGACTCTATTGAAAGTTCTATTATAATACTGTGACTAAAAAAACAAAAAAAACAGTGGCTGCTGATACAATATGGGTTCAATATATTCCCGGTTACGGGTTGAACAGAAGATTGATATCAAATTAAGGGCGATTTAGTGTGGCAGGCTTTCTTTACTGCTCCTCCGAGCCCATTCTTCTTTACACCGATCCTTCTGACTTTCTATTACCTTCTTTTTTCTACTTTTATTTTTTACCTCCACTTTTTTTTCCCGAACTCTTGGTCTTATTGGATTGTTCAGTGGGTACGTACTTTTTCTTATTTAGAAACTTCTTTTCCCAGACTGTAGGGAACATTTTGAAGATCCGGCTATTCTGCAGAAGATTTAGTAAAATATCGACTCAACACGATTTTTTTTTTTAAGAAAAATTAAATTTTCGTCGGTGTTACTATTGTTAGATCTGAAAGTGTATAAAAAAAAATGCATTTGATTGTCCCGCATGATATCGCTCACTGGTTGCAATAGCGGCACAACTCAAAATATCATGTTTTGAGATAAGAAGGTTTAAAGTTTTCATTGCTAAGGAAGATGCATAGGAAATGCTTTAGTTTGCTTAAAAGAGATTACCTTCAAGTTATACCTTCTCTCGTTTAAGCAAACTAAAGCATTTCCTATACAATTTCATTATCAATGAACAGTTTAAAAGCACTCATCTCAAAAAATGATTTTTTGAGTTGTGCCACTATTGTAGCCCATGCGATATGTCCAATTTTTTAAATGTTAATGTTTATGGAGGATTGAAGCTTTTTTGAATCTTGGCATAAATTAGTTGAGAATTGATTAGGGATTTCGTAGATTTACGATGCATATCCTCAACTTCCAACCGTTCAAAGCTTCCTATTAATTACATACAATTCATTTATATAATTATATTCCCCCTTTACTTGTTTTTTCATTTTTTAATCCCTTAATCTCAGTTAAACATCGCCATTTAATGTAGCTCTTAAATGTTTTACAAACCATTATTAATATCAAAACTTCCAAAATGATGATACTTTGTAAAAACATATTTAGATATGTTATATTTTAATGATCAATGTACTATTTTTTAAAAATAAAAATATATTGAAGTAAAAAAAAAAAAATAATACTAATAATAAAAAATAAATTAATAAAAGTACAGCTTTTTTATTTATTTTTTTTTTTTTGGGGGGGGGGGCTTAACGTCCTTATGTACTCCAACTAGGGCAGGAAGGACGGGTTATCCTACATTTTACCTGAAAGGATATAAAAAAAAAGTGCATTGGATTGTCTACATGATACGTCCGATTTTTAAGTGTTTATGTTTATGTAGGGTTAATGCGTTTTGGATTCCCAACATAAATTAGTGGATTAATTCGAAATTTTGTAGATTTACGAAGCATATCCTCAACTTCCAACCGTTCTAAGGTTCCTATTAAAGTCAAAAGGCTTAAAGTACTTATGTACTCCAATTAGGGCGGGAAGGATAGGTTATCCTTATACTTATACTACCAACAGACTCTTGCTCTTCCCCTTGTTCTCTTCCTCTCCAATATTATCATATCCATCTCTTTATTCTGTATCAAATCACATTACACTTCTTTATAACCTTACCTATCTTCGCATAATCAACTCCTGTTTTGTCTCTCGATTCTCTCTGAGGCATCTGAAAAGATTAGTGCTACGAGACCATCTAAAGACTAGGGCGCTCTACTGACGGATCAGTGAGCGGATTTTTTGACAGCAGTATAATATAAGATTCGTTATACAGTGGAAATTTACATTATGTCGGATCGGAACGGGATGCATTCATTATCTTATCCAACCAACATTATCGAAACATCCACACGAGCCTTGAAACTAAACTATATTCCTATAGATAGATGTTTTGTTATCCAGTGCTGTTTGTTCATAAAGTAGTACATTTCAATAGATTTATATTTGAAAAAATTATATATTTAAAAAAAAATATGTAGCCATAGCTTTTTTATTTGAATGGTCAGGAGGAAAAATCGCGGTAGTCAACTTTTTGTTGATTTTAAACTGGTGGGGCCATCAGTATAACAAGTATACATTATTTTCGTACATACTCAGGGTGTCTACTAGTCGGGAAATTCGGGAATTTCGGGAATATGTCGGGAATTTCGTGTGGTCGGGAAACATTCGGGAATATGTCGGGAATTTACAGAAAATTTGCGAAAGTCGGGAAAAAGTCGTCGTTAATGCTAAAATTTTCAGACTTTTTTCAATTTTTGCTCAATATGTCAGTTAAGTTATATGTCATTGGTATAGTTACTCCACATACTTTTAAAGTAAACTAAATTTAATACAATTTCACATCAGGGTGAGCTCTATATAGCAATTGGTTCCCCAGATACAGGGATATTATCTTCGAAAAGAGGCAATTTTTTCCCCCAAAATTGATGTTTTTTCGATATGGTCTCTTATTTTGTGAAATATCTCCTGAAATACATTATTTGGGACCAGAATGTTCTCTCAAATACGGCGGATTACAAAAAAAACAGTCAAAAGTGGGTTCTGGGGGAAAATACTGTTCTGTCTTTTTATGGTTTATTTATAAATCAAAGTTTATTTACTTTTGTTATTGTTAAATAATTAATTGATGAAAAAGAAAAATTTAGCATAATCGGGAATTACGTCATCATCGAACATTGTTTTATATACCTACATACTAAAATGCTTAAACAAACATATATATATATATATATATATATATATATATATATATATATATATATATATATACCCAAGTTTCCACCTATATATATATATATTCTATATCTCAGGTTATCGCATGGAGGAGATGGGGAAAGGGTTGAAAATCGTAAGTTCACAGCCGTTTGATCAAATAACTCGGAATCCGTTATTTGTAGTACATTTAGAAAAAAAAAAAATACTGATCCTATTAATTTTTTTCCCCCCAAAAAATCAATAGTTTTAAAGCTGTAGGGACAACGCACTACTCCGCGAAAATACATTTTTCTGTACTTTTTTAATCTAACCCCGAAACTATTTGTCTGATTAAAAATCTATTTTTATGGATATGTTAAGTAGCAAAGTATGCATAGATTTTATTTTTATGGATATGTTAAGATTTTTTAGATTATTATTGAAACACCATTCAAATATCGATTGGCTAGAATTTCTAAAAAACGTTTTGAAAAAGTCGGGAATTTCTAGAAAAATTCTTGAAAAAGTCGGGAATATGTCGGGAATTTTGATAGCTGAAATTGGTAGACACCATGATACTATTATCGGGGAAAAAAACAATAGTCCGAGGAAAAATCGACAGAGGAAAACAGCTGAAGTCCGGAGTATCCAATCCAAAGTCACTGGAGGGTACTATTTGTTGCGAGGATCTAACGATGTCTGACGGCAGAAGGATATGGACAGTTCTTTCCAACAATTTAATTTTCATCCTTTTGAAAAATTATTATATATTTTCATTTTTTAAAAGAACACACTCTCTTAGCGTTTAATCCTTTTCACACGACACAAAAGGATACTATTTCGAAATCTACCGGGATCTAACGATATTTTATGGCCGAAGGATATTCCGCCATTGTTGTCCTTTTAAAAATTTATTATATATTTTCGTTTTTTAAAAGGAAATTTTTTCTTCACGTTTAATTCTTTTGGATTTTGGCTGTTTTAGTTAATGCCTTACATGTGTGTCGGGAGTTGAAGATCGTCTCTACTCTACCTGTCGAACGTTTTTACTAAATTGGAACAAAGTAGAACCGTAGCGGTGTGGGTTAGGAGATGGATGGTCACTGCCTACGCTCAAAGCTGCTATCCTTATTCCCACTTACAGACTAGGTTGGACTGCCATTGTTTTTCCTCAAAACCCTTCAATTTGCTGGTAACAAACAAATAAGCTATGGACTACAGTGTCTCCCGCCCCCCACAATGAGCAGTTTGTTGATGCCTCGTTATTTCTGGGACATTGAGAATTATTTTTTGGTTCTGAAATTTTGTGAAGAGGGAAGCGATTATCTGGGTAAAGAGAATATTTTTTTGAAAAAATCTGATCCCCATGAGGCTGTCGTCTAAAGAAAGCATAACATGGAACATGTTTTAGGGGTTTGCCCCCTTCACCGTCACTGATAGTTATATCGTCGGTGAGATTGCCTATTACGTTATCTCCATTTTTTTGATTTAGGTATCTTTTTGCAGGTTTTGTTTTAAAATTAAATTTCGGGTCTAATGTAAAACCCGATTTCACAGGATCAGGTTTTGACAAAACACACTTGTGATTTTAGCCCAAAATATTAATTACAGATGTGCACCAAAGCACTTTTTTTTTCTCTCATTTACCTGTGATTCAGTTTTCTGTATAAGATAAATTATTAAATTGAATAGCTTAATCCTGCTGACCATCAATGCTCTTATGTTCTTCAATTATTTTCGCTAAGGAGAGTAATTTTTTATACACAACAGCCGATATGGATCGAGCTAGATTGGTGAAATCCATTTTAAATTTTTTTTATTTCGTATTAGGAGAAAAAAAATCAAAAGGAGCTCACTCATTAGTGAACTAGTGTTATGTAATATAACGAGACAGGAGCTCGTAGCTGTTTCTACTCTCCTAATATCAAACTATCAAACTAGGCGTAAAGCCCTCGCGTTTCCGTAAACCAAATAAAACCGTATCGCCTTTGACCAATAAGGTCACCGGTAAAACATGCCCCATGTTAAAAATATTTTTCAATTGAAAATGAATCATGGCGAGTTCAACTTTAAACTTAATTTTTTTAATTGATTAGGTTGGACTCCCGTATTTTCATATCATATCTGATATTATAAAACTTTAAATTAAAACCTTACATGGATTTACGCATTATGTTATACAGTAGTACCAAGCTTGGGAAAAAGACAGTTGAAGTAATGTTGGCAGTGCTGGTGGTAACAAAGAAGATATTGCCCCCTTAACCTATTACGGAATACAAAGAAAACCGTCTAATTGTCGTGTATTATGAGCCGAGACTTAACAAAGAGATTATACAACACAAGGAGCCCATATCCATCAAAAGCTGTTCCCAACAGCTTGCGAAACAGATCCCCATACTGTGATTTTCTCACCTAACGCTAGAAGATATTTTTCCCATTGGCATGTTTATCTTTCGAAACAATTTGATTGTTTCCTCATGACCGTTTCGTACGTGCCCATGGGATCTGGGTTCATTGTAACACCACTTCATTACCACTATCGGGGCTTCCTTGACCTATTGTTGGATTCTGAAAGCATTGTCGTGAATGTGTTTTTCCATTTTGTGTGGCCATAATGTAATCAATATATTCATATTTTAAATTGAGTGCATATATAAAGGAATTTGCATTATTGTCATGGATTTGTTCCTTGGCTGGGGGTATATAGTTCTCTTGTGTAACGTTTTTTTTTTAGCCTGAAAAATGTAACATTTTGGCACGCTCTAGCTCTTTTGGTTTTATTCAGATCGAAAATTTACCGAGAATTAGTATTACAGTTCTCTGATCATAAATTTAATGGAGAATATGTTTATATATTTTTTGCGAATGAGCCCATTGGAACTACGCATAGTACTCAAGAGGCATGCTTCTCCTTTCTTCGTGCCCCCACTTCCTTCATTATTCTGCTGTGGCCTTCTTTTTTCTCTTGAGATCCTGTTGTTCCAGTCTTTTTCTTAGGTTTCTCATCCTGGTCAACTTGTCACTTATAAATTTTGAATCTGAAAACTGCCCGGTTTGGAATATCCTCTAGTGTGATTCCGGCTAGTTTAAGATCAGATTTCACCAAGATTTGATTTCACCAATCCACTTCATTGTTCCATTTTCTATTTACTCCTTTGTTCGTAAAAAATCAACTATTTATCTAATAAGTCTTGCTGGGTGGGTTCATTCTCTTGATATGTCCATAGAATATTAGTCTGCGTTTTCTTATGTCACTGTGAATATTAGATTATTCTTTGATTTCTTGATTACTTCTGAGCCGGTACTGTTCGTCTACAAATGTTGGGCCTAAAATTTTCCTTATGATTCTGCGTTCCTTTTTCTGAATATTTTCTATGCCGGATTTCCTATTCAGAATTAGTGTCTCTGACCAATAGGCATTCTGGTTTTTTGACTGTATTGTAATGTAGTTTTATGTGCTTGGAAATACATTTTTTGTTGTAAATATTTTGGGTGTCGATATGCAGTGTCCATTTCTTGGCATCTAGCTTCGTTAGAATATGTTTAGTCATATAACATTGGTCGCTAGGACTTACCGTTTAGAAGCTATATTGGTTTCAATGAAAAAAGTCACGCCTACATTTTTGCCTACATCGTTGCCTACATTTTTTGTGTTATGGATTTTAGACACGCTCTAGCTCTGTTGGTGTTGCCCGGATCGAAAATGTGCCTTCGATTTCCTTATCAGAAGTAGTATATTATAGATAGACATATCTATGGTCTATTGTTTTTCCCAGTCAGGGGGGTGTTAAGTTATTTTTTTAATATATAATTGTTGATTTATCAAGTGATAATAATATTTAAGAATATACTTAATAGGACCGTAGAAATAAATTAAAATGTATGTTAACAATAAACTAAAAGTTGTAGATGTGGCCTAGACTACTCTAGAAGCAACTTTTAACTAGTAGTTTTTTTTAGTGTTTTCCTTCCAGCAGTAACCCTGGTGGAAGGGATTTTATTTAATTCTTTTGTACACACCATACTTGTACAAAGTATACAATTTACATGTAATTATTATTTTTGATTTGATTATAATTTTACATGTGTTGAAAGGTTAATATAAAAAATAAACAAGAAAAATAAAATAAAACAAAGAACAAGAAGTTGTATAACATAAATAATTCAAAATTCAATAAAATCAAGCAAGAAAGTTATTTAGAGAAAAGTTAATGAATATTTAGTGGTTTAAAGATATTTCATATTTATATTCTATATTTTAATGATTGAATTTTTAAGGAATATTTTGAAATTTTCAAATAAATTGTTCATCAAACATTGACCATCCTCCGGCCAATGTCCTAGTTTCTGTACTGTTTTTGTCTGTAGAATAGTTCTGTAGTCAGTGAGTAGTCTGCATTCATATACGAGGTTATTTTAGTTTAGTTGTTTTTATCTTAAGACTTAAGAATGTATCTTTGTTTGTTTTTGGTATTGTAGATTAGCAAGCAGCATCGAAAACTTTTTTTTTATTTTATGTCGTTAGCATTTGGGAGAGCTATGGGAAAAAAATTGTTGATAAAATCCTTTTTTTTTTTTTTTTTTCATAAAACTGGGTCAAAAGAATCTCTGTTTGACCTAATTCAAAAAAATGAATCATGGATGTCTTATTTTCCTTGGGCTGTTCACAGAAACAATCATCCTTTGTCAATTTGAAAATAAAAAAAGTAAACAAAAAAAGAAGAAAAAAATAGAGCTTTTCATTTAGTAGAATGGGAAAAAAATTGAATTGGTTCGTTGAATGAGTTCGGATAAAAGAGAAAACGAGCGAGGTAATACAATAGCGGCTACTGTCATCAACTTGGGATTATTGGAGTTTTTTTTAAATGTCATTTAATGATATATTTGAATTATAGTTTATGTTTAGTTATATGTGAAGCTAGTTATATCGTTTATTTTTATTAATAAGAAATAAAGTCCTCATATTAAATTATTTATATTAAATATTATATTTTAAATCATTATTATATTCCCATACTAACAAATTCTCATATTAAAATGTCAAATAAGAAAATAATTAGGTATGTAGAAATAATAAAGGTATTTGTTCGGATCGACGACACCACCAAACTGGCTTGACCCGCGCTACACCGACCACTTCGATCCTTACGCTTCACTTCATGTTTACATTTTTCGATAATTCATTCCTATAACCTCACATGTAAACAATCATTTCTACAGTTTCAACTTGGATTGTGTTGTTTAGTTTGTTATATTGATATTTAGTCTTCTTAAATGTAAATAGGTGAAACAGAAGTCAACAACACGAGGATTTATGTTTTATCAATTCATGTTTTCTTATTTCATCTTATCTTATGTGTAAAAGTGTTACAAAACTTAAGATTAATTTGTACATGGATTTGGTGTTTTACATATTTATATTTGTTCTATCAATTTCAGTGATAAAATTTCAGTATAAATATTTTGTGAATGGATTCTTTGTCATCCATATTACTAGATTGTATAATTAATTCAATAAAACATATCGATCTAAAAATAAATATGAGAAAGTATATCATAGTAGGAGGGAGGGCGCAAAAGGTCCCTTTTTTTTATTTTGCGCTCATATCTCGAAAACATTGCGTCGTATGCAAAACATGACTATTTACCAAATTAATATTAATTGAATTCTCTACAAGTTTTATTATATGCACATTTTTCATATTCTGTACCGTTTCCGAGATATACGCTTTGTAAATGGGTAACGGTCGGGTTAAGAGGAGGCAGCAAACTGGCTTGACCCGCGCTACACAGACCAGTTCGATGCTTACGCTTCACTTCGAGTTTACATTTATCGATAGCTCTTTCCCATAACCTCACATGTAAACAATCACTTCTACAGTTTCAACTTGGATTGTGTTGTTTAGTCTGTTATATTGATATTTAGTCTTCTTAAATTAAAATAAGTGAAACAGAAGTCAACAAAATGAATTTCATAAAGGATTAAGTGTTTTATCAATTCATGTTTTCTTATTCCCTCTTATCTAATGTGTAAAAGTGTTACAAAACTTAAGAACATTAATTTGTACATGGATTTGGTGTTTTATATATTTTTATTTGTTGTATCAATTTAATTTAAGTTGTATAATTATTTCAATAAAACATATCAGTTTATAAATAAATGTGAGAAAGTATATCACAGGTTTCATGTTTTCTTATCTCCACTTCCCTTGAGAAAATATAGCAGAAATTAACATCATCACTTTCAACTAGGATTCTGTCTTATATTATATACTGGCTTATAACATGGAGAATTGAGAATGTGAAAATAATCACAGATTAAGAGGTAAATGACACATTACTATATAATTGTATAACTATTGGCATAATGTTATAGAGTAATGTGTTTTTAAAAAAAATTAGAAGCCTGATGATGGAACATTGTCTCGGAAACATGTAGCTACAAATGTTAAATAAATAGGAGTTATGCCAAATAAATACTTAAGGATTCTGTCTTTTTTATATTTATAATTTGTTATTTACACTTCCCTCACATCACAAAGTTTATCAAGAATTAACGTTACTGGTGGTTTAGCATTATATTAATTTTTATTTAATATAAAATTAATTCAAAATTGATTTAGTGTCTTATATTTTGACATTTTCTTATTTCCACTTCATTATTTTCTTATTTCTCATTTTAATATCATAAGGTAAACAGAAGTTAATATTACTTTGAACAGGGATTTAAAGTTTCTCCGTAAATAAATGAGAATAACCTTTCCCCTCGAAAAGTAGCGACTAAAACACCGAAATAAATCGGAAGAAGGTAAGAATCGATAAAAGGTATTCTTGGCGCGCGTAGGAGCTGCCTCCTCTTAACCCGACCGTTACCGGTAAATGTGAAGGACGTTTAGTATGTTTTACCAAGAATAGTTAAAATTTATGTAACTTTTGACAGGTTGATGATGAATTGGCGTATATATGTGTATTTTGAAGGAAATTTAATTTTCTACAATATTATTTACGAAGACTTTTTTCATAGGATGAACGTTTTAGAAGAAATGGAGGGAAGTTTAATAGAAAACGTGAGGTGAAATGTTTTTTTTTTTCGAAAATGTTTACGTTTTTCAAGCGTATATCTCGGAAACAGTACAGAATATGAAAAATATAATAAAAGTTGTAGAGGATTTAATTAACATTAAGTTAGTAAATAGTCATATTTTGCATACGACGCACCATTTTCGAGATATAAACGCAAAACCAAAAAAAGGGACCTTTTGCGCCTGGGACCGACTCCTTCCTGTTCCTAGGCTCGATAACTCCAGGTCTTTTAATATGTTTACTTTCTAACTACCCTCAACATGTTTCCGAAGAAAAATCTTGGATTACAGAAAACGCACTCTACGCCCTATTTCAGACCTTCATTGACTGTAATATTAGGAAAGTGGAAATAAGAAAATATGAATCTTCTAATCTACTTTCTCACTCTTTTTTTTAGATCAATGTGTTTTATTCCATTAATATTAGAATCTGTGCCATTTTCACGTTATGTACAGTAAATTTTTTGACATGAGGGACGTGGAAATAACAAAATATAAATACATATAACACTAAATCCAGGTAGAAACTAAAGTTGTAAAATTTTGGTTCACCTCTTTTGCATTTAAGAAGACTAAATATCAATATAATACACTAAACAACACAATCCAAGTTGAAACTGTAGAAATGGATGTTTAAGAAGAAGAAGAAAATAAACTTTATTCTGGAACAGCTTGTCCCCTAAGAATAACATATAAGTGCAATCCATAAAGCAATCTTCTGGCTATGACAATTGATTAATAATTACATATATATATATATATATATATATATATATATATATATATATTATATATATATATATATATATATACACAACAACGTATATATACTATTATAATATATACTGCATAAATATTCAAATTTTATATTTGCTTGGATGATTGAAGATTCAGGGGGTAAAGAAATAGATAACGTTTAAAGGAAGTTAGAGAGGAGCATTTTAAAATTGAGATAAGCAATGAATTCTATAAAGGGGAATCGTGTATAATATAGGATTTTTTGAAGGATGCATTTCGATGCGCAGGAGTGTACAGGTTGATGGGTTGGGTTCTAGTATTTAAAAAGTGGATGAAAGAGCGCCGAGTAAGGTCATGAACATAAGGAGTTTTTTTTTTGTTTTTTTCAAGGTTTGATATAAGAGTGCATCTTGGAAGTATTGACGTCGGAAATCAGGACAAAGCCACCCGATTTCAGAATACTTGTGAGATATGTCTTTACACGTGTTACATATGTTTACATGTGAGGTTTTAGGAACGAGCTATTGATAAATGTGAAACTCGAAATGAAGTGGAATTGATCTCTTAGTATTTTGCGGGTAGAGCCCTCTTCCGGCTAGTGGAGCAGTACTAGGATATTGATTTGCAATGTTTATATTTAAGGGAATAAACCCTTTTTTCCATTCCAACTTCTTAGAGAACTAGGAAATCATCATTAAGGTGCAATAGTTTGTGTTTTCAGTAAAAATCGATCTTATACGTTTTTGATGTTTACATCCTCTACATTTTCTAGATATGGATAAGGAAGGATTATTTTTCACTGTACATAAATATGGATTAAAAAATATGAATTTTAAAAATTTGTGTAATTCTATAGCATGAAGATAATTTGGGAAGAGGACTTTCTAATAAAGATCTTTTACTACTCTTTAAGTAGGACTTAATTGGAACTTATTCAATAAAGACTTCTTCAAAAGAAAATTCTCCACTGATAAAGTTTGTTTCTTTTAAGAGAGCTAAAGTCTTCTCCTGTATAAAATTTCCTAAAGGAGTAATAATTTCAAAAAAATATCTCAAAGGACAGGATCAACTTACAAGGTAAGAGTTCTCAGCTCTATGGATCCACTTTTCTTATTAACCGTGTACAAAAAAGCAATTGCTCTCTGACTTGGAAGTCCTTGCGGCAAATGTTATTTAACAAATAATATCTTTCATTAAAGTTCTAATTAGAATTTTTTTTTTCTTCAACAAATTTCCCATCCGAACTATAGTCCAGTCAATAAACATATTGTAGAGTGCATGGAATATGCAAAAATTTTTGACTTCATTGCTTCGTTAGAAGTAGTTAGAAGGTTAACATACTACAAGTCCCCGCCTCTGGGAGGTAAGCTAACGGTGGTGGGGAGGGGAGAAGGTCTCATTTTTGGGTTTTTCGATTATATTTCGAAAACGGTGGACTCTAGAAAAATATGTTTCAAATCAAAATTAAAGCTAATTACATTTCCTATAAAATTAATTCTATATATATTTGTTATACTTCCAACGGTTTTCGAGATATACGTTATTGATAATCTATATTTTACGAGAAAAAATAAAAAAAATGGTTACTCACTTTTCTTTAAACATATGCCATATGCTTCTAGAGCCTTCCACAATAGTTTCTCAGAAAAAATGTCAAAATCAAAGTTGCAGAGCATTAATTTATTTTAATTTCACGTTTCTGGCACTTGAAGCATATATTTAACAAAACATAACGTAAAAACGATTCTTTTTTCGATAATTTACTATTTTTAATAACGTATATCTCGAAAAGCGTTGGAACTTCGACAAATATGTATAAAAACAATTTTATAGGAAATTAAATTAGCTTTACTTTTTATTTGAAATACATTTTTCTAGAGTCCATGTTTTCGAGATATAATGGAGAAACCTTTAAATCGGACCTTCTCATATCCCCCACCGTTAGTTCATCCCCCAGGGGGAGAGGGCTTTTAGTATGTTTACGTTTTAACTACCCCTAACGAAGCTATGGAGTCAAAAAAAATCTTATATTTCACGCACTCTACACCCCTCATTCCAGCACTCATTGACTGGTCTACTATACCAATAGAGTGTTACATTTTTTAATTTGAAAAAACTTTAAACTTTTTGAGGGTGAAAAAATCCTTACACAAAAAAACTATAATTTAGCTGAAAGACTTATCAATGTAAAAAAAAAAAAAAAAAAAAAAAAAAAACATAAGCCAAATTTGTTACTCATCCTTTCTTAATCATTATTACAAACCAATATATGTATATAAAGGTTACTGGTTGCAATAAAAACATGGAAAAGTCAGATAATTGACTTTCAATGACGTCAACATCCGCGTGTTGTATTAAACATACTTTTTTTCCCCTTTCCATTACCTCTCCAAGAATCCCACCAGTCCCGATTACCATTTGACAAATCGTGGTCGTGGGAGGATGGTGACATTACCCGAAGGGCTAAGAGCGCCCTATTATACAAGGACCTGGAATCAATCAGCCAAATGGAGACGATGTGAGAACGGCTGCCTATATAGGGTTTTCAACAAGGACAAACCAGTCATGCTAAATGATTTTCTGTCCTTTAACGAGGAGTGTCCTTATGATGTACATGTTATGAATTTGAATGTATCCACTTTTTAAAAAATGGATTTTGATTTCACATTGCCTTAATAGTCTGATAACTAGGTGAAAAATATTGGCATTTATATTTTGTAATTTTTTCGGAGGGCTCACTAAACATATATTTGCCGAAATATTTATCTTCATTTTTTTATACACTTTGAAAAGTATTCATGTTACTTTGAGCCCTGCTGCCCTTTATCATCTGAGAAAAATAAGTTTTAAGTCTTTTAAATACTATTTTCCATCGAACTTGGATTATGAAATTTTTGATCCCTTAGAAACTAAATTCCTCCCTGACTGTTAAAAGCAATAAATCATTGATATGTTTATTTATAATATATATATATATATATATATATATATATATATATATATATATATATATATATAATATATATATATATAAACGAAGCAAAATTTCGTTCCAAGCAACACCAACAGTTCTAGAGCGTGCCAATAAAGCCCCAACACTTAAAAAAAGTATGCAATTGCACTGATTTTAAGCTAAATTTGAATAAAAGTAATCCCGAAAGTAGACATTCAATTTTTTTAAGAAATCCATACCATATCCATAAATAATAAATAAAAATCATATTCCTCCCTGACTGGGATAAACAATAGATCACAGATTTGTGTATCTATAATATACTGCTTTTCCCAGTTCACATTTAAAAATTATAGAAATCAAATTACCTAAAGTAGTAATTAGATTACTAAATGTTTATTCGAAATAAACAAAAGTTCAGAAAAAATAGGGGGTTTCAAATGTGATTTTTTTTTTTTCATTCAAACCAATATAGCTCCTAAACGGTAGGTCCTAGCTAAAAATTTTATATAACTGAAAATATTCTCCATTAAATTTCTGATCAGGGTAGTGTATCCATGTCAATAATGCAAATTCATTTATATATGCACTGATTTTATAAAATGAATACATTGGTTACATTATGACCGCACAAAGATGGAAAAACACATCCACGGCAATGCTTTCAGAATCCAATAACAATAGGTCAAGGAAGCCCCGACTGGAAATATTCTCCATTACTTTTTTGATAATGGATTGATTTGATTGAGAGTGATCCAAGGAACACCAAAATGTCAAAATATTACATTTTGAGAGAGAAAAAAACGTTACACAAGAAAAATATAGAACCCAGCGAAAAGACTAGTATAGACCCATGTCTAATTTTTTTAAAAAATCTACATCTTTTTTTTTTAATAAAAAAGGTATTTAAATATCTGTACATGCTCCATGCAATTAGCATATTACATGTATCTAACATGTTTAGTATTTTATAAAATATAAATTTAGAAGTAATTTACATTTAAGTATTTAAGTTGAATTTTGAATCGGTACAATAAACAAGGTAAAAAAGAAACAAAACAAAATTAAGTGAAAATTTTATAACTGACTAACACAAAACATAAGTGAATAAACACAAAACAAATAAAAACTAAACTAAAAACACCAATGAGATCGGCTCCACGTTGTTGGTCGTCTTCTTCACTTCTTTGGAGGAGTTCTAAATCACATTCAGTGATGAACTTTTTCATTTCCTTGAGATATTTTTTTAAAATATCCTTCTCCGGAAGCGGCCAATCGTCCCCTTTTAATAGTATGGATTTTATTAGGTGTACTCTCTTGTCAAAATGAGGGCAGTTGTATAGAATGTGATGAAAAGTCTGTTGTGTTTGTCGCAGTGGCATGTAGATGAGTCAGTTAAATGAAATCGGTTCAAGTAGGCATTACTTTGTCCGTGTTCGGTCAAGAATTGGGTCACTTTGTAATGTGTACTTTTAATTTTATCGTAATTGGTAAGTGTGATATCTGGAATAAAGTTGTGTAGAGGTCGTCCTTTTGTAGTTTGTTGCCAGTTTTGGTTCCAAACAATTATAAGGTCATTCAAAATGCATCTCTTGATATAGGTTATAGGGACTTTGTCATATGTAATTGGGAGGAAACTGTTTCTCTAAGCAGCCTTAGCCAACTTGTCGGCTAGTTCATTCCCCATATTCCCCCAAATCTATATCTGTTTCCGAAATATTCGGAGCGAAAAATCGTATGTTTTTTTAAAAAGTAAAGCGATCCAACTCTTCAATTTGTTTAGTTCCTTACCAGTTTAAACAGTTGAATCGCGTTATTATCAAAAAAGCATCCGATCTAATTCCAGTAAGGCTAGGGTAGATGTTAACAACTATTGAATTATGATATCGGTTGAATAATTTGTTTATGCTTCCTAGATTTGTTTTAGATGTTGGCGTTTATTGGGGTATAACTTGTTTACGTACTCCAACTAGGGCAGGAAGGACAGGTCATCCTGCAAGTTGCAATTACCTACACCTAATCTGGAATCTTTGGTGATTAGAGTTTGGTAATTTTCTAGCGGACTTAAGTTCCTATTCCTCTTGCGACACGATTTCATCCCGAGACAGTATTACCAATGCATTGCTAAGGATGGAAGTAAAAGAAGGAACTTGCATAACGAGCCTGGAAGAAAGTCTGTAATTAGCGATAAGAGGATCAGAAGATGGCAGCAGACCGTATCCCCTCGTCCAAAAGTGAATTAACTCTCACTGTTTAAGCTTTCGTGATCAGTCGTAATCAGGAACTGCGCAGGCGATAACCTTACATGCTAGTTGTGCGCTGGAACATGATAGGGTGAACTTGAAATAGTTTAGAAAAGCTGTTGTTACTTCCAGAATCTTATAAACATTTACATAACCTTTTATCTACTTTTTCAGAGATGCAGATGTTTCTTAAGATACCTGAGAAGAAGAAATAGATGTAATTATAAGGCTGAGTGAACCATGAGATTCGCTGTCAACAACTGTTGCTTGCATAATACCATTAAATCCCGCGTCCTCTTAACATAATCCTCCCATTTACTTCTTGAACATTTGCCCGTCCATTCAGCGTTTATTATCTTCTTAATGTGTTCATTTTCCATCCGTTTAACCCGTTTCTTAGTTGTTCTGAATAATAAAAACTTTAATTTCTACTAATATTACTATCTTCCACAATGCAGGGCAATAATTGATAGTTTTGTAATTTACAGACTCATCCCTTTTTTTTATAAATGAATCGAAAAAATAATTTATGGTTATTACCTATAACAATTCTTTAAAATAAAATGAAGTTCAGATAAAATAAAAATCTTCTTCTTTGAAAGGATTTTTCTTCGTTATTCGAAGTTTCCTTCAACCAAACTCCTCCCTCAGCCGGTTCCTCCATTCCTCTCATTCCATCGCTTCTTCTTCCGTTAATCCTCGGCCAGCCATACTTTCAGCCACAACATCTCTCCACATGATGTGAGGCCTACCTCTCCTTCTCCTCCTTCTGCTTCCCAATCATTAGCTATTTTGGGGATTCTTCTGTACTCCATTTTTTTAATATGGCTGAACCATCTCAGTCTCCTTCCCTCCATTTCCTCCAGAGTGAATAAAAATTCAGTTCTAATTAATTATTGTAGTCTTTTACTTTGTCTCTCGAAGACCCTGATGGCCAAGCACTTTTGGGCGAGGGTCTCTGAAGATCGTAGTTTCGATTTCCGTCTGGGTGGGTTGGTATTTATTTTTTGATAGTGTCTCGAATGCAATCTCAGCCATTCCACTGTAGTAAGAATAGGTTGGGTAACCTGTGGGACAACCCGTTTTTCCAGTATTAGTTTTAATACTTAAACAGGTTAATCCTCAAGAAACAACTCTCACTCTCTCTGTTTTTCTACCTATCTGTCTATGTTTCTCTTTCTGTCATTATCTTCCTTACAACCGGATATTTGCGTATATAATTGGCTTTATTCTTATTACAAGTGGTGAAGTTTTGCAATTCTATATAACAGTAGGACACTTTACGATCTTGTGAATTCTGATTCTTAGGTTTATTGACAGTATTCAAATATTTAGATATTTAGACACAATGGAATGATTGGATCATTTCCCATTGTTTTGAAATTTTATCTATTCTTAAATTTCATTGTTAAAAAACCTCGTTTGAGACTATATGACTGTGTTGCTGAGGGTACACGTACTCTGTTAGGAGTAAGAAATCGGAGTGCAGCAGCAGCAAATAGGGATGACTAACATTCCTTACTAATAAATAAATAAGTTTCATTGTTACAATAGTTGTTAACTACATTTTGAAATCTGTAGGTGTTAAAATTTGAAAGTAGTTGATGTATAAGGTTTGTTTAGGTCATGTCCCACTCTTGTCATTTATTTTTTTTGTTGTTTTTTTACAGCTAGTTTATTGGGTGTATCCTGTTTAAGGAAGAGTTATACCTGAAGAGTTATACCACGTTTTTTAAGGTTATGTAGCTAATATTGCTATATTGAATGATATATTGCTGTTGTTGAAGAAAGTTGCCTAGCCTCACTCATCACTTTGAACAACATTTAATATGAATGTTTATTAGGATTGATGAATTAAATGCCACTTCTATTGAGATTATTTTATTTGAAAACTAGGTTCGAATGCTAAACATTCATCTTCAGTTCTAAAACATACAATAATAAATTTTCAACACATCAGTACTATGCTGATTAAATATACTAAGGTTTTTAAAAGATAGAAGACAAGAAATCAAGCATAGGCACTCACCTTCGAGGTGAAAACACTGAAAGTTGCCTAGGGAAATAAATTTAAAATGGGGCTCACATCATCGGTTTTAAACGATTTTATTATTTCTAGTGATTCAAAAGTATTTAATTTTAGGCTATTTTCTACTTGATGTAATGAACAACATTTATTTTGCTTCACAGTCATTACATTTTAATTGTATACGCCGCTTTTTTTGGAAAGTTTTTGTCCTTCGGTGATGTGGCTTACTATTTAATGAATAAAATATATTTTTTTAGGGGTAGCTTTATCCTCTGGGGGTGTTTGTATATATATATTCATAGTTTTTTTTTATGTATTTGGGACTGTATCCGATGTGAATCGTTTGTATTTCCTTGTTAAAATTTCGTTCAAGCGGTATATTTAAAAGCCGGTATATCATGCTTGAAATGCAGCGAGTTTGTGTGTTAGTGGTCTCCTGGCATTGTTGTCTATAACTACATCTGTGTGTATTTCCTGTATATATTAAATTCGTGTTGTTTAAATGGTGATTTCTATGTCTAAAAAATTTAAAGTTTTATTGTTCTCTATAAATCTTTAGGTTCAGTGTTTTAGTTACCTCGAAGGTGAGTGCCTATGCTCCTTATCTTTTTAAAAACCTTAGTATATTTAATCTATGTAACATAGTACTGATGTGTTGAAAATTTTATTGTATGTTTTTAGAACTGAAGATGAATGTTTAGCATTCGAAACTAGCTTTAATTCATCAATCCTAATTGTATTGATCTTCTATATCATCATGCGTACCTCAAGTGGGCAAAGCTCCATTGGACATTTTTTTTTACTTGTTTTAAACAAAGCTTCTACGGGCAAAGCTCCATTGGAATTTTTTTTCTTGTTTTGGGGTCCTTAGTTCAAATTTTCAGTTTGGCTACTTAAACCTGAAACAGCCTTTAGAATGTTAAGCAATTTTAGATGCTAACATACAGGAGTAATAGTTAATATGATCCCTTTAATAATAATAGCTCTAGACTAAACATTTTACAAAAATGTTTCCTTTTTTCCCACCCGCCCACTCAAACGCTTTGGCCATTCACCGTTATACGGCTCATCAGAAATGCTGCCTCGGTGGAGCAGAACCCGAAGAATACAGAATGAAGAACGGGTCTGCAGCGATCGGTATGTGGCAGCGGAGCCATCGATAAGCAAGGAAGTCTTAGAACATACCGCTTCCGGCGGAAGTGGTCGCAGTAACTAACGGTGGCAGTAATGAGGGCAAGATTCATTGCGGCGTTCTGAAATCTAGATGGCGACTTTTTCAGTTATCTTTGCACTGATACCCTCGATCCACGGTTGATGGTATCACTGAACTCCTTTGAATCTATTTCGCTGTTTTCGTGTATTCTTAAGAAACCTAAGGATTGCAGTTTTGCTTACATTTCGCTATATGTATACAAGAGTTATATCGTAAGTTGTATTTGGAAAACACTGTTGATTGTGATTGATCAACGCAGAGGTTGGGTGACCCAACAAGTTAAACCTCTGTAAAGAGGATAACATTCCCTTTATTTGCTTAAAGGAAAACCCGGAGGTTGAGCGTCAATGACACCATCTCCTTTTATAGCCGTTGGTCATAAAAATATATTTTCTTACCGAGCACTCCCCGCAGACCCACCATAAGCTAAAATGTTTAAGGTTTTTTTTTTCTATTATTATTATTTTTATTTATTTATTTATTTATTGTACGTTTTATCTCAGGCAGTGCTCTTTTAGCTTTACGATGTTAACCGTGTATTGTTCGAAATCGGTTTCTTCTAGAAATTAACGATACTCCCATTTGAGACCATTACTTTTTCAAGTTTGCCAAGTTTTTTATTTTTTTTGAGATTCGAATTCGTTTTATCAGTAAATTTCTAAGCGCATTGTATAGGATCGCATATTTTATATATTCTATTCTTGTAAGTACATATCGCCCATGTATTTCAAAAGTGACACAACTCAGAAATCTGTATTTTTGGTTTATAATCATGTTTAAGTTCAATAGTTTATGAAGTGTCAAAAATGTATCGAATGTACGCTTTTTAATGCAGGTTTTTTGAGATGTGTCATTTTTGAAATACATGTGCGATATTATGAAGCTCTCCAAGATACTCTTATATTCCTTCTAAATTGATACTGTTAAAGGCACAGTATAAAAAGATATAATGCTTAATTAACAATAAGATACCGATGTCACTCAGTCGCCCCTGTGATTTTTGTACACCAGTGTCGTAGCTGAGAGAGGTGTTGGAATCTCTTTGAACATGACTTTTCATTCTATAAGGGAAGGAGCCGTAAGGTGTATCTGTATTGTAATTAAAGTATGATTATATTTTTAACTTTTAATTCAATTCTATTTTTTATTTTCACCAATTATTTTACAAGAAACTGCTCGTCGCTTCTGTCTATTACAACATTTACTATAAAACCTCTCAGAAAGTTTCAAAAGACTTATTTACATGACTGTTTTTAGACTTATTTGGACATACGGAGTTGAGCTTTAGGACTCCACTAGAACTTCCAACTCATGTTGTAATCATTTTCCTCAGATTTACTTATATATAATTTATGCATTTGTAAATATCAATAAATACTTAAAGTAAAAAATTTTTTATTCAAATTAATTTGATTTTTAATAGGCTTTTATTAACTTGACCTATACGTAACGGAATCTTTCATCGTAATTTTCACCGATTTCCAGCTATCCGATTATCTTTAAAATTTGCAATCGTGTCAAGGACCAATGACAGTAAAATAATTGCACATCTTTGTTTTAATATTCTTACTTAGTCCAGTCTAAATTCCCCCTGAAAGGGGGCCTGCCTTGCAAAAGGTGGAGTAGTAGGTTTTATGATTCAGTACGGTCCAGGTGGGCTCTGAGAATAAAATATCAAAAATATGACTACATTTGATTAGGGGAGAATTTTCGGGGGGCGAAAAACCCCAACATTTTTGCACTTTTTTCAGATTTTTGCGATCAACATATACAAAAATGCTTTAAATCGAAAAATGCATCATATGAAAAATTAAATTGCGGGTCTAAAGACATCCTTTTAGCTGAATTTGATTAAGGCGTTTAGCCACAATCGATTGTCAAAATTCGACAAATTTTGCTACGTTCTCAAAAAGTTAGTTTTGGTCATGTTTAAGAGTCTATAACACAAAAATGGCTAATCCAATTAAAAATGTTATTTACTAATAGTTGTAGATCATTAGGTTTTGTCTAAGATAGGTTTAGTTCGGTTTGCTATTAAAGCGTGTTTTTTTTTTAGTTTTTAAACTATTATTTGTTTACCATTAATATTATTATTAATGATACTTATTTTTAAAATTTATTTATTTTACCTTTTATATCGTATGGTCTTTTTCTTTCTTATTTTTCATTAATTTCTTATTTTACATACGCCCAGATTTGAGTAAAATTGTAATAATTACTCAATAAAAAAATAAAAAATAAAATAAAATAATTAAAAATTTTATTATTATTATTATTATTATAGAAATTTACAACTGTTTTTACAATATAAACATACTATACATCAAGTAAATATGACGATAAGGATAAAAATAACACGTCACTTGTTTTTAAAGCAACTACCCAATAGTAGCACTTCTCCAGGATCTATATAATGAGGTACTATATTAGAAGGTCTCGAGGCCATCTTCTTTTCAGGCGTCTAGGAGGGAGATGAATTGGATGGATTAAAGCTCAACTCCGTATGTCCAAATTGGTCTAATTACTGTTATGTATATGAGCCTTTTGTAATTGATTCAAAGGTTTGAACGTTTGTTAAGTAAATGTTAAAGTAGTCGAAAACGACTGGCAGTTTCTTGTCGTTTTAGTCTTGTTTGTGAATTCCAAGTAAGACGTTTGTCCAAGTGGAGTCCTAGGTAGCGGATCTGTTCAACGGGGATTAGTGGGACATCATTAAAGGATACTGTGAGACAGGAAGTCGTCGGTTTACGACGAAAGGTAAAGGTTATTTGATGGGATTTATTTTGATTCTCCATTTTCGACACCATTCTTGAAGGTTTGTGATATGGGATTGGAGTGTAAGAGAGACACCTGCAGATTGGGAAAAGAGAGAGGATTAGGTAATTAATAATTATGAGAAAAGATTAAAAAGAAAAAGAATTGTACATATATTCTTATAAATATAATAAACAATAATTTTTTATACATATGAAATTTAAAGCTATATAATTGATAACAAAAGAACGTAAAATTAATGTAAGCTGTTATTATTTTCTGTAAAATATATTCTTTTTTTAAAACTATAGTTTAGTTGTAAGTCTGTTGGCAGTTTCCCAAGGCGGGAGAGGATTATTCTCTTTAAAAACAGCCGTGAGCACAAACTTGGATGAAGGGACGTACCCTTCCAGTATCCCAGTGCTCTGTCTGTATGCAAATTGACAGCCTTTTATCTTGTCACTGTTTCCCACCGAAACCTTATTTCTGCAGACATATTCCATTCTTTTTACATCTCTTGGGATTTCCACTAGTCAATATCAGTCTGTTTTCGACAGGTACTCCCTAACTTTAGTAATATTAATCATTGGTCTCAGAGTTCTAAAAAGAGTTGTTCGATGCCAAAAGCCCACATTTTCTCCCTATTATAAAGTGAAAAATCAAACTTTGGGATTTAATGATGTCCCAAGTTCCTACGTAGTAAAAGCCAATTCCTATTTTTTTTAAATATAAAAAAGTTATAATCCAATATTTGACAGGAAAACAATTTTTTTATTTCAGTTATTCTGCTATTTACTTCAGTTATCACGTTTCTGATACGTTTACTGTAGAAATATAAAAAATAACTTAGCTCTGCTAAACTTACTTCGTTACGAAACAGTAGTTGTTTCCGACTCAGAACTATTCAGTTACTATTTTTTTTAGATATTTTTCAATTCTAACGTACTACAAACATATCACTTTCTTTCAAACTTCACACTAAGCACACAATAACAGAAATAGTTACGTTATCTGTATGCAATGGTTTGAATTGTACAGTTGCTAAATATCCGACGCATTTATCGAGATGTCAAGAGATGCCGCTGCTAATGTTTTTACAACTGTGGGAAAGAGAAAAATGGTTGTCCCGCATATGGTACTACTGGCCTTGTTGGGTTAAACGACAAGAAATTGCTCTTCCTTATCGACTACGTAAATATTTAATAGACAAACTTTTATTAATTACAAAATACTCATTTACATGGCAATTATTAGACCTATTTGGACATACGGAGTTGAGCTTTGTGACTCCACTCCAAACCTTCCGATTCTTCTTGTATCCAATCCTTATAATCCAGAATCCTTAGTAAAATGTTCAATGGTCCTGATTATGTCACAAATAAACTTATCCATAATAATGAAAATGATCCCATATCCTGCTGAATTGACCCAAATCAGATACCTATCCTTTTATGATAAGCTAAATGGGTATTTAAGTAGGTACTCGAATCCACTTGTTTCCCAACTTCTTACTCGATTCCCACACTTCAAGGCGTCAGAAAAAAAGATGGGCTAGGGTCCTACTAATTTTAATTTTATTGAAATGCTATTAATGGGTGGTATCTTTATTAGTTATTTGAATCATATTTCCACACATTTACTTAATGCATTTATTTTATAGGGTTGTAATAATCAATAAATAAATTTTAAAAACATATGACGTTTAATTAATAAAACATTCTGTAGCATCGTTTGCTGTTTATTAAGTTGGTTGCCTATGTTACTTATGTGTGTATGCACTAAATTACTGTATATTATAGGCTTGAACATCTTGGTTCCATATTTAAATATATTCAACGCTATGGACTAGAAATATTATATTCATAAACCTATATAATTATCATATACAAGGAATCTCCAAATATGATAAACAAACAAAAAAACTTGATGTAATTATGATGATATAAAAGGGTCAATACAATTAGGATTATGGGTTCACCTGTGGTGTAGTGGTTAGCATAGCAACCTACTAAACCCAAGATCGCGGGTTCGCAGCCCGGCAGATGACCTTAGGATTTTTTAAAGGGAGTAAAAAATCCTTGCTATGCCGTCCTTCGGAAGGGAAATAAAATGGGGGTCCCGAGCCTGTGCGATGTTAGGTACTCGTTAAAGATCCCTATCATAATTATACCTGGATAGGCAAAATTTAGGACTCCCACCGTAGCATCGTCCGATTAGCCATATTAGCATAAAGTGACGTTAAACGAAATAAACAAAAACAATTAGGATTGATAAATTATTTGCCACTTATGTTGAAAATATTTTTATTTGAAAACTAGTTTTTAATGTTTAACATTGATCTTCAGTTCTAAAACATACGATTTTTTCAACACATCAGCATTATGTTACATAGATTGTATACAGTAAATATAAATAAATAAATTAAGGCTTAGCAAACCCGAAGGTTCGATGCCGATACCACCAACCGTCGACCGTACAATTCCCTCCAATCCACTCTTTCAAAACCTAAATCCCACAGGTCGGCCCTGACGCAATCCTCCCATCTTCTCGGTCTACCCCTCGGTCGTATACCGGACGGCTCATAACTGATTACTTTTTTCGGAATGTTTGGTATATCCTAATTTTTAAATTTTTGGAGAGTAAGCGCGAACTGAGTAATTTTGCGACCGAGAAATAACAAGCATTACCGGCTTTTAACCTTGCCTTTATTTCTTCTTGAATTTCATTTTTCTTCGGTATAATAGACCCTACATATTTGAATTGCTCAAGTGTTCAAACTTTATCCCGGAAATATCTACATTACTAAAATGTTCACCGTTTCTGCTACTAATCATATATTTCGTTTTATCGGTATTAATTACTAAACCAATTTCGTTACCGGTTTCCATGAGCGTAGTAGCGTTTAGTTTTATAGTTTCCTCGTTTTCACCCAAAAGTGCCAAATCATCAGCATAACCAAGAACCGTTCATTTACCACCCATCTCTAATCCTTTTCCCGTAAGCATTACCTTCCTAATGACGTATTCTAGTGCTAAGTTAAATAATACCGGAGAAAGAGAATCTCCCTGTTTTAAACCCGAACGTACCTCAAACTTTTCGGAGTAAAAAGTCCCGATTCGGACTCTATTAAATGTTTCGAACATGCACATCTTTACTAGATTAACCAATTTCTTTGGTATCCCCAGTTCGATCAAAATATCAAACAGTTTCTGGCGGTTAATCGAATCATATGCCTTTTGGAAATCAACATAGAGCTGATGCACTATGCCCTTAAATTTTTTCTCTAAAATTTGACAAAGGGAACATATATACAGTAAAGTTATCAAAAATTTAAGACAACGTCGTCGTACCGTCCGAAGTAAGAACAGGTGACCATTCTACTAATGACCTACCTATTCCACCAAGATTAAGGAGGTCAAGATGTAATCCACGCTCAACCCGCAAAGCCATTAATTCAGTTTAATCACTAATTCTGACAGATGCTGATATGCTGCCTCCACCACCATTTATAATTCATATTTAAAGAGCTTTGTCAATATAATCTTTTCAGATTAACAGTTAGAACAACTGTTTTTAAATACCAAATTTAAATGTGGAATCCGAACTCGGACTGTTAACCGGTTTTAAATTCTCATCGTGGAATCCGGTTTCTGAATCAAATCTAAATATGTCGGTTGTGCGAATATATTCCAAAATTCATTTGATTCTAGAAGATAATAAATTGAGGTACCTTCACCACAACCTGTAATCCATCATCAGTCGTTATTGGTATGTATACCTAATTACAAATCAGGTAAACATGTATCCATATTTACTTGAAATGAAATAAAGTAAAAAATAATCTTTATTTTGGAACATATTGTTCCCTAAAAATAATACATATCTTGGTAACAAGTGAAACACCCTAAGTCAAAAAACATGGTTTTAAACAAACGCAGATCAGAGATTTTATCAAATAAGTTAAAGGCCTGATATTGCCAGTACTTAGTATGTTTCTCTAGAAACCATGTACTGTAAGAAGGTAGTCTGGCTACCACAGTTTCAGACATAAATAGTAAGTAATATATCTGTGGCACCTGTGCATAGTGGGCTAAGTGCGAAAATTGCGATTTTAGGAAAACTGAATTGAATGTTTGAGATTTTCTCCTAAATCGTCCAGTTAAAAAAATTCAAATTTGTGGGGCTTAAACATTCATAGTACATTACTATTTATGTTGGTAAGGTATCTTTCAGTTCTTGCCAATATTCTAATATTTAATACTAATCGTTCCAAAAAAATCGAACTCTTAGCCCGCATTACACTAATCGATTTTTTGTAAAATGGGTTAACTGATTAATGCTAACGTGATTGACCTCTCAAAGCCAAGTGCTTAACTAATTTTCAGAGTTAAGAGAAATTGGGTATAAATTAAATATTTTTCCTTTTTGAAAAATTTATTTTTGACATTATTTATACTTTTTTTTACATAATAAAAAATAAAATAGCATACACAGCATGCCTAAAGAAAAAAACGTTATTTTATTGGTAGTTTTTAAAACACTGAAAAAAAAAAAAAACCTATATTTTCTTTCATTCGTCTTCCTCTTTACCTAAATCAGTTATTTTTGGAGTCGGTGACGGCCAAGAAGAGCAGTTTAATCCTGCCTTTGCAACAAACTTTCGAATAGCACGAGACAACGGTACGGCTTGTATAATGAAATAGTTGGGTGATCTTTAAAATCACCATATTTTTTTCTGTTTGTTTTGGCTGGTACCGACTCCAAAAATAACTGATCATGCATTGTGAATAAGTATATAAGCATCGATAATTTCGTTGGTTATCCTTTAATGCTCTTTGTTTCGAAGTAATTAAAATATTCTTTTTTACTTTTTTGTTCACGTTTGTACATGTTGGTTTAATCTTCAAGTCGGTTTTCGTTGTTTTTTCTAAAAATTATTTTTATTTGATAAAATAGTTCTATTAAATATATACATACTTCTATTATAAATTACAGTTTAGTACTCCAGTGGTTTATAATCTTACTATTAATGCCAATATTCGTGAGGTCTGAAAAGAATACGGCCCCATGACCTTCTTGCATATAATTGGCATAGTCATCGGAATGCTAGTGGGTGCTTTCCCCCTAAGTATTTTCATGTATTATTCTTACCTAATGAGTTCTTCTTATTGTTCCTTTCTGTAAAATAATAATTTTTAAAAAATATACAATTGTTTTCTATTAAAAATTAACAAAATAAATGTTCCTTAAACATTATTAAAATGGTCGCACTTTAACTGTCGAGGGCTAGTCCATTTTATTATACACATTAATTTTACGGCTGCCAACTTGATCGATGACAGTTGCAGATCGGCGGAGATAATACTGGAATACTATGCCGTGTATTCCTCCATTCATGGCGACACTTCAATGAAGTCGGTTCGTCATTCCGTTACGAGTGAGAATTTATTCGCGAGTACACCTAGTTACATCAGCTGTTCGACAGAAATTGATTTCATGGTAATTGCAGCATAACTCGGAAGTGTTCCTCTTTCTTATGGCAAGTGTCCGAAAATCAAAATCACTTCCTTTGAAGCAAAGTTGCCGAATAATTGAAGTTTTTTTTATTTTTTTTTTTTCCATTCATCATTGCAAAGTTGCCGAATAATTGCTTTGTTTGCATTATTTTTTTTTTTTTTTTTTTTTTTTTTTTTAGCATGTGGTTGAGCATTCATCATTGTTCCTGAACATTAAAAATGAATAAACAGTGGATAAAGACTATTAATAAAAATTATCAAATTTTTACACACGATTTGACAGTGCCGTTATTGTAAATTTTACCATTGCAAAACCTTCCTAGAATTATAAAAATTAATTATTTAGATATCAGTACAGATAGGTTCAGTCTACCATTATTAACTCAATTGTGGAATGGCGCTATACGATTCACTGTGTAGCTCGAAAGAAGCTATATTTTTCTTTATAAGAGTTTATTGGACAGAGACTATTAAGAAACAGGTATATTTTTACATTTTGCTTGTTATGAATGTGTGATTATTAACTATTAACTATTTATTGCTATTCACTACTGCATACATTATATACAACAATTAAATTGAGGAAAATGATTACAATGACATGTCAATAACATATAACTACCTACTATCAATAACTATGTACTCACTAGTAGCACATCAATAAAAGTTCTACATTAGAGGATCTCTTGGCCATCTCCTTTTCAGACGCCTCTAAGGATTATCGGGAATTGAGTAAGAGGTAGGGTTAGGTGATAGTCGATAGTGCCTACTATCGATAGATCTTTTTTACTAATTCCTAGTTTTGAAACTCTCGGAATTATGCTGATCTGTCTCTGTCCAGTGTCGAGTTCTTTTGATGTTGAATTCGGAATTCCTATAGCTCAAGGGTCCTCTTAAAGATTAAGCTAAAGGTAAGCAGAAATGCTAGTTTTTCTTTCGGGAAATATGTGGCTCAAGGAGTACACTTGACTCTTGTAATGAAGTATTTCGTTATTTTTCTTTTCTGAAGATTTGATTTTTTCATTATTATTGTAACCATGTAAATTGTAAATACCTTTTTTAAAATTCAAATAAATTAGTTTTTTTCTCTCATCTTTATGATATAATCTTATAATTTATAATCCTGCAAATTTCAAATAGTAAGTAGATAATTGAATGTAATTAAATTAGTTGAAATTATTTATTGAATAGCTTTGGAAAAAAAAGAAGAAACTATCGAAAAACTATCGATAGCAATCGATAGTTCTCAACCGATAGTATCGGCTTATCGATAGTGCTAACTATCGACTATCGCCCAACCCTAGTAGGAGACTAGTGGGTAGGTATCTGGGCCAAATCAGCAACATTTGGAACATTAAGATCTTTGTGGATAAGTTTGTTTGTGACATAATAAGTAGCATTGAGGATTTAACGAAGGATTTTGAATTGTAGGGATTGGATACGAGAAAAATCGTTTCCTATAGAATTACTCTCTCGTAGTACTTCGTTAGTTCTACATTAGAAGATCTCTGGGCCATGTTCTTTTCGCCTCGGAGGATTGTTATGGAGTGTGAGGCAAGTTGGGAGACTAGTAGATTAGAGTGAGTAATGAGTTTACTACGATAGGATAGGTATCTGGTTTGGGCCAAATCAGCTACATATGGTATGATCTTTGTTTGAGTCATATTAAGGAGCATTGAGGATTGGAAGGTTTAGTGGAGCCATAAAGTTCTACTCTGTATGTCTAAATGGATCTAATTACTCTCATCAAAATAAGTCTTTTGCAATTTATAGGGAGTCCTAAATGATATTTTAGTAAATGTTGGAGTATTCGCAAACATCGAGCAGGTTCATGACTCTTTTAAAACTGGTATGTGTGTGATTATTTAAGTCCAAAAAGAAATAAAGAATAATTCTAAAACAATTAATGGGTGAAGATACCTACCACATTAATGTATTTTTCAAAATGTGCTAGTTTTTCTCTCTTCGAGGTGTTGAAAACGTAATTTGCATACATATCGCACATTTATTTCTATGTGACGCAACTCAAAAACCTGCTATAAAAAAATGTAGAATTATCAAAGTGTTTTATTAAATATCGAAAGTGTACCTGAATAATTTTTTTTGACATGGATTTGTCTTTTGTCTATACTTTTTTCGTGTAACGTTCTTTTCATATTCATTTTGAACCGCTCTGGCACTTTTGGTTTTGCTCAGATCGAAGATTAGAAGACAGCTTCCTGATCAGAAATTTAATCGAGAATTTTTTTGTTCTAACTTTTGTCGCTAGGGCCTACCGTTAAGGAGCTATATTTGTTTGAATGAAATAAATCTCGTTCAAATTCCCCTATTTTCTCCCAACATTGTTTATATCGAATAACCATTGATTGTTAGCTTAGTTTAATATTTATTCTAGTAATTTGATCTTTTTTTTATTCTAAAATGTATATTGGGAAAATCAGTATAATATAAATAGACATATCCATGATCCGTTTTTCCCAGTCAGGGAGAAATTGAGTTTGTTTTTTTACTTTATTACTTTATTTTTTTACTTTCATCTTACCTATTGTATAGATTAGATGGATTCATTGTTGTCCATAGTAATCGCTGCCCTTGACTGAGGTAGCTTATGGATTTATCTAATAAATAAAATGAAATATTAACATCTATACAGGGTGAGTATCTCTTAGTGTATAAAAAAACGTTTAACATATCATTCGAAAGCTTATTAAATTTGCAAGTTTTTGTAAGATTTGACGTTTTGTGGATAGTTTTTTTAAAAAAGCGGTGAGCGTTGAAGTAATATAAGACATTGTGACTTTCCCAAATAAGGTGAAGATCAAGCTGTTCTTTAGATACCAAGTTTCTGAAGTTCAAGATTACTGGTACTCAACTATTATAGAAAATTTAATGCTAAATCCGAAAATGTGGTCAAAATTTGAAAAATATTTAAGCGAAATGGAGATATTACAGCTTTTATAGAAAAAAACGTGGTTTCCTCAAAAAAGTCTTTGTTTTATCATATATCTGCAATGGATTGGAATAGAAAGTTAAGATCTGCGGCATTTTGCTACATGTTTGATGTAGTTTCACCCAATTTTTTTTATACACTAAGAGATACTCACCCTGTATAAACCTTATCGGTTTTATTTTTCTCACATTATTTTATCTATTAAGTCTAATTATAGCCTTAATTTTTTTCAGGTTCATATTTTCATCACCTTTGCAGTGGTTTACGGTTTAAAAGTGAGTATAATTTTTAATTTAATGAAACAACATATTTTTTTTTTTTAAATTATCCAAATTTTAACTGCATCATCTTCATAGTTTAAGGAAGGTTTAGCAAAGATAAAATTTACTAATTTTTAATCAAATTGTTGTTTAAAACGCGATAAATACGCGGTGTGCAGAGAAGTTTGAAATTTGACCGATAGGTGGGGAGCTCCATTCAAGAGAGGTTACAGAGATAAGGTGTTGTATACAACTAGAAATTGATAATAAAATTCACTTATAATTAAATTATTAAAAAAGATTTAAATATGTGGTGCGGCTTATGTATCTCGGAGAAGTTTGAAAATAGATATTTGGTTAATATTCCGCGATATGGTCAACAATGGTAAAACTGCTTAACCCATCCGTTCCAAATGTTAACTATATCATATACATTGTTCTAGGAAGGTTTAGAAGTACTATAATCATAATTTGAATTATATTGAATGTCAGAAACGTGACCCACTGTTATATAATTTTATCGTTAGAAATTAGAACCTAACCAGATGAAATAGAGAAAATTATTTCTGCCTAATAAAATTATAACCAATAAAAAATGTGGATACTTTACTTTTTGTTATTGTGTGTAAAAATATTATTCATGGGCCTTTAGTTGTAAGCACTGATAGGTCCATTGTTCGCAAGAATTTCTTAACAGTCTCTGTCCATCTGGATTACCGACTCGAGAACACCGCAGCTATCTTTGTCATAGTTAAACCATTTTACCATCTCCCAATGCGTAGTGCCCTTTTCATTATATTTTTTTCTATGAACTAAGGCAGTTTTTTTGAAAGGAACTAAAAATTGTAATTGTGAAAAATTGTGGGGCTTAGTAAACTTGACTCGCTTTTCACAAGTAAAAGTTCAACATTGGAGTATCAACCCACGATTCACAAAGGAATATCCTTCATTGTAATTGACGGGACTCTTAGCCCGTCAGACACAATAAAAGAGAAAAAAAAATACGACTCTGGTGATGTAGATAGCTCGAAATTCACAAAATTCGACTTAGCCCTATGCACAAGTGCCACAGATATATATATATATATATATATATATATATATATATATATATATATATATATATATATATATATATTATTATTATTATTATTACGTAATCCTGTAATGTCTTTTGTTTTTTAATTGGTTCTGTGTCCTTTCCTAACTAAGTGGGTTAGCAAAACTCGTGGGAGCGTCGCACCAATTACACCACAAAGGAACACGTGTGGTGTTTTAGTGGCTATTTTTTAGAACAATCGAGGAGTAAAAATTTAATGTTCATAATTTTAAAGGTGTTAATTGCTCATTGTTTTAAAGTGTAAATCGATTTACCTCTTTCTCGAGTAATCGAGATCGAACCATAAAATATATATGAGTGGCGCAAGCAATAATTTTCGGCTTGTCAGAATTTGTTGAGTCTGTAATAATACATAATAAATTGGGAAGGACTATAATTTTATTTCATGTATGCATGAGAGTAGAATACACAATTATCAATAAATTAATTATATGAAGTATGTTTATTGTCTATTATTATTTGTTTTCTACATAGAATTGTCAAATAATTCATAAGTTCCTAATTGCTTGAGTTTTTTTTAATAACAATTTATTTAAATTTACAACTGTACAAAATTTATACATCAAGTAAATGTGCTGTTAACTATTACAATAACGTGAAAAAACATGAAAAGTACTACCTACCAGTAGCACTGTAATAAAAATTCTGCACTAGAAGGTCTCTGGGCTATCTTCTTTTCAGACGCCTCGGAGGATTATCAGGAATAGCGTGGGAAGCAAGTTGAGAAATTAGGGGATTTGAGTGATTATGGAGCTTATTATGAAAGGATATATATCTGGTTTGGGCTAAATCTGCAACATATGGAACATTAAAATCTTTATGGATAAGTTTATTGGTGACAAAGTAAGGTGCATTGGGGATTTTTCGAAGGATTTTGGATTGGATGTGAGATGAATTGGATGGTTTAGTGGAGCCCCAAAGCTCAACTCGGTACGTCCAGATAGGTCTAATCACAGTCATGTATATTTGTCTTTTGTAATTAATTGGGAGCTTTGAACGTTTGTCTAATAAATGTTGAAGTAACCTGTAACGACGGGTAGTTTGTTGTCCTTTTAGTCTTGTATGTGGATTCCAAGTTAGACGTTTGTCCAAGTGGAGTCCTAGGTAGCGGATCTGTTCAACAGGGATTAGTGAAATATCATTAAAGGATACTGTAGGACAGGAAGTCGTAGGTTTACGACGAATGGGTAAAGGTTATTTGTGATATTTTTTTAGATTCTCCATTTTTGGCACCATCCTTGAAGACTTAGGATATGGGATTGGAGTGTTTGGGAGGCAATGAAGGGATCATTGTTTACTGATAACACACATGTGTCATCAGCGTAAGTGGTGAGGACAGTGGTAGGATGAGTTGGGATGTCAGCTGTATACACCGTGTAGAGGATGGGGCCTATGATACACATTAAAATTAAAAATTAGCTGTCAATTTATGTTTCGCGTTATATTATGCTTTTAATTATGCGCATACTTTAATACAAGATTTTTAACGATAAACAAATAAAAATTCAATTACTAGTTAAAATTATCGAAGTTATTTAGTTATGAGAGCGGACAAAGCCGCGATGGGGGATGGTAGTACAAAATATAAGAGCAATATGTTTTACAAGTATCGTTTAAGCGTTGCACAAAGAGTGCATTGGATCGCTCAATAGTGCACTGTCTTATTTTATCGGGTGGGGGGAACCAAGGCGTTGTCTAGGCAACCTCATGTGCACTCTAACCGCTCTCCCTCTATAATGCATTTACAGCTTAGGCTGCAAATTGCATATAATCCCACTTGTTTCTACTATTATATTTTAGTTTGTATATATATATATATTTTTTTTTTACGTTGATTAATAATTTTAAAAACTAATATTATATGAAATTACTAAATTCGATAAAATATCAACCATCATATATTTCAACTTAAAACATCAGTGATCAAGGAACCCATGAACGAAAAAAACTGTCTCAGGAGCCTACTCTAATTTTTTTTTTTTTAAATATCTGTCCAGAATAAGTTTAGAATATCCTCCTTACTTAAAAATTGTATTATTTTTTAAACGCCTTTCTTACAGTTTTCTGTTATTTTCATGGGAAAAAATTCTAAAAAGTTAAATAGCTGATAACGAAAAAGGCTCACATTATATTTAAAATAATCCATATAAAAAACATACCTATATTTATTTATTTATTGTAAAATAAAATAACACAAATTAAAAAAAAGGTCCCTATTATTGAATATTTATATTACTGTTACAATTTTCAAACATTTTTAAATATTAGAACCATCCAATTCATCTCGTATTCAATACTTACAATCCAAAATCCTTCGTAAAATCCTCAATGCTCCTTACTTTGTCACCAATAAACTTATCCATAAAGATCTTAATGTTCCATATGTTCCTGATTTAGCCCAAACCAGATACCTATCCTTTCATAGTTAGCTCCATAACCACTCAAATCCGTTAGTTTCTCAACTTGCTTCCCACTCCATTCCTGATAATCCTCCGAGGCGTCTGAAACGAAGATGGCCCAGAGACTTTCTAGTGTAGAAGTTTTAATAAAGTGCTACTGATGAGTAGTTCTTTTCAAATTTTAACATGTTATTATAATCGTTGTCATTACATTTACTTAATGTATATATTCTGTACAGTTGTAAATTTCAATAAATGTATATATATATATATATATATATATATATATATATATATATATATATATATATATATATATATATAATATATTTCTTTGTAAAATCTTGAAATTTTTTTTTTTTTTTTTTTTTTTTTTTTACATTTTTCTTAATTTCGTTTATGACTGTATATTTATTCTGTTATATGTACTTTATTTGATTATTTCATTATCATTAGTATAACTTAATTTTTTGTTTATTGTTATTTTTATTCATTACTATTATCATTTTCCTTCATTTAGATTATTCAATTTTTTTCTTTTTATATACTCTATGAATGAATTTTTTAAACGTCTTTCTTACAGTTTTCTGTTATTTTCATGGGCAAAATTTCTCAAAAATTAAATACCTGATAACGAAAATGGCTTACATTATATTTAAAATATTCCTTTTATATATATATATATATATATATATATATATATATATATATATATATATATATATATATATATATATATATATATATTCCAAGCCTCACATGAACGAAAAATATATGAGATAACTTCGAAATTTTTAAAACATTAAACATTGATGCAGATTGTAATATCTTGCCTATAAAAGCTGTTATAATAAATACATCAGTTAAATATATATTTACTAATTCGGGTAACAATGGGATGGGTCTGGCTGATTCAGATTCCCGAACAAATGAGAGGCGCGGGTGCATTCTCCGTGTTGCATCTTGCATGCATTATGCTTACTTAATTTATAATGTATATAGTAAAATAAGTAAGATATAGTCTCCAATTTCTGTAAGAAACGAAATAATATTCTTGTTTCTTTAATTTTCAGTGGTAACTCCGTTCTATCGATGGATTCAACCCATGTTAAGAGTTGGTCTTTTGAAATTGTAAATAATTAACACAAAGTTATGTTTTGGTTGTTTCAAGCATGAAAAACGATACACCGTTGTAAAAACATAGATTTATAGAAATAAGAATAGTCTCAAGATATTCATATTTATTTTCAATAATTTGTTTGAAAAAATTATTTCTTCCAATTTCAAGATATGAAAAGCCTGTTTTTATTAGAATATTATTTTTATTTTTTGACGTTAAAAATAGATGTATTATAAATTAAAGACACGAGAAGGTAGTCACTAAATTTAAATTTATTTTCTTTAAAAAGTTATATTAAGGTAGAAGTCAGTGTCGCTTATTAGAAATTATAGAGGCTGTGGCTGGTCAACCTAAAACTTTTAAACAAACTTCATAAAGCCTCACATGAACGAACAATATATAAGATAACTTCACGCCCACAAGTTTTTAAAAATGAAATTTTTAAAACATTAACTGACAATAGGATATATTTTTCCTTGTAAAAAATACAATTTGAAGCCAGCGATTGTCTGTCAAATAATTGAATGAGTCCGCCAAAAAACGTTCTAAGCGACAAAACAAATTTTGAGTAATCAGTGAAAGAAAATCATAATCTAAAGTTCTTGTTAGTTTTATAAGTTAGATTTCTTTTTCACCTTGTAATTTGTTATATTTACATGTATAACAACATAATGGATTACTATTTCATACTATGATGTACTATTTATTATACATTTTTAAACCTTTAAAATCGCCACTTCGGAAATTTTGTCGCTTAGAACGTTTTCCGGCGGACCCATTCAATTGGTCACACATGTGGATCGCTTATCATACCTAAAATTGCATTCATTAATATTAATAAGTTCATTATTAACGCCAGGCTATAATAAAAATAATTATAAGTATAACATAAATCAACATAGGTCAGTTTTTACGTGTTTTTTGTTGACTCATATAAATCAATAGTAAAATGTTTGCGTGATAAGTTGCAACAACTTTATTCTCTTAGCGCACCTGAAAACATAACATAACATCTGATTTAATATTGAAAAGTCTTCGGATTAAAGCGAATTAAAATAATTTCTTAAAAATTAGAAGAAAGAATATTAAATCGTTTTATTTTATTTATTTTTGGTGCCGTTAGACAAGCGTGTCTCCAGCCCCTACGCGCACCCAGAATACCTTTTGTCGATTTTAACCTTGTTCCGATTTATTACGGTGTTATAGTCGATACTTTTCGAGGGGAAAGGTTATTCTCCTTCATTTACGGAGAAACTCTAAATCCCTGTTCAAAGTAATATTAACTCCTGTTTACATTCTGATATTAAAATGACAAATAAGAAAATAATGAAGTGGAAATATCAGAATATAAGACACTAAATTAATTTTTAATTAATATTATATTAAATCAGAATTAATATAATATTAAGCCACCAGTAATGTTAACTTCTGATAAACTTTCTGATGTTAGGGAAGTGTAAATAACAAATTATAAATATATAAATTCAGATAAGTTACCAGCAAGTTTGAATATTGGTTATATTTATGGGTACATAGATCAACTGGAAAATGCCAAACTTTAAAATTGCACTTAAAATAGTCGATTCTTGGAAATTGGTTAGTCAATTAAAGCATTTTTAACGGGTATTTATCAGAAAAAAAAAATGAAATTACAAGGGGGTAATAATTGTTTGAACAATTGGCATCACTGATCGTCGCTTGGAAACTTTTGAAAAAAGAAACCAACTAAAAAAAATATTTTAATGAAAAACTGTTTTGTTCTTTTTGTTAATACATTATTAATTATGTAAAGAATAATTATTTGTTTGTTTTGTATTCCCTTATACATTTTTTTCCATATCCAGTTCAATCTTCTCTACATTAATCTGGATACATTAGGATCTACTACCAGTCTGGTATAATGAAGAATAAAGTGAAAAAAATTTTTATATCCTCTGGTTATTACATTTTTAATATAAAAAAACAGAATACGGGAGGGGCGAAGAGTTTATGCGAAAACTTGATCGTCTCCCCTCTTGCTTCATCAAACTTTTTTATTTCTTCATAATGTCGAGCACCAAGTTTAGTTTGAAATAAACAGCTTTCGCCATTTTTTACTTTTATGGTAGTGTGATACTGAATGTCTCGAGAACTATCCATAGTTACCTATAATTTTATATAACCTAGTATTGAGAGGAACTAACTATCTCTCTCTCTCTCTCTCTCTCTCTCTCTATATATATATATATATATATATATATATATATATATATAGAGAGAGAGAGAGAGAGAGAGAGAGAAAAGGTGTAAATATGGGCACCCTCTTTTGTTTTTGATTTAGAGTTACTTTCAATTTGAAAAGTTCTAGATCTTTGTCTTTCATTAACAACTACAAGTTTCTTAAATGCGAGAAAAGAAAACAATGATCAACATCAATTATTCCATTTCAAGAACGATGATTTACAAAAAGCTTTGCAAATGTAAATATGGACCCTCTTCGAAAAAGTCACCAAAAATAGTTTAAAAACAGGAAAAATAACACAAAATGGTAGAGAATTTATTTATTATTGGAAAAAAAAAGAAGTGATTTATGGAAATCGCGAACACAACTGGTTCTTTTAGCCACGGCACAATCCAAGTGTACCGACTTTTGGCACATAACACTTTTCACCCACACCTCTTCAGAGAACTTTCCATCACAAGAGATGTAAGTTGCTTCGCTCGAGTCTGGTTACCCCCCACCGTTAACATCAGGATTGGTATCGTCATCCCTGTCCACAAGGGAAGTGATTGTAGTTTGATGAGTCCGATGATGAATCGTATCGTTACCTTAAACGAATTTTCTTTTTTTGGAGGCCTTTCGACATTCCACCCCTGGCCGGTTACATATCCCGGGAAAACTTAAGGACTTAATTAAAAACTTTGGGAAAACTTAAGGTCTCTTTGAAAGAACTTTTTTCAAGCGACTTCGTCAACTAATCCTTGTATGGTAATGGACCTAGCTACTTTACCACTACGAGTAATGGTTCTCTCCTTAATGTCGGGAACAGATGATTGGGAACACTTGAAGTTCCCTGAGAAATTTACACAAAGAAACGGTGCCCATATTTACCCCGAGAAAGGATACCCATATTTACACCAATCCCACCTAAGAATGATGGCCACTCTCGCATGTAACCTAAAAGCGTGTGTGACTAAAGGTGTGCTTCAAAAAGTAGCTTAAGACCTCCACTTTCCGGATATCGCTGTGAAATTATTTTAAACTAAACTTAAGAAAATAAAAAACGAATTAACATACTTCTGTAAAATTTGCATCCCAGAATAAACGCCAATTTGCACAAAAACTCACGTTGCATCCCACACTACTTGAAAGAATGGCTCCAACTGCTCACTGCTATCTTATATTGATAGTCCTCGCCGCCTTTCTTCAGTACCTCCCATAGCCAGTAGAGAGAAGGGCCCATTTTTACAGCTTTTCCTCTATATACATGTAAAGAAACAAACGTTACTCATATAAGAGTGCTGTTCTTAAGTTACCCAGAATACAATACGACCACCATTACCCATAATGCCTCTTAGAAGTCACAATTAACAGGTGCGAGTAATAAGAGTAGCTGTTAATATTGTAAACAATTAGTCTGTACTTCTACATTAACATAAACTGTATATAAAGAACTTCGAAACAAAGGCTTTAAATGTAGTTTATTTTGTTACAGTTGAGTGAATCCTTTGTATTTACAGCTAATGTAATTTTTTAATTGCTAATGTATTGTAAATAAAACTTTTTTTACAGAGAGAAGAGCAAATGTGTTGTTATTTCATTACCTTAGGGTAATCTAAAATCAATATATATATATGGATAAATTTCTTGACTGTTACTATTAAATGTTTAGTAAGGTTCTTGAGGTTCGGTCAATAAATAAAAAACAACTATTTTGGCGATGTTTCGAGACTATATTGTTCTCATAATCATGCCCTATAGTGAAAAAACAGGTTACAATAAAAATATATAAGTTATAAAACTTATTTCAAAACATAAAGTTAGCTACAGTACAAGTATATAACAACATGCGTTAGAATAATAAAAATATATATAATTACAGAATATAGAGGAGTATGAAGCTACTTACAATGTTACTAGTGGATATAGAATAGACTAACAATTCTAGTACACAACTTACCTAGGGGAATATTGAACAGTTACAAAGGTTGTGTGGAAATCCCTGTTTCTTAAAAATTAAGTTAAAAGGACTGGGTAGGTATTCCCAAAGATGCAGGTACAAAAATATTTCAGTGTAATATACTAATAATGGAAGAATGATTTGTATGATGTATATAAATGTAAATGTATATTATTGGTCTGAATGTATTAAGTTGGAATAACAGGTGTTCAGATTTAGAACGTCTGATTTTTTGTTTATTTTTAAAATTATTTCAAAAATACTTGAACTGTACCTAACTTTATGTTTTGAAATAACTTGTATAACTTATATATTTTTATTGTAACTTGTTTTTTTCACTGTAGGGCATAATTATGAGAACAATATAGTCTCGAAACGTCGCCAAAATAGTTGTTTTTTTATTTATTGACTGAACCTCAAGAACCTTACTAAACATATATATATATATATATATATATATATATATATATATATATATATATATATATATATATATATATATCTATATCTTATCTTATAATAATTAACATTATTGTGCCAGCCATGAACATTGTTTTATCTTTTTTCTACTTTAGAAAAAATATTAATAACAATATAAAAATAAAAATCTCAATCTTTCATTCTAAACTTTAATACCTTATTTTACGTACTATATTTCCTATTTCGATTTATTAGAAATAATTGGCGTAAAAATATATGCTTATCTTTATATTGCGGTCTTATTTTAAAAAATAAATATGAAGGAAGAGAGGCCCGAGAAGTAAGAGCCCCATAGCGAGCAGTTGGAATAGCCACAATTTATTGCGGTACAAATTAAGACACCGAAGATTTATTCGCTGGACTCGAGAGTTAACTGAGCTATGGCAGCGTGGATAAAGTGGATAACTGATCCTTACTAGATAACTAACTTAATGGATGTATATTTAATGTCTTATATTTGCAATATGGCAGCTCTGAACAGAATTAGTAACAATTTAGTTTTAAAAAATTTAGAGTTGTAAGAATTGTTAACAAATTAATTAATTTCTGAAGCATACAGAATGTGCCAAACCGAAAGCATAACAAAAATTACGAAATGTGTTATGTTCTTGAACAAAACATTTTCGACACAGATATGTCTTTTGGTTGAGGGTTTATAGTTTTCTAGTGTAACGTAAAGCGTCGCTATGGCAATCTAGGTCGCTAGCAATTAAATGTAAATTTTTTTTTTCCACCCCAAAATGTAACATTTTTACAAGCTCTGATCGAAAATTTGACATTCTCACTATTGAATAGTCTCTTTGGACTATCCGCTACAGACCCTTTTTTTTTTTTTATAAATTTTAATATTTAACAGTTCACTGATGAATAATTGAACTAAACACTCATCAATATCTTTTCATAGTTTTATTAAACAACAATAGCACAGAGCACAAAACAAAAAAACTATGTTAGATTTTTTCTAGCATTAGGAAACGGTCATCTGTTTATATAAGCACTCAGTGTTGCCAGGTTCAGTAAACAAAATTTATCACAACAGAACTTAAACACTTTTTAAGAAATTAACACTTTTTACAAATAATAATAATAATGACAAACAGAAAATGAAAGATAAAAAAGAACTATAAACTAATAATATAATAATAAAACCAATAGCAAGCGGCGCGACAGTATTATAAATATATATATATATATATATATATATATATATATATATATAAAAAAAAAAAAAAACCTGTACCACTTACAACCCATGAAGGGTCTCGGGTTCAGTACTTAGGTAGGCTGTACTGTTTCTAAGCCAACGGTTGTGAAAGGAGGTGGTTTGGCCAGAACCACGCTCAACCGCCAGGTTTTTCCCCAATTAAGGGTACCCACTTTTTAGGAGGCTGGGTGTGCCCCAGGAGGGTCTCGAATTCGATCCACGGCCGAAATAACAGAAAATAAATTTTCTGCCTTCAGTCGGACTCGAACTCGGGCCCGGGAGCATGGTAGTCAAGTGCCTTACCCACTGAGCTACCGCGCCTCCCTATATATATATATATATATATATATATATATATATATATATCAATTTATTGAAATTTACAACTATACAAATAGTACATCAAGTAAATGAGCTGATAACGATTACAATGACATGTAACAACTTGAAAAGAGCTACTCATCAGTAGCACTTCAATAAAATTTTACACTAGAAGATCTCTAGGCCATCTTCTTTTCAGACGCCTCGGAGGATTATCGGGAATGGAGTGGGAGGCAAGTTGAGAAACTAATGGATTTGAGTGGTTATGGAGCTTACTATGAAAGGATAGGTATCTGGTTTGGGCTAATTCAGCAACATATGGAACATGAAGGTCTTTATGGATAAGCTTATTGGGACAAAGTAAGGGGCATTTAGGATTTTTCGAAGGACTTTGGATTGTAAGGATTGGATACGAGACGAATTGGATAGTTTAGTGGAGCCCTAAAGCTCAACTCCGTACGTCCAGATAGGTCTAATAACAGTCATGAAAATAAGTTTTTTGTAATGAATTGGGAGGTTTGATCGTTTGTCTAGTAAATGTTGAAGTTGTATGTAACGACGAGCAGTTTCTTGTCGCCTTAGTCTTGTTTAAATATAATTAAAAATATATTTTGTCTTATAGCATTTGACGCTTGGACCCTACCGTTTAGTAAATATATTGGTTTGAACACAAAAAGTTGTTTTACCTACATTTTTTTAGTGTTGGGACTTTTTTGACTGGCTCTAGCTCTTAGTGTTGCTCGGATCAAAAATTTGACGACAGTTTCCTTATAAGAAGCAGTAGATTATAAATAGTCATATCCATCATCTATTATTTTTTCCAGTCTGGCTGATATAGATTTTTTTTATGTTTTAATTTTGAGAAACAATTCCTGAACATAGCTATTGTTTTTAAGCACAAACACCAATGACTGTAAACGCTTTGTAAGACCGGACAATTAAAAAAAACCTCTATATAATATATAACAAATTGCGTGCTTCTTAAATGGGATTATTACTTTAGGAAAATATTACTATATATAATTTTTATTACGTAATCCTGTAATGTCTTTTGTTCTTTAATTGGTTCTGTGTCCTTTCCTAACTAAGTGGGTTAGCAAAACTCGTGGGAGCGTCGCACCAATTACACCACAAAGGAACACGTGTGGTGTTTTAATGGCTATTTTTTAGAACAATCGAGGAGTAAAAATTTAATGTTCATAATTTTAAAGGTGTTAATTGCTCATTGTTTTAAAGTGTAAATCGATTTATCTCTTTGTCGAGTAATTGAGATCGAATCATAAAATATATATGAGTGACGCAAGCAATAATTTTCGGCTTGTCAGAATTTGTTGAGTCTGTAATAATACATAATAAAGTGGGAAGGACTATAATTTTATTTCATGTATGCATGAGAGTAGAATACACAATTATCAATAAATTAATTATATGAAGTATGTTTATTGTCTATTATTATTTCCTCCAAAAGCTTTCGCCAGTCAATCCTTTCAGCTGCAGCAGCTCTCCAGTTCCGGACTCCCAGCTGAGTCCGTGCGTCCAAAGTCACCGAATCCTCCCATCTTACATTTGGCCTGCCAACTTTTCTTCGCCCATGCAACCTTCCGGACAGTATCCTCCTGGGTATCGCCGAGTCATCCATGCGTGCGACGTGCCCGGCCCATCGAAGTCGTCCTATCTTGATAAACTTTACCAAGTCTGTATCCCCATACAGGCCAGCCAGTTCAATATTCCTTCTTCTTCTACAAATTCCACTCTCTTTAACAGGACCAAAAATCTTTCTCAAAATTGATCTTTCAAAGATCAGAAGCCTATTTTCATCCTGTTTTTTAAAGGCCCGTGCTTCTGATCCATAAGTTAAAACAGGACGAACCAAGGTTTTGTAGAGGGTGATCTTGGTCCTGTTAGACAGGAACCTGCTTCTAAAATGCTTCGCAAGGCCAAAGTAGCACCGCCTCGCTGTTGCTATCCTTCTGTTAACTTCTCGAGAGCTGTTTCCAGAGTTGATCTCAGAACCGAGGTAGACAAAGCTGCTTACATTTTCAAAATTATATGATCCAGCCACAAATAGACCAATCCCTGGTCCATCTCCTCCGACTCCCATGTACTTGGTCTTAGCTTCTTAATGTGTAGCCCAAGTTTCTTTGCTGCTTCTTCTATGACCAAGAACGCCTCTCTCAGTGCACGTTCCGATCTAGCAGCAATATCAAAGTCGTCAGCGTATCCCAGAAGCTGAACTGTACCGTTAAAAAGGGTTGCGTGGAGTTGGATCCCGGACATACGTACCGCTTTCTCTGCAGCAAAGTTAACAAAATTATCTGAGTAGTCACTTCCTTCTCGTACTGCACACCTCGAGCCCGACATCGTCATTTTCACAAGCCGTGATTTTGACTGGCACGTTCATTTTTAACAGGACCTGATAGAGCTCTGGCCGAGTTACGCTATCGTAAGCGGCTTTAAAATCAACAAAGAGGTGGTGGGTTTTCTACATAGAATTGCCAAATAATTCATTAGTTCCTAATTGCTTGAATCTTAACATTTTTTTCAATTAAAAAAAAAGTAAATTAACGTCAGGATTTTTTCTCCATAATTGTTTTCTAGAAAACAAAGGTAAGGGGAAAAAATTTAGCTCGTTCTATGGCTGATTGAAGAATAAATGGAATTTAGGCTGAGAAAACTCCATCAGGATAAAATATAGTAAAAAAACATTCAATTTCCCCCAGACTGGGAAAACAATAGATCATGGGTATGCTATCTACGATTAACTGCTTTTCCCAATTTTTATTTTAGAATTTAAAGGATCAAATTAGTTATTAACAGAAATCAATGATTATTCGAAATAAACAAAGTTATAGGGGTTTAAATAATTTTAATGATTAAAATAGGAGTTTCGAACGTGTCTTCTTTCACTCAAACCAATATACCATAGCTCCTAAACGGTAGGTCCTAGCGACAAATGTTATAGAACAAAAAATATTTTACATTAAATTTCTGATAAGGAAACTGTCAGAAAATTTTCGATCCGAGGAACACCAACAAAGCTAGAACGTGTCTAAATGTTACATTTTTGAGGGTGAAAAAAACTTAACACCAATAAAGTATAAACCTTCCCCTCCCAAAAAAACATATCCATGTCAAACTTCCATCAGTAGAAAATATAAATAAAAAAATAAAATTTATTGTTTATTAACCATTTAAATATTTAGGTAACGTACTTATTTACAGTAAAAATAATTAAAGCCATGTTTTAACATAATCATTAATGGACGAAACATTAGAAGATTGGAAATGATGTTATTGTATTTTATTGTGTAATTTTAGTTACATCTGTAAATTATAATGTCATTTGTTGATGTCCGTGGTCTGATATTTTTAAAAATAATGTCAGCAATATTACCCTGAGGTGAAGAACCCAGAGAAAAATATTCCCAGATTCAATTTGAGATTTCAATAGCTGCTCCGTTACTTCACAAATTGTTTATATAATGTTGGGTGGCAATCCACAATGGGAGTTATAATGTTTTCTTCTCTAATGTCTTCCGCCATTTCTCATAATGTTTGTCATTAGTGAATTTCTCTTCCATCTTCAAGAGAAACTGTCAGTGTCTCCAGCATTTCTAGTTATAGAATTAGCTATGACTAAGGAACATTCCTAAAGCCATTATACTTTCATGTGTACATTACTCGAGCTATTGTCAATCCAAAAATGGCGGACTATTTCGTCACCACCAAAATCCTGAATAATGATCTTGATCTACACTATGTCTTCGACCTTAAACTTTCCAAGTTCTTTTATTCCATCAACACATTTCCAATCATTCGGTTTAAGTCATCCCTACTATTCTCTCGGAAGGTCGAAAAGGCAATGTTCTTAAGATTTGTTGTTGTTATGTATTGGAGTTCTGATAATGGCCAGTTTCTTCTCTCTTCAGGTTATGAGTCCCCCTCACACATTCTCCTATTCATTATTCCTTCCATGAAGCCCTCAAACCAAAGTCTTCTAGGGCGAACTTCTTCCGTTTTCGTTCCGGGCTCCATTCAAAAAAATTTTTTGGCCATCGTTCCTCTCCCATCCCATAACATGCCCAAACCACTTTAGCCTCATAGTCTCAATAGTGTAGAAGATGCTATCCATTTGTTCCACTCTCTGCCTAATTTCAATGTTTGGAACTTTCTAAATTTATTTGGAAATTTCCAAATCCATTTCTAGGTCTAGAAGTCTTTTTATCTGGGTCTCCTTGATAGTCCATAGAGTGTTAGGACTCGCCTGAATAAAGTGTTTCAATAAAATAAAACTAAAAAATAAATAAATAAAAATCAAATAATAGTAATAGTAAAAATAAAACAAAATTTAGTTTAAAGTTAAAAAGTACAACACACTTTATTTACAATACACATTCATCCTAGGGATCCCCCCAGCCAGACCTGTCCCTCCACTTGTAGAGGGACAAGCCAGGTACAAAGAGGTCCCAGCCCTTCTCTCTCATCTGCGTCACTGGTGTATAAATACCTAGTGGAAGTTATAACAATATGTATTAATTTTATGATGAGAAAAATATAGTTGATTCTCAAGTATATATGATCAGATTTGCAGTCAGGAAAAAAGGAGAAAACACGCCAATATAAAAACGTTTTTGGAATGTCGACGTTTCGACCTGTCTTAGCTCCTGAGTGGTTCGGTGGCCCTGAAGAAGACATGAAATGCTGGTCGAAACTTCGGCAATCTCTCTCTCTCTCTCTCTCTCTCTCTCTCTCTCTCTCTCTCTCTCTCTCTCTCTCTCTCTCTCTCTCTCTCTCTCTCTCTCTCTCTCTCTCTCTCTCTCTCTCTCTCTCTCTCTCTCTCTCTCTCTCTCTCTCTCTCTCTCTCTCTCTCTCTCTCTCTCTCTCTCTCTCTCTCTCTCTCTCTCTCTCTCTCTCTCTCTCTCCCTCCCCCCCCCTCTTTACTCTGTACTTACTGTGTTCAAAACAGAAAACTCTCTCTTCCTCTTTCGCTATTTTTAGCGTTAAGGGGCCTCAATCTAACTAGCCATTCTGCCTGGTCTCGACACCTCCTCTTCATTTGATTAAAAGTTTTCCTTCTTCCTCTAATCTTTTTCTTATAATCATCACAGTGTATACCGCCCTAGGGGTCTGCCCAACGGACAATCCTCCATCTTTGAGGGTTTTATGTCCATGAGACCAACATGGCCTAATCATTTGAGATGTCGCTTTTCAAGAGTTGTCTTTAGTTGGAAGAATGGAGTTGATCCTAATGCAGTTAGTTGATCACATGTTTAGTTTAATAAGTAATATTTTATGAAACCATGGTGGTCGAACCTGTTAGAATGCCAAAAACTTAATCATACTCGTAGCCTCTAGGTTGCCGGTTTGATATTTATTTGCATAATAAAACTAAAGGAAAAATTAAGTAATTGGTTGAAATTTCAAAATATAACTATTAAAATTAATAATTCTTTCAGAGCTTTTTGAGATCGGTTTTAATCTAATAAATTTCACTGCTAAATTACTGTTATTTTATTTATATTTAAACCAATCCGCTTCAAATTAAAATAAAGCTTTATGGTTTTTTTCCAGTATTTTCTGTCAATGTTTTAAAGGTAGACTGTTGGGACAGGGTGGAATATTGTTTTAGTTATTGTTGTAATTAAATGTGATACCTTTACAATATCATTATATAGACTGTTGTTGTATCATCAGAATTATTATTGTTTTATGTCTGAATGTTTGTACCTGTCCAGTTATTATTCGGTTTTTAATTTTATTACAAAATGAAAAAAAAATATGATAAATTGGAAAAGATTTACTATAATTGAAATGTATGCTTATGTAAGTAAACATAATCGAGTTTACTCATCGAGTTTAAAAAAAAATCTATTATGAAATACGTATTTGAGATTTATTCATCAGTTTGTGTCATAAAAGCCCTTAAGAATTACTTAATTACAGTTTTCGTTTATAAAGTAATTTTAGAGATTAAAAAAGAAAAACGTACAGAATATGTTTAACCTAATTGTACAGTTGAGTTGGAAAGTTGAAAAAAGTATAAGAATGTATTAATCAGACTAGGACACATAATAGCCACTGGTGACTGAATCTATACTTAGGAGATGAAGAGAAATATAATTAGTAATACTAGAAGGCGGTGGATGTACCGTTGTACCGTTGGCCACGTTCAATGAACTGCTTCGCCTCACCTGGTTCCTTCTACTCGCTCTTACCTGCTATCGTCTATTTAATGTATCTAACTTCTTATCCGTATATTAAAGGAACATTTCTTATTAGTAAGTTTACGTACAGAATACTGAATAAAGATCGTCAGCTTTAAGTCAATTACAAACAGCCATGTTAAAATATGGCTATAATTGTTTTGAATTTTAATTTTAAGGAATAAATTTGAGCGCGATAATTTATAATCTTTCTACAATATCAAAACGAAAGCTCTGTACCTAAATAGGTTATATTGGTCTAAATGCTAGAGACGCAAGTAGGAGCTATTTGTCATGGTTTGATGATCACTTGAGAATTAGTTATGTAAATACTGTTGGTTAGTATAGATAGCTGTCGATACACGATGTATCGAAATATTTTCCTTCCGATAATACTATGTTTTCATATTGATATTTTTCTTACGATATATCGTTTTCTCTTTATTATAAAAATACAACATACGACTACATATATTAAAAAAGAGAAGAAACAAAACCTTATAAAAGTAGTTCAAATAAGAGAAAGTTTTTAATAATTAATCTTTTTAATGCCGGTTTTCCAAGTTTATATAAGTTATCTAGGAAATATGAAATAATTAATTGTTGTTGATTAATATATTTTTTATTTTGAAGAGAAAAGATTTGCCCAGTCGGGATTCGAACCCGAGTCTCCACTTTCTAGCGTGGTGCCTTATCCACTAGGCCACCGGGCTCGTATCCGAACCCCGACTGGGCAAATCTTTTCTCTTCAAAATAAAAAATATATTAATCAACAACAATTAATTATTTCATAATTATAATATATATATGACGTATGTCAACAAGATCTAGTTAACAGTAATGTTCAATGAACATTCATCCCCGATTTGTACTTCGCAACTGCGAGTGCCCGGGGGTATGGATCAGTGAAGAGAAAAGATTTCCCTGGTTCGGATACGAGCCCGGTGGCCTAGTGGATAAGGCACCACGCTAGCTAGTGGAGACTCGGGTTCGAATCCCGACTGGGCAAATCTTTTCTCTTCAAAATAAAAAATATCTAGGAAATATGTTGCTACTGTTTCCAGTTCAGTGCCAACAGAGAGATTATTTTCTAGAGCAGGGCGAAGCGTCACCCACAAGGAATAAATTAAGTGGAAACATTTTGGGATAGTTACTTTTTCTTTCCTACAATCCACTGATGACGATATGTGGAAATTAAATGGTTGACCTAATAATATTTATATCTAAGTATATTTACAAACTGGCAACTGTTTAATTCCTGCTGTTTAATACTACTTTTAAATTTTAAGTATTCGAAATAATTGCGTTCCTATTTACGTTGTAAAATAAATTAAGGTAACGACATTAAACCAACCAGTGTTCCACCCCTGCTTCCGTCCAAAATACATTTACATTGGGCAAAAAAAAACATTAATATTAAATTTTAACATAATATATCATTGGATGAATAACAACATCAGTCAACAGAAAACGTTAAAGTAAAAAAAAAAAAAACCTTATAGCAAAAAAATTCTGGAAACACTTATGTAATGAAAGAAAACGAAACATTTCAACAATAACACTAACTTGCTATGGGGGCTTTAAGGTCAGAAACAAAGTCTTCTGATTAGAAATCCTTTTAGACCGTGATTAGCATTTATCTTAGAAGTGCCAAAAGCCATTCACGAGTTAATTGTTTCCTTACTATACAAAGAATTACTCTTTTCTTTGGTGTGGTAGATTTTGCTTTTAAGCTTTTGGTGTTTTTATCAGTAATTTCCTTTTGAGCCTGCAAATCTTCGTAGCTTTCTTGTAATTCTCCCATATTACTTGTACTCTGGCTGACGCTAGCGGTATCATCGTCATTTGTTTCGGATTCTTTTGCCTCTTCATCACTGTCTGAATCATCACTTTCCTGTAAAGTAAAGAAGTATGTTATTAAAAACTGCATAAAAATATATTAAAAAAATGTATATTAAAAAAAATATATAATAAGAACTTTCAATTAAATTTAATTTGTATTTTATTTCAGACTCCTAAAAGTGAAGAGGAATGGGAAAAGTTAGCGATGATTTCAACAAGATTGGCACTTTCCACATTGCATAGGCGCAATGGACGGAAAGCACATTGTAATCGAGGCACCTACATTCAGTGGCAGTGAATTTTTTAACTATAAAGGAACATTCAGTGTAGTTCTTTTTGCTGTTGTTGACGCAAAGATTGTGCATCCAGCAGACCACGGAACCAGGTGCCCACCAGAAATAAAAATGAATTGCTCAAGCGGAAAATTTTAAAAACTGTCCCTGGCACTAGCTTTCCGAAATTTGCTAAAAACTTATCTCACGACTATAGTGAATAAGTGACGGAAAAGTGGTTTATTTGGTCAAATCGCCAGGAAGAAACCATCCATTAGCAAGTTAAATCGTTAGTGCTATTTGGAAATTGTTGAGGTGTATGTACAAAGGCCTCCATCGCACTGGGAATCTGTTATTTTCTCGAACGAAAGTCGTTTTAACATTTTTGGCTTAGATGGCCGTCAAAGAGTGTACCGAAAAGCGAAAGAAAATATTGGAAACAAAAACCTAGAGGAGCATAAGTGTAAAACTTTGGTAAATGTTTCCAGACTTTTTTTTCCCCAGTGTATATACCAAGATAGAAAACACTAAATCAATGTTCAAAGTAATGTTTTTAACATCTAATAAACTTTCTTACGTTAGGAAATGGAAATAGCAAAATATGCATTTATAAAACACTGAATTCATATTAGAGGAATTTGGTGGAGCAGTGGTTAGATGTCGATAACTCAATTAGCTAAAACGATAAAATGAACAGGAATATTATAACATGATTGCGATATTTAAAACAGCATTTCATAAACAAATTCAGAACTTAAAATATCGTCGATATGGAACACCGATATTTTTCTTAAGATCCCCATCCCTATTGGTTAGTGTTATCACATTTCCCTGAGATCCTCTAGGAAACGGAACTTGAAGATGCTGTTTGGTAGACTACTATCAGCTGTTTCCTCCGTGGCCAGCTTGATAAGGAGTCATTCAGCCTCAGCCATTTTTACATTTCCATCAACGAGCTTCCATTGCCGTCCTATTGTATACGGAAGGTCGCCCACAAACTGACAATTTCCTGGTATCTTCCATATTATTATGTTGACGTAAGAGATGGACGGTTCCTCATGATCTGATCAGTGATATCATAATTCTGATTTTTTTTTTTTATGTGGAAACGAATGATTTACTTAGTCCTTCATAAGATAAGATAATTTCATTTAGTCTCAAAATTTTTTTTACAAAATAGTATTATTGTTTGTTCTTTAAGTATCCATTAATTATTTAAGTTCTCCTCAATAAGAAAAGTTAACATTATTTTAACATTTGGATGTATCTTTTGGCTGGATGTCTATACTTTTTTGGTGTAAATTTATTGTCATCCTCAAAAGTGTAACATTTTGACTCGCTCTGTTGGTGTTGCACGAATCGAAAATTTGCCTACGATTAGACATTTAATGAAGAATATTCTTTGCTATGTAACATTTGTCGCCGGAACCTATTGTTTTGGATTTGGGATCTATTTGTTTCCATTCGAATTTTATAGCTTCCCCATAACAATTAATAAATTATTAAATTAAATAATGAACAATCTATAATAAAGTATTTTTGTTTGTAGGAGATGCAGAATGGAGTGGAGAGCGTCAGCTTCAATACTGATTTTTCTTGCGTCGCTGCTTGCAGGTAAATTAATTGAAACTATTAATTCAAATACTGACAATTGAATTTTATTTAAATTCAATCTCTTTGTATCTGTATCAGATTTTCCAATTACAGACTATCGAATAGAATCAGTAAATTAAAATGGTTGTTCGACCTTTTTAGCCATTCTTTAATGATTTTAGATCTCATCAATTGTTCCCTTACATTTTTTTTTTAATTTTGTGTTAGAATTTAATTTATTTTTTATTTTTTCAGTAATGATTTTGCCTTTTTACTTTTCATTTTTTTTTTTTACCTTCCTTTAAAAATATTTATTGCTAGGTATTGGTTTGATGATAATGAATGTTTTAATATTATATGGGGAGATTGTTGTACCTTGAAACACTTCTCTGATTTTTGTTGTTCGCACCCCCAATTTAGCTAATATAAATGTATTTCTTCTTGTAGCACGTCGTTAGGTAAAACCAATAGTTTTACAGGATCTATTTTTCAATTTTTAGTTTTATTTGAGTATGAGTAGCAAAGTACGAAATAAGGTTTTTGTTTCAAGGTAAAACCATGCTCCTATACCTTGCAACAGCAACTGTTGTTCCTTGAAAGAGGGGTAATTTTCAAAAATAAACACTAGAAAACAAAAGAGTATTTGTATTTTTCATCAATTTTATGTTCTTCTTTTAGTTGTTATTTGACGAAAAGTAAAGTTTATGAACTTGAACGACAAACAAGAAAAACTTTGATCCTTTCCTTACTCCTCGGTATTTTCAGTTATTCTGCAAAATGAAATGTGAAAAAGATATGTTTTTTTAAGGTACAAGATGACAAGTCATTAGGAAAAAGTGGTTGCTAATCAATCCGCATTCTTTCTTACCCCGAATCGACTCGGCACCTTCCCAAGGGGGTATATAATAGTACCACAGTATATAAGTATATAATAGTACCACAGAGCAAACAATTCATCAGCAATCGATTGCTTACTTTCAAAAACGTGGCAGGAAACAACAATATTCTTGGGCAGCGAAAATTATAAAAAAAAATCGGAGGATGTCAGTAAAAACAAAGTAGCTCAAAGTAGTAGGAAAGTTGAAAGTATAATAACTCACAAAACTTCTGTTAGAGTGCAACAATAACAAGAGTTACGTCAATTGTTTCAATGTACATTGTTATCAAGGTACAACAGTTTGTAAACTTTCTTTTAGTCTGAAGAAATTTTTGGCTTTTGTATATTAATATCACTCTTGATGAACATAATCTCATCTTTTTTTTTCTCATTATAATTCTTAGTGGGGGATTTCTGATTATTTTATTGCACATGTGGTTTTTGGACACGATAAAATGTAATAAAGAATTTACTGGAATATATTATATTATCCAATTTATCTCAAGAATGGGTTTAGTGTGTACATATGTTGTTTTAAAGAATTTATTTTTTGTTTTGCTCAGGAGTACAAGGAAACGAGCCTCCTATTCTGACCCAGGACATGGACAACACAGTCCTCTCGGAGAACACTCAAGTTGGAAGCGTCGTAGAAGTATTAAAAGGTACAGATCCAGAAGGTTCGCCTGTTCGGTTCGGTATCTCAGGAACGGACAAGTTCAGCGTGGATCCTGTCACAGGTGAAGTTACCTTGATTCGCCCTCTGGACAGAGAGGTAGGTATCCCATCCATATTATTCATTTTTTATTTTATTTGTAAAGCAATGATTGATTATGCTGGTAAACAGAAGTTTTAAACTTTAACTATAGGACTTTGCCCAGATTTTAAGTTGATATGAAATTATGGATGGTTTTAAAGGCATAGAATTCCAAATCCAACCAAGTCCATTTTTGAAAATTCTCACAGCTGGTCGATAAAGGTAAAGGTCTGGCTGGATTAAGATGAGACCTTATTTTTTGTATGGCCGATTTAACTACTTTTAGAGAAATCCTCCCCGCTGAAAATAATCTACTAGAGTAACAGATCTGGAAATTGGACTTGGTTGGTTTTGGAATTTTACGCTTCATTTGCCTAGCTATTTAAATTTATGAACACTTCTTGTCAATAACATAATTAATTTATACATGATTACTATTAATATAAATGCAAATTGTTTTATATTGCTATGATAGTTTAATTATCAAGTAGATAGAGGATTTAGTGGTGTTAGAAGGAAAATGTAGGAATTGAAAAGAGTAAGCAGTTCTAAAAAAAACAAACTTAAAACGGATAATTAGATATTTAAATCTACTATCTAAAGCATTGTTTATTTTTCTAAATAAGTTTTAAAATGTCATTGGGAAAATAATTGATTTATTTATATTAATAAAGAAAAAACTGTTTTAGACGGTTGGCAGAACTGAGAACTGAACCCTGTAAGGTTATCTCATTTTTTTTTTTTTAATTATAACTGCTTTGGCAGATCACATACAGTCGTTCGCCCTAATATGTATAAACAAACATTATTTTCAGCAGTGATCGGTTCTTTACGTAGTATCCTTTTAAACTGATAATGTTTCTCTGCAAATATTCACTAGACTCCATCGATATAAGTATCGATCAATTTGATAATCAATTTATAGTTACAACAACTTTGTATGTATCAAGTTATTTGCACCAATAAACTTCTGAAGGTTTCCATTATGTTTTTTAATCAGAACAACACTCATGTTTTAAAACGATTCTGGCTGTTTACATACATCTGAACACGTAGTTTTGTCATATTCAATAATATTTATATCTGATCTGCATGAGGACTACTGTTATATTAAATTGATTTACTTTTTCTTCTTTTTTTTTTTTTTTTTTTTTTTTTTTTTTTTTTGTCTCTTAGTACTTTAATTTTGAAAAAATTTATATTTATTAATTTAATGGAACTGACAATTACTAACGTATTTTTTAATGTTAAAATAAATTGTGAATAAATAATATTTTAATTTTTACAGGTGAACGATACGCTTAGATTTTTTGTAACCATTGAAGACGATGTAAACAATTTGGTACGAACGTCAGTCTCAGTCATAATTATAGATGTTAATGACAACCCACCAGTATTTAAAAATGTTCGTATCATTCATATTCAATCGATAATGTTTCATATTTAATCAAAATGGTGTATTATGTATATTGATTGCCTAATTATTATTATTATTATTAGGAACCTTACGAAGTATCAATTGCAGAGAGTACAGATGTAGAAACTTTAATATTTTCTGGGATAATGGTGGAAGATTATGATCTTTCTGGAGAAATACTAGAAGTCTATTGCAAAGATGACGAAATGGTTTGTACTTTTATATTTATATTTTATTTTATTTGTATGTATTTTTTATGGATTGAAATTCTACATAGCAACGAACTACAATACATCTGATCAGCGCACCCTAGCGGCCCACTGGTGTACTTACTTCACCAATGTAGATTAAAAATTTTATTTTCGTATCGATTAAGATGTTTTCTTTCTTGAAATAATTAATTTGTATGCTGGATATTTTTAAACAATAGTCTTAAAACTTAATAAATTCCATCAATAAAAATTTTGTCCCATGGGTACTGAATTAATGTTTCTGGCTGGTATTGGGATAAGTGAATGGAAGAAAGTTATTTAAATATGTAATTATATTCCAAGATTTGAAAAAGTTTGTCTGTTTTTTCCCAATTGTGTGAATGCAAGTTTGGCAGTACAAGTAAAAGAATCTGGTAGAGAGTTCAGTTTATATTAAAGTTGAATAAACATGCGATCATTTTTTGTTTGATGTAAATAACGATAAACATTTCTAACATTATTGTAAATAAATTTACAATAGATAAACATTGACAATACATTATTGTTACAGTAGGAAAAAAAAAGTTACTGCGAAATTTGTGATATATATGATATAATTAATAATAATATAACTGAACTAAAGAATGTTACATGATAAAATAATGGATTGGAAACCAATATAATCAAGCATTTTTTAAAAAAATCAATAGTTCTTTTATTATTATGAAAGGCACAGAGCATTCAGAAGTGATTGGTCCAACGTACCCCAAAGTCAGGAGAAACAAAATAGAGGAGAGTTCTTTTATGTTTTTTGTTTTTCATCACAGGCCTTGATACATAAACTTAAATTTATAGCTTCATAAAACGTATACTTCCATGAATATTGGTTTGATTACATCTGAAGACACTAAACTTGAGAATATTCAATATTGGAACAACTTTAATAAAATCAGTAACTCAAAAATCCAATTTCTGGTTAATACGTTTTAATTTCAAATGTCTGAAGTGTGTAATTTAAACAATAATAAGTGTTTTTATTAATTTAAGATGACTTTCTTAAGGTGAGTTGAGATGCAACTTAAAAGTGGCATGATAATGATCGAATAAATAATGATCCAGTAAAAATAATTTTGCAAAGTGTATGACTTTTTGGAATAAAAAACATGAACAGGTTTTGACAATGCAAAATTAAAAATCAACTTATTCTTTACAGTTTCCTGATACTTGTGAAAGATTTGAGATTACCACATTTAATTCGAGCCAGCAAAGTTTTCATGGTGGTGTTGTTCTCAAAGGAAAGCTAAATTATTCTGAACGACAGTTATATCAGCTTCTATTGATTGCGACTGTGAGTATATATTTTAATATTGGTAAGTTTATTACATTTATGATTTTGAGTGTTATTCATCATTATTATTACAGGATGGGACGTTCAATACAACATCTAGTTTAGAAATCAAGGTACTCGACATTCAAGACACTCCTCCATTATTTCAAGGTTCTCTGACTGGGGTCATTAAGGAAGATGACCCTATAGGGACATTAGTTATGACCGTACATGCTAAGGATGGAGACAAAGGTTTTCCTCGGAAAATTGTTTACGATTTACTGACTAGTAAGTAATTGATTTTTATTGTCATTGATTAATTTATTTATTAATATTTTGGGTAGATTTCCCTTTCTAATGGCGATTGCTGCAGTGTCGAAGTTCAATTTAGAAGATTGTGAAAACTAGGTTATAAGATTTTGAGTTGAGTGGATAGTCCATTCGAATTACAGACCTAAGCAAGCCCAATAGTTATCAGACCCGAGAAATGTTATGTTCCATTTTTTCAGAAAATATAACTTTATCCCTTAAAATTAATTGTTTGTTTTTATTTTGTCTTTAGATCCACAGGACTATTTTCTTCTGGATCCTGACTCAGGGGAACTAAGAACTGCCAAACCGTTGGACCGTGAAGCTTTATTGGAATCGACTGGTGTTCTAACACTTTTGATCAGGGTATGGTATTAAATTACCTTATTTAATACTTATAAAAAACAAACTTATGAATAACAACTATATTTATATCTTTATAGGCCAGAGAAATAGTCGATGGTGTACCTGGTAATGATTCTTTGACATCGACTACAACCATGGCATCTGTAACCATTAAAGATGTGAATGACGAGCCACCACAGTTTAATCAAAGGGAATACCATGTTAAGTTATCAGAAAATACTCCTTTAGGAACACCTCTGCCAAACTTGAACATGACTGTTACTGATCCAGATGTTGTTAGTATAAAATTTATGTCTCTAATCTGAAAATATTACTTATTTAAAAAAATAATGTTTCAACCATTATCTTTTCAAACTGTTTTTTTTTTTTAACTGTTATTGTTGTATTCATTTTCATGAAAATGTTTTTATTAGAAGTTACAAACAATCATAAAACTAACACTTTATCTGTTCTTGTTTTAGGGTGTTAATTCCAGATTCAAGTTGAGTCTATCTGATGTATCAGGAGCCTTTGATGTTGAGCCTTCAACAGGGTCTGGTTCAACAGCTGTTAGTATTCGTGTAGTAAATGGCCCATTGGATTATGAAAATCCTAACAATAGAAAGTTCATACTGCTGGTAAAGAAATTATTCTTTCGAGATTTAGAAAAATTATCATTACTTTGTTACCAACAGTTTTGTGATTCTCGCTTCAGGTGATAGCTGAAGAGACAGAAACATCTCAAAAACTCTCATCTACTGCAACGGTAACTATCGAAATTACTGATGCTAACGATAATGTGCCAGAATTTGATAGAGAAGCTTACAGTGCTTCAGTTAATGAAACTGCAATCCCTGGCGATCCAGTCACTACTATCACCGCTACTGATATAGATACTGGTTCCTTCGGTACTAAAGGCATTGTTTACAATCTTGTTGGGCATGGTGCAGAGAAGTAATTTTTCTTCATTATTAGTTTTATATAAAAAATAATTTATTTTTATTGATTGTTCTGTTATATATTTAAGTCATAAATAAATAATAATACATTAAGAGAATTAATTGATCGATAGAAATTTATAAATATATTCTGTCCTTCAGACCTCACCAATCTTACATCTACCATTGGATTGTCTGGAAATTAATTTAGACTTTGATGTTTTCATTTAATCACCTCTCCAGATAATAAACTGTTTACATTTGACACATTATTTCTTTGAATGGTTGTCTCCATTTAGTAATCCTCTTCAAAATAAAAATGTTTCTTTTTCTCTGTAGCATGTCGATGCTTCAATATAATCCAGTTTGTACTAAGATGTCAAAATGTGATTTTCGCTTAATTTACATTTATGAGTTTAAACTCGGTTGGAACAAAACCCAAATGGTCGGAAACACTAATGAATTCTAGGGTGATGACAGTTTGAATAAGTGCAATGTTTGTCATTCGTTTATAAAATTTCAGGCGGCAGATTTTAGTCTTTAAGGCAATGAAGGTCATGGAAGGACTCCATCAAGAACCTGTAGAGAATCTCTCTCTCAGATCTGCCATTATTGATCACTTTAAGACATTCGTAAAAGTACAAAAGCTCAAAACTTGGGTTGCTCCTCGATTAACTGACCGCCAAAGTCTCACGTATGACCTCATGGAAATTATTTGAGCTTTTTTATGATACTGTCTCATCGACCCTACTCTCCAGACCTCTAGTCAACCAGCTACCCTTTTTTTTAGACACCTGTACTACTATTTAAGAAATCAAAAATTTCATTATAAAAATTTAATAGAAAATGCATTTTTAAAATTTTAAATACCAAAGACTCAAACTTCTATTCACATGTCATCGAAAAGTTATTAAATCATTGTCAGAAATGTTTTAAATCATTTATTTTATTTTTTATGTTTTAAAACTTTAATTAAACCTACATTAATTTTTGGACAACCCAATTTTATTCTCATTCATATTAAATAGCTTAAACATTATCATTGAATTCATAGCAGATAACTATCAAGAAACTGATTGATAATCAACAGTCTATTTCTATACTTTAAAAACATACTAAACTGAATCTATAGAAAGTAGATCTTGAATGTTATATTACGAGTCAACTTTAGATTTGTAATTTAATATTAATTTTAATACTTTAAAAACGGTATTATTGTATTATTTTGATTTTTTGTTTAGATTTAACGTTAATAAGAAAACTGGACGCATAACTGTAGCCCCGTGCCAGATGCCTGGATCACCTCAGTGCTTAGACTTCGAAACCAAACCTGTTTATTACCTCAATTTACAAGTGAGTACATCACGTAATATTTAGTGTTAATATTGTTATAGTAAATTTATCAAGGATTCGTTAGTTTTAATTTATATTTTTATTATAACATCTTTTTAGTCAAGACTGATGGTAAACGAGTTTTGCTCAGTTATTAGCTGATTATATGACAAATTTTGTCTGAAAACTTAAAAAAATATTTGTATAATCCATTATGCAATTAAAGTTGTAATTTTTAATATTTATTTGTAATTGTAATAAATAATTGGTTGTAAGATTTTAATAAAACTCAAATTATCTGATCATCTTCTATAATTTTACCTTTAATCTTCAACTATATATGATCATTAACTATGTTTGTATGCTTTTTATTATATGTTATAATATAATTTTTATGTTCTTTGTTTAGGCCACCGACAATGAAGGGGAAGGTCAAACCAAAGTAGTTCCACTCCAGATTTCCTTGAACGACAACAACGACAATCCACCAACATTTACATCAGACTCTTACAAAGCAATCATAGACGAGGGTTCAAACAAATTTGAGCCTCCTCTTTTCGTTCATGTGAGATCCTTATCAATAAGTGAAATATATTGTAATTTAGTAATTTCATTTTTCAAATAAAAAACTCACATTTATATTTTTTTTTCAGGCCCGAGACATAGATAAAACTTCTGAAATAATTTATTCCATTATCGATGGCAACGTTAACAATTTGTTCTCCATCGATCCACTTTCTGGTGAAGTAACCGTGACTGATAGGAATGGACTAGATATGATGAATGCATCATCAGATACAATTCACCTTGTCATCCAAGTGAGTTACCTTCTCATAATTTTATTTATTTATTTAATATATTTAAAGATTATCATGTAGATATTAATACTTGTACACAGAGATAGATAGAGATTGTATTTATAATTTTATCTTTATCCATTGTCTTTTAGCTACATCTAGCCAGTTAGTTGATACTTCCCGATCTATAGCCAGTGCCCTAATACTTACTAGGATTTTACTTTGTCTTCTCATTTTATTTAATTATTTTCTTCTATATGCATTGTGTTGATTAAATAAAATATAATTTCAATTAAAGCTCATTATTACGCTCAGCCCTAAATAAATTGACTCAGGGTGTTTTGATTCCAACAGAACTTTTATCAGGACCAAATTATCAGTAAAAATTACATCCACACATAAGACACCCAACCTCTCCAAACAAGGGTCTGCTGAAGACTGGAGAAGAAATCTTATGTCTTCCCGGTATTCTTTGGTTTGTCTTGCATTTCTTCTTGTATCCTTTACTATCTTTTGTAGATATTTTATTTCTGTAGCCAGGATTCTACTTAAGCGCTAGATTAGCGGTACTTTACCTTCACTGCCATATAATATTATAGGAAGATACTAATTTTAGTATATAGAATTTGACATTTATGCTAAAAATTTCTATATAATTCTGTGCCATTTGGAAAAAACTAGGTATGTACAAAATAACATTTTTTCAGGGCAGTGCTTTGAAGTTATATTTTTTCAGTGTAAATCAAATTTTTTGAAAAATTATTTCTCCAACCACTTCTATTCTATGAACTCTATATTTTATTGAGGGATACATATATATTGCATAAATGTATATATATTGCAATGCATATATATGTTTAAAAATGCCCATTACATTTTTAAAGATATCACTGGCATTACAACTTGCTTACTTTTACTCGATGTATAGGACACCAATATAGATTTATCTGTGTATTTATCTCATTTTGGTGAAAAATTGATTTATCTAGTTTTTCCAAAATGGTGTAATTGATTAAAAATGCTTTTAACATTTTAATTCTTCATTTTTTTTTTTTTTCAATAAAACAGACATACCAAAAAATTGCTTCATTTTTTGTGGAGAACAAGTGAGTTTAGATTATCATCACTATTAAAAATTTCTTAATTTCAGGCCTTTGATGGTGTATTTAAAGTCAATTGTACAGCTGACATAACAGTGGTCGACGTCAATAATAACCAGCCCATATTTGAGCAGTCAGAGTATGCCATCACCGTGCCAGAAGATTCTCCAGCAGGTAAATTTCCGATACTGGAGCATTATTTTTATAGTTCAATGAAGAATTTCTTTTATATTATTTTATCTAAATATTTCAGGTATGAGTGTTGAAACTGTAATCGCTCATGATGCTGACACAGGAATAAATTCTAAACTGCTTTACAGAATAGAGAAAGGAGGCTTCGATGATTTTGGTATCGAT